>VZTD01004027.1:483339-870395 GCA_013397725.1 Rhagologus leucostigma
CTTTCTTTTCTTTCTTTTCTTTCTTTTCTTTCTTTTCTTTCTTTCTATTGCCTTTTTATTTAAAGGAGTAACTAAGAGACAATACAGAGTTGTGGAATACAGAAAAACAAAATATAATTTCATCATAAAGTAGTTGAAAAAAAATAGTTTTCCCTGAATAACTCCTGAATATTGATATGTTTTTGAGAATTTGCAGTTCTGAATGATGAAAACAGCCCATCAAAGAAAATGTAACTCCTCTGCTGTTTTATAAATTCCCAGATTCAGGAGGCCAGTCTGACTGGAGCATAGAATTTCAGATGGCTTATACATTTTACAGCTCACAGTAATGAGATTAAATGAGAAATAACTTTAGTGTAAGAGAGGTTTTGGTTTTTTGGTTTGGTTTTTTTTTATGTAACAGCTTATCCTTTCCTCTTTTATTGCTGAAATATATCTGAATCTCCTCCTGTTGTTCATTGTCATCTCTCTGCAGGACTATGATAAAATGCCACAACAGTCTCCCTCCTGTTTTTCCCATGAGCCAAATATAAAATTTGCATAGAAAATATAATGGTTTTTCTTCAGTATGTGATTTCAATCTACAGCTTTTTTAATGTGTAGTAAGCAATACTGCATGGATGGTGTCCATCCTGCTCTCTTCCCACCCCATATAACTATATTGTTATAGATTTTTTAAAGTTGTTTCTTTGTACTTCTTACAATAATTTTCAATTTTGTAGTGTAACTACCAAATAATTAGAAAATATGCAACTATCTGTCATAAATGCAATTAAACCAAAAATGAATAAAAGCAAAGATAAAAGTCAAATATATTTTTAGTGTTGTACTCTGATTTCTGAGATAATAAATGTGCATTTTGATGAAAGTAAAATGAGTGAAACTGCTAATCTAATTGCTGAATGAGACAACCCGTTCCAGAGAATCTTTGGCCTGAAACTTTAAAATAATTAAATTAAATCAAATCACATTAAATTCAATTCTACTGAGTGCCTAATATAATTATGGTTCACAGTTAGGAATTAATACACTTTGTATCAGGTGTGACTAAAGACTGTCTCTCTGTGTATATATGTATAAACTTGTAGTTTCAGCTCTGCTTTCACCAGAAATGTTACCTGTTACTGATTAATGAATGTTGAAAATGGCGCTGTCAGTTTGGATGGCTGAGGTGTTCACAGTATGGAGGTACACAGAACTGGAGTTACATCTTCTGAAGGGATGTTCCCTGAACAAGTAATCATTCAGTGAACAAGCATTTTAAGGAGCAAGGCCAGTTGAGATTAATCCCAAATGGGCCTTTTATACTTAGTTCCACACCTGTAACTCAAATGCAGACCAAAAAAAGTGTTGCATAAGTTCAGTTATTGTTTGAGGTGTACAATGTGATGAAACAATTCAGACACTTAGGAAGTATTAATTCTTGCAGTGTAAAAGGAGGGCCAATTGCCTCCCTGTACTTGTTAGAAGTCTGTGAGGAATGAGAGGTTCTAGCTGGGAATAAGACATTTTAAAGATGCTGTAGTGTCAATTGCTACAGTGAGCGTGAGGCAGTGTTTTGCTCTGTGGTTATGGTTTTGTCTCCACAGCCTAATTGTAAGGGCAAATGTCAGCATTTGTATGTGTAACTGAGCATTGAAAATGTGTAAATTTAATTGGTACTTACAACAATTGCAGGTGCAGGATTGTGCCCATAAAACTAGAGTTCTTAAAATACACCTAGTTCAGCAAAAAATAGCTTACATGAAATAAAATAAAAACCTCCTAGCCCATCTCAGAGGTTATCACAGAAGACACTTCAGGGTTCCCAGAAGATGATTTAGTGGAGTAATGCTAGACTGTCAATGTCAGGTCCTACACAGAACAGTGGAAAATGGGCTAAGTTTAAAGAAATTTAAAAGCTACAGCCATGTCACATTTGGAATGTGTTTCTCTCAGCAGGAAAAAGAAATAGCCACATGTTTTCTTTCAAATAGCTAGACTCTTTGCGTATCATCAGCAGTCTTGCATAATACTTTTTGACAATAAAATCCAACAGCTATTGTATTTACCCATATGCAGGTACTCTGCTAGATTTGTGACTAAGGAGATAGCAGTCAAAGGAAAAAACCTTGAGAATTTACTCTTAATCTGATGAACAATATTTATAAAAAGGAAAAAACCTGAAAAAATCATAAAGAACAATGCTTCGTCTTGTCAGTTTAAAAATTGTTTTGGTGTTTGCTTCAGAATCAATTGCTGCTTCAAAATTATATGTCAAGAGTAGATGACTCTATATTTGTTTAAAAACTAATAGCAAAAAGGAAAAGTGAGCAAACTTTCAGACCCAAATGAGTTGCTTCTTGGATAAAATAAAGAATCTTGCTAAATCCAGACCAGTAAGTTGCTTGTTTACATCCCTGAGGCTTCCCCAGTGGGCAGATGTTCTCAGACTGGGGCTGCCACCAGTGGAGGGTTCTGACCCAACAAGTGGCCACTGGTCCCACAGTACAGCTTGAGACAGCACCTAGGACTGAGAAACGGTTGCATGTTGAATGATGTTACCTTTCTGAGAACAACTGGGCAGGAATCTTTGAGCAACTGCTTTCTCCCAAAAAATTGATAAGTTGACAAAATTAATATTTTTACTGGATTTGTATGTTTGAAGAAAAAAAAATCTGTCTGTATTTTGTTTTCAAGGAAAATTCCTGAAAAGCCCAGTGGTTAGGCAGGATGTGGGAGACCTAGATTAAAATCCTTCTTTAGTCTTATTCTTTGCAGTCCAAAGAAGATTTAATTATTTATGGAAAGTGGGGCAGTTCAAACAAATTAATTTGGATGGCTGAATTAAGAGCAATTTCCAGAGCCTGGATTTCATACAAGGCAGTCTACTATTTATAAGTGGGGAAAAATGGGGATTTAGTGCAGATCAGGAATTTCTGAAATCTTTCCTTGGTCTTATAAGAAGCAAATCCGATTCTGGTTTTTATCTGTCCGAAGTCCAGCTCTAAGTGGAAGTATGCTGGACTAAACTTCTAAATCAGGGCTTTCAGTATATTACTAGAATGAAACATTTTAAAAGTGTCCAAAAAATAGGTTATAGTAGGGCAGAAAGGAGAACATTTTCAGGAAAGAGAGAATCATTAGTCATTTATTTCAAAATTGCTTTGCTTCACAAGTCACAAAACTTTGTGGATGACAAAGAGTTAAGTATACTTTAATAAATTTTCAGCTGTGCAAAGAGTAGATATATTAGTGCAGCCAGATTGTACTTCTTTTTTTCCAGTATTTTAGTAACTTATTTCAGCTTAAATCAATACTTCTCTGGGAAAATAAATTATCTATTTCTACTATGGAAAGTTTAATTGAGCAGAGTGGAAAACAACATTTGTTTATACTTTGAATGCCCATGTGGGGATTCTAAAGGTATAAGATATAACTTATATATTGCATTTATTATACTTCCATCTGCCTGAAGAAATACTAAGCAGGGGTGGTGGTGGTGGTAAAGAGAGAGACGCAGGGAGATAGACGGGGAGAGGAAAAATAAGAGCTTAGTATATTGAAATATGTGGAAAAATACTAAAAAGCACATGAAAAATATCAGCAATCACCACAATTTCAGATTAGTCTCAGAAGACATAACAAAAGCAGAAGGAGAGAAGCTAAGTGACCCAGGAATATAATGGGAGAGAAAACTTTTGATACAGCAGCTGCTGCTATATAAGTCCTGTAAGTAAGACCTTCTTTTATGGCCCTAGGGTTGTAGTGGTGAAGTTTACAATAATAATAGAAAAATAATTTTTGGTTTATTTTTGTAAGAAGTAACTTGCAAAACAAGAATTAAATGAGAATTAAATATACGTAGAAAAGGTGGCACTACAAATCCTGTTAGGCAAGCCTAAAGAGAGCAGGAGCAGTCGAAACAACCCATGTATGCGTATTACAGTCCAGGAGAAGCAAAGGAAGTACATTCTTCCATGCCGCTAAGCTGACAGTGGACATGTTCAGCGGCACACTTATCGTCTTTCCTGGCTGATCTTACAAGCTTGCCACAAAAATAGTGGGTAAATAACTGCAACTTTAGATTTTCACTCAGCATAGAAAGCAGGCAGGCGTTTGATTAGAATTCTTCAGTCAGTCTCCTCTGCTGTGTTAAATGCGCTATGAGTAGAGTCAAAGCACTGAAACACATCACTGTTTGTCAAAATTTACCAGTTCAGAAGAAAATTTTGATTCAATGCAAAAATGCAAAACAGCTTAGCACGAAACAACCTGTGTAGGCAACAGCCATAAACCTTACTGCTTTGACTTGGTAGCCTTGGCCAAGGAGAAAATTTGAGACACTTTGAGACAACATTTTGTCTTTACTTATATAAGCTCTTTTACACTGTGCCTGCAAAGTACACTGTGTGTTAATAGTTTCTTGTTGGCTGGTTATTTTATCACCTTGCATTGGCCTGATGAATTCTATTCAGAACCCCAATTGCTTTAATTTGTATAATATGCCCTGCTGTATTTGTATTGCAAGAACTAGTGTTAACATAACCAACATCATGACACCAGAAGTGACATCAGTAGTCTTCAATTTCTTTTAATGTAAGGCTTCCACATCAGATCACATCACATCTATATACTTTTAACTTATTCACCTTAACTTTCTTGCTTCTATCATGCAAACCAGAAATTATTATTCCGTGCAAACTCTTGAACAACGCATGGAGACCAGTATACTCTGGTCACTCATACCTTGAATCCTTCTGTTTTCCTGTTAACTTTTTTCTTGCCCCTCAACTGAATTGAACTAATATACTCTAGAAAATAATGGGGTAGATTTTAGTTGCTGGGAGAAGGTGTTAATTCTGTTGTTCACATTCAGAGTCCACTTTACAGAAAGAGTCTGAGTGACCAAAATTTGTTTGTGTGTAAAAAGTATGTGAAGCTTGATAATAAGTGTGAATATTTCTAGAAAATCTCATGAGAAGTCAAATTCTGCTATATGTTCATCAGTTATTTCCTATGGTTTTAAAACGAAACCGGGTGCAGGAGGTGCACTATATGCTTATCTGCACAAAGATCTACATTCCTGTCAATCAAAGCAATGGTGTGATAAACATCTACTGTCAGTTTGGTCTACTAAACCTGGCAATTAGAAAGATTTTACATCAGCATCTGGATTTTTTATTATTACTCATGTGAAATGTAGCAGATTATATCGGTCTGCCACAAGTTGTCATATAGAAACTGCTTTCTCTATGTGCCTTTAGGTGTTAAAGGCACTTTAACACTTTTTTGAAGGTAAGCAATGTAAGGAGCTTTAGGGCTTTCTTCTCATCAGGAAAGAAAATTGCACTGAAGACCTCACCACCTAAACACTTTTCCTATCAATAAAATGGGGAATTTTTGTGCTGTTTAGTGTTGTTGGTAAGACAAACAAGTCATTCTCCACAGTCTTTTTGGAAGAGTAAAATTGCTCTATAAGTTTTTCCATTACTCAAAGTAGTGGGATGATTACCTTCTATTTACCACATAGGGATCTCAGTTTACTCTCCTTGGCATGTGATATGTGCTTCAAGTGAGATACATTTATTTTGGAGAACAGACAAGTGAAGAACATTCCTTTGTGAGCAAATCCAAGATCATTGAGAGACTAGTCTGCTGTTTCAGTGAAGTACTCTGCTCTTCAGTTCTTATATCAGTTATCAGAATTTCACTGTTGTGGCCCTTGTACAGAGTAAAAGATAATGCTCGTTTTTTAGCATGCCTTTGCTTCTGTTTCCATGCTGGAAAGGGCTGATTCCTGGTCCAGAAAAATAGAAAGGGGTGCTTTAAATGGGCAGCAAAACCATATTTTTGCTATGCCAGCTGCTGGGTCTGGTTGCTGCCATCCTTCTCAGGTAATTTGAATCACACTGGAGACCAGATTATGTTGAGAACTTTGTCTATTTATGCTTCCCTGGAATTTGTGGGGCAACCAGCATTCCCTTGATTATTTTTGTGTTGTTTACTTGTTAAACTTGTTTGAAACTTATTTTACACATCCTACAGAACTCCAAAAATAATTTTCCAAGCAGAGATGTTTTGCGTGTTTTACATGAAATAGAAAATATCGTTTGCCTTTCTACCTTCTTGTTTAGTACTTGGTTTCCCTGGGTTATCAAAAGTATGACAAAGTAACTTGCTTGTGCCTCAGTCTACATTTCTTGTGAATGCATATTTCTTTTCTGTTTAGAACAGTCGGATGTGATCTTCGCAACCTTTCTCAGGAACTCATAGTTAATGCAATCATGCCAGATCTCCTGAACTACTTGGTCAGTCTGATCTCCTGTTTTGACCAGGTGACCCACCTAGTAGATGAGGGAAAGGCCATGGATGTTGTCCACCTGGGCTTCAGTAAAGACAGTAAAACTGTCTCCCACAGCATTCTCCTGGAGAAGCTGGCAGCCCATGGCTTGGACAGGTGCATCCTTTGCTGGGTTAAAACTGGCTGGACTCTGAGCCCAGACCGTGCTGGTGCATGGTTACACACTCAGCTCTGGTGTCCCCCAGGGCTCAGTGTTGGAGCCAGTCGTGTTTAATACCTTTACTGATGGTCTGGACAAAGGGTTTGAGTGCACCCTCAGTAAGTTCGCAGACAGGCAAAAGTGTGGATCTGTTGGAGGGCAGGAAGACTCTGCAGTGGGATCTGGACACCTGGATAGATGAGCTGAGGCTGAGGCCAATTGTATGAGGTTCAATAAGCTGAAGTGCCAGATCCTGGATTTTAGTCACAACAACCCCAGGCAGCTCTGCAGGGAAGAGTGGCTTTGAAGTAGCCCTGGGGAAAAGGACATGGGTCTGCTGGTCAGCAGCGGCTGAACATGAGCCAGCTTGTGCCCAGGTGGCCAAGAAGGCCAGTGGCATCCTGACCTGTATCAGCAATAGTGTGGCCAGCAGGACCAGGGCAGTGATTGTCCCCCTGTACTCGGCACTGGTGAGGCCACACCTCAACTCCTGTGTCCGGTTCTGGGCTCTTCACTACAAGAAAGACATTGAGGGGCTGGAGCATGTCGGGAGAAGGGCAATGGAGGTGGTGAAGGATCTGGAGCAGAAGTCCTGTGAGGAGTGGCTGAGGGAGCTGGGGATTTTCAGCCTGGAGAAAAGGAGGCTCAGGAGAGACCTTGTTCCTCTCTCCAATTTTCTGAAAGGAGGTTTTAGCCAGCTGGCTGTTAGTCTCTTCTCCCAGGCAACCAGTGACAGGACAATAGGCAAAGGACTCAAGCTGGGCCGGGGGAGTTCAGGTTGGATATCAGGAAGAATTTCTTCATTGGAAGTGTTGTCAAGAATTGAAATGGGCTATACATGGGGAAATGGTGGAGTCACCATTGCTGGAAGTGTTCCAGAAAAGATTAGATGTGGCACTTGGTGCTGTGGTCTAGTTGACATGGTGATGTTTGGCCAAATGCTGTAGCACATGATCTTGGAGATATTTTCCAACCTTAATGATTCTATGAATCTATGACTCTATGCTATTTGCTTTGCCTATTTAGGAAAGTGATTAATCAGAGTGTGACATTTACTCTGATTGTTATGCTCTTTAAAGCTCTCCTTAGTAATGAACTTTATTTTTGGAGACTCCAGCTGGAGCTAACAGTATTAGGGAACAAAATAAGCAGACTCCTGTTTCCATGAGAGGTTTCTGAACCACAGGGTTCTACTGATATTATCAAGACCTCAAAGAAGCTACAAACATACTTATAAGCATACTAGCTCCCTGAGTGATGAAAGCTATATGACTATAATTGACTTCATTGAAGATGCTAATGCTCTTCTTCAAATTAAAGTCAAATTATTTGAAACATTTTAGGAAGACATTCTAGGAGCATTTGAAATGTGGCTGAAGTTAGCCAAGATGTGAATTTCCTGAGGCAAACAGACTCATCTACACCACAAAGATGCCTACTGTATCAGTTTTTAAAAACAGGATGTCCTGCCTGGAGGGAGTTTTCTCAAGAGGAATTTGGCAATAAGCACTGTGATGTTGCTCTCTAGTCACATTGCCATTCAACAAAACTGGAAGCTAGATTATAACAGAGTTACTGTTATTTATACCATTGGTTAATCCTGCATTGTTTAAGGGCAAGGTCTTTCCAAAAAATATAGTTTGAGGTGTCCAGGCTTGAGACGTTTCTCTTCTGAAAAAAATTATGTGCTGTTTTCCATTCAGTACAAGCATTACAAAAGCTAAAAGAGAACTGGGTGCTCCTGCTGCACATCCTACCTTGGTGGCCATCTCATGAGTGGTAGGGAGGTCAAGTTTGAAACAACTTCTAAGGCCCTGGTTCTTCAGTATGGTAAAGTGAGCTTTGGGACAACTAACACAGGATCAAATAGACATAACTCAAAATGCTGAAGTAAAATAAACTACTTCTGCTGGATCTAATGTTTTTCAAATTTTTTGATGAATCAGCCTTTATGTCAGAGTGGTATTGTCTGTCTATTCCACTCTGTTCTGGATGAGATAATGACCAGAATATCCTGTAGTTAGTTCTGTGAAAAATATGACCTGGTATCAAAATTTGATTTGTATTTTTGTTTGTGCAAATCTAGTATAAGCAGCTTTGAAAATATGGATTCAACCAGGACACAGGGTATAATGCTCCTCACACACTATTATAATAATTTCTTTATTTCTCTAAGCTTAAGTAAATCTTTAGAAAAAAAAAAAAAGACCAGGAAGATCACACAATGCTAGTAGTAATTATTAGGTATTAGGTCATTTCAGGTGTCACTATAGTTGGCCACTAGTAGCAACATTTCTTTCCTAATCCCTCAGGTGTACCTCAGGTGTACAGTCACCATTAATTTTCAAAATGCCCTCACAATGTTTACACTGGTTTACAATAGTGCTTTTAAGTTGAAGCTTTTCTAAGGAAAGGAAGAGAGTCAGAAGGGTTGTTTGTTCCTTATTAATATTCGTGTCAGATCAGGAAAAACTCCAGTGAAATCAGTTCAGTCATCTGTTAGGTGAAAACAAGAAATGTCAGGCTCTAACAGAGAATGTGCTCATGTCACTAAGCCATGACTGTAGGTACTGGGTTACTGAGCCTTGTGCTGGAGATTTATTTTGTGTTGCTAAACATTCCAAAGGAGATTGGTGGGGCCACATCTAAAATTCCTTAAATATTCCACTGGAAAAATTCCCACAAATATCCATAACGATTTTAAATCTCAAATTTTTTTTCAGTCTGTTTCTGTGTTTTGAGATTAATAAATGTGGGTTCACAAAAATTATAGATGCATGCAATGTATTCAATTTCAAGCAACGTATTGCCTAGTTCACAAAAATAGCACCCACAGGAAGGATAAAAGCTGAATATTTGCTGTTTATTTAATTTCTAATAGTTTAAGTTAGGCAGCTTCCAAACAGTGTTACGTATTGCTAAATAGATGGTAACTCTGTAGAACTATGTAGTTGGTACAGAGCAGGGAGATGCAAGTGATGTGGTGCTGATGCTGCTGTTTACCAAAAAAAGACTGCAGTTCCCTGAAATATACTAAACTGCAACTAAAACAGTTAAGAACTTTAATGCATTAAAGACCAATTTTCCAAGTTGTTTAAATGTTAAAAAATGACTGGTTAATATATATTTTATGCTCTATATTAGCCATGATTTTTTTGTTGTTGTCTCTTTTTCTGAAATGCAAAAAATGGAGTCCGTAACAACCCATGCTTTGATGGCTGCTTGTGCTGGTTTTGGCTGGGGTAATTTTCTTCACAGTAGGCGGAATGGGGCTGTGTTTTGGGTTTGTGCTGGAAACAATGTTGATGTCCCATGGATGTTTTAGCTACTGCTGAGCAGTGCTCACACAGCATCAAGGCCTTTTCTGCCCCTCACACCACCCCACCAGTGAGGGGGCTGGGGGTGCACAAGGAGCTGGGAGGGGACACAGCCAGGACAGCCACTCCAAACTGACCAAAGGGATATTTCAGACCACGTGGCATCCTATTCAGTACATAAAGCTGGGAGAAGAAGGAAGGAGTGCGGGGGTGTTTGAAGTGATGGCATTTGTGTTCCCAAGTCACCATTACACAGGATGGAGTCCTGCTTTCCTGGAGACGGCTGAACAGCTGCCTGACCATGGGAAGTAGTAAGTGAATGCCTTGCTTACCTTTGCTTGCACACAGGGCTTTTGCTTTATCATTTAGACTGTCTTTACCTCAACCGATGCGTTTTCTCGCTCTCACCTTTCTGATTCTCTCCCCCATCCCACCAGGGTGGAGTGTGAGCGAATGGCTGTGTGGGGCTGAGCTGCCACCTCTGGATAAACTATGACATATTCATTATGATATCCTCATTTTGAATCTTCTTCTTATGCACTTTTTTACCTTGTCCGTGATCTTCTCTTCCTTATCTCACTCATCTGCCCATGGAAATAAATTTTGGTAGCAGCATCTACTGCAACAGGATCCTACTTTTATTTTTCTCTCCTCCAGTCACTTTTCCAGTTTGTAGACTCCTTCGCCTAAGAATTCGGCTTTTTTTTGAGGGGTTTGGAGACAGTGAAAAACCTACTGCATAAGGTTTTTTTAGAGTTAATATTTCATCTGTTTTCATTACTTTAAGTAATCAGAAAGAAATATCAACTCATATTGTTAAAATATGCTAAAACATCTGCCAAGAGCAAATGATATATTTTTTTGCATTTTCTTTTTATTATATCTTCCTATTAACAGGCAGTAAAACTGACAGACTGAATTTTAGCTGCAAAGCAATAAATGTATATGAATATAGATCTGATTTTCCAAGAATTTAGTACTCATGAATGACCGCTTGCAGTTGTCTTTAATATGGCAGCACAGAAGTCTTTATTCTGTTTACCCTACATATCTCATCACAGAAATAAAAGGAAAGATAAGACAAGGAAAAATGTAGAAATAAGGAGAATATAGCTTTGGAGTAACTATGGAATTCCCATCATTGGGGTAAATATCAGCTTTACTTATTTTAACTTGAAAGAGTAGTAGTTTTATATGTAGTTAAAACCACAGATTAGTAACGAAGACATTTAAAAAGACATGCACTGTAGGCTCTAGACATGCGTAAAGAAATAGCCAGTGCAAATGGATATAACAGAAGCTGTTTTTAAAACAGTGGCATTTTCTGTTTTGGTTTGGGATTTTTCTCAGCAGAGGATCTTTTTCATCATTCTATCTTCCATTTAGCTTGTTTCGAGACAGAAGGATTTAAAAGAGTATAAAAATATTGTACAGCTGTAAAGGTAAAAAATACATTTGGGATAGAGGGAAGTTGCACACACTATTAGCTTTCAGATGCGAGAGCCAGTGTGGTCAAGGAATATTTACCATTCTATAAAAGATGATGACTTCCACCAGTGTAAACAGTCTATGCCCTCTTTACCATTAAGAAGAGCTGCTCCTTGCAAGTTTTCTCTGGAATGTCATATATATGTATAAGGAACACTTCTATTTTTGATGACTTAATTTGCCAGCTGGAAAATAATGTTAATAGTTTCTAGGGTCCAAAAAATATTTCCCTGATCAGGGACAGTGGAATTTGTATAATAAGTAGCACAACAGAGACCCTATCAAAACCTATGAAACGGCTCAAACTGGTAAAGATTATGTCTTCCCCTGTAATATGTTGTTTTTCTACAGCTATCCATATTTTTCATAGACCATTGTGCAGAAGCTGTTTTTTAACTGAGTGCTTTGTCACTAGCTAGTGTTCATAACTCCTCGAGTCAGTGTCATTGGTGCCACCCACCTCGTGGTGCCGAGTGTCAAATGTATATAAAGATGCAAAAGCATTTGGGTTTTCTGAATCAAAAAAATCAGATTCTTCAGGGGAAAAAAAAAGCAAAGCAAAACAAAAACCACAAACCCAAGCAATTTTTAGGTGAATTTTAAGTGGCTAGAACTATTGTCTTTTTTCGAAAAAGAAAGCAATCAGGGCTACGATTTTTGTGAACATTCACAAATTTTGGTGCTTGCTAAGTTATCTTCAGAAGTATTCAGAAGTAAGATTTTCAAGGGCTTCTTATTCACAAAGAGTTGCATAATCATCTATGGAAGTCTTATCAATGAAGAAGTCTCTTCTAAAAGTTGCTATAAAGTGATGTGATTCAGAGTAAAAGCTGTGTCTACTGAGGATATAAAATATTTCTACATTTAATTCTTGATGCTAAATGCAAGAATATGAAGACACTTGGATTTCCTGTGAAAAATAGAATGAATTAGATCCAAGAAAAGTCTTTCTCAGCATTCTCATATGTCTGAATGACAAAAACATTCCTTCCAGAGTCTTAAAAAGGAGCAGTTTTCAAGTGGAAGTAATATTGCATAAAACTTGAGTTCTTCTTTTTTTTTTTGTTCCATACAGGCCATGTCCAATACAGGTAGGACCAATATTCAGATGAAAAATCTTTTCCAAAGAAAATCATGTCGGTATGTAAAGGGTTGGTATTGAAAGGATGTCTTGGTGGGACATTGTGAGTTTTCCTAACTGGCGTTAAAACCCCCCAAACAAACCAGAATGGATGGGATTATGAGCAATGCAGCTAATTGAGTCTGTTCTGCTGAATTTGGCTGAAAATTACCCAGCATTTTTCACCTGAGGATAAAAAGCTGAGTAAAGAGTTTGTTTTTAGAAGTCTTGCTTTGAAAGGAATTAATCTCAAGAACACCCCAAAAGCTATTTTACATAACAAAAGAAAGAGTCTGAGACTTTCATTGGCATCTGCAGTTTTCAGGATTACTTAGCATTTTTCAAATGATGCACAACTTTGGACTTCCAGATGTGTGTAGTTTATTTTCATTACACCTCTAGTATCCAATGGTTTTGCTGTGGGGTTGTTTTTTTTCATGTCATGGCTTTCCTTACTTCATCAGATGCATGTGAGGGTGCACAATCTGCAGTGCCTGTGAGCAGGCAGGAATAACCTCTCCAGGGGAAGTGAACTCTTGTAAATCGCCGTGACCTGTCTGCTCAAAGGAATGGATTTGGCAGAGAGTGGAGCAACATTTTGAAGCACGCATGCAAAATGGTTCACTATAACTGTACAGGCACTTCAAAGTGCTCTTTAAAAAAGGGTGCTGTTTTATTCGTTTATGAGAAAAGTGAACATTTATAACTAAAGGTTTAAGGTGGGGTTGGTTTTCTACTTCTTGTAATTACCATTTGAATACAGAAGTGCTATTAGTTTCTCTGAGCTGTTCCATGTAAGTGCAGGCTGTGGTCTGACAAATATAGCCTCTTAATGGTTTGATATTGAAATCAGGGGATTTAGTCTCTGAAATTAGCAATTTATATTCCGTGTGGTTGCTACAGTAGTTGCTGCATTTACATTATTTATGCAAAGAGTTCTGTTCTTGTCTTTATTACAAATCACACCAACCACATTCTCTGCAAGGGTGGACTTTTCCCTCTGAAATTCTGTGTTGTTTCAGGAATGTATTGTCACTGGCTGTGTACTATGATGAAGATGAATTGAGATCACACAGCACTGCAACTTTCACTGACTCTGGAAACAGAATCAGCTTTGTGTGGAGATAGGAGAATCTACCGGCAGCAGAGAATTCCCCTTCAGTCATTAGTACTTCTTGTAGACCATAGCACCAAATCCTTCAGGGAATGAAACCAAGTTCAGAGCGTGATGTGTGCCTGTCAATACAAATCTGCTTTTAAGAGGAAGGGAAGAGGAATCTTTGTAGTTTCCAATGAAAAAAAGAAGAAAACAACAACAGTTACACTGTTTAAGAAAAAATTGAATAGAATTAATGCTTGCGGAAGTAAGCAAATAACAAACAGACTCCGTTTTCCAGAATGGTTACTGGGTTTGGCATGCTAAATTCTTCAAGAAGAGGAAATTCACTGCCCTCTGATCAGTCATTCCAGCAGTCTCATACATATCCACTTAAAATTCTGTTTATTTCAAAAAGCCTTAAATGAAATTCTTCCTGGTTAAATTACTCCAACCCTGCATAAATAAGAATTTCTCCCACAAAAATACAGCTTCTTTATATAGTTTTTCTCACTCTGTGTGCTAGGCTCTTCAGTTAGGAATGATTTGCATCATTTTTAGCTCAATTTTTTTTAGATCTAATATAAGCATAATATTGACATACATGATTGGTCTGATTTTTCATGCATGATCTGACATAAAATTAGCTTTTATGCCTCACTAATTTGCAATTAGCCCTTAAATTTACATAGGTTGATGGCTGTCACCTCTTTTGTCCTGTCTCTTTGAAAGTGTTTTCTGCCTCTTTACTTAGAAAAATGTACTATCTTCTTTAAAAAATTGCATAAGTTCTTGCTTTCTTTCTCTGGGACCTACTCTAGGATACAAGCATCATAAGAATAAGGCTAAGAATAAGAATAAATGTTTCTGGCCAAGCCTATGTTGCCAAATCTCTACTCTAGTCTCCTTCTCTCCAGCTGTGTCCCACTCCAAAGAGCATGTCAGCCCTGGGTGAGCATGACTGAATGTCTGCTCAGTTGTGACCGCTCCCTGTTTGGTGCCTGACGCTCTGCTACTGTTCCTGATAGTACAGATCTAGTTACATTGCTAAATTTATCCGAGTCATGGGAATCTCTTTCCTCAGCGATTTTTTTCCCCTCCATTTTATTTCCCTTATCTTATAAAAGTTTAATCTATGTGACTAGAATACCGAGATGTAATAGTCTTTGCTGGCGAGGCATTACTACCAGCCTCTGGACAAAAAAAAAAGGGGTCTAGGGGAAAAATTCTGGTGCTCAGCAGTAAGTGTGATCAGTGAGGGTACAAAAATCTAACAAGACTGATAACAGCGGACTTCTGCTACCCACTTGTAGCACATACAAATGTATGGTGCTTGTGGAAACTATTTCTTCACACTTTAGGTGATTGCTTCTTAAAATGGATGATTGCAGAGAATGGCACCAGAGGCTATTCTTGCTTAGTCTGAAGTAATTCACCAGAAAGCTCGTTCAAGTCACAGCTGTAACTAAACACCATAATAAAGTTCAGCACATCTAAAGGACAGCAAGTGACACAAGCCGAAAACATGCTATAAAAGGAGATTTCAGTTAAAAGAGAGGTCTAATAAAAAACAAACCCCATGTGCATAAGTAAATCAAGTAAAATCTTCAGAAGTTTGAGAAAATTTTGTAAAAGAAAATAACAACTGTTTATGGAGACAAATAGCTATTGTATTACTGGATGTAAGCCACTTACTGCTGGCTCTTTGGTATAGAGGATTTGCCAGACCAGAAGAGAAAGGAGTCCAAAATTTTCTGGGCTCTTGAGTCAGGAGAATGTCCCAGAGGGACTGTTCTGGTTGGTGCAAGAAAGAATAGATCAAATCAGATGCAACTTAAAGGAAAAACAGGACCCTGAAATAGTCAAGAGGCAAGACAAAGTTTTGGTTTTTTGCTTTGCTTTTTTTGTCTTCTCTTTGCCAGAATTTTGGAAAGCTGACCAAGAAAAATGGAAGTGATGCCAAGAAGTGAAAGAGCCAAAGAGGAAGCTAAAGTTTAGGCAGATCTCTTGTGACACTTTTATATTCTTGGCCTTAGGGGAAAGCCTGGCTGGTGGAAGCCAAAAGGAGAGCTGTCATGAATTTCCTGAGAGCAAGGCTTGCATACCTTGTCCAGCTCTAAACAAGTTTTATAAATATGCATGCCACACGGTGTCCTTGGGCACAGGGACAAAACCTACTCTTGGCATGACTTGAATTCATGTCTTCAGAGCGGAAAGGTTAGACCACTAATAGCTGGTGTCAAAGAGTACCTTCAACCCTTCAGTTGCCAAAGGAAACAAGATATAATTATATAATCAGGAACTCCATTCACATTTTAAGTAATATTTAGTATTTGTGTAATAATACAATTTCAAGACAAGAATGAGCACCATTTCCATCTTCTCTGCGAAATGAACTGCACAGAATTCCTTCTCAAGTATATGCAAACATCTTGCAATTTGTACAGACAGAGAAGTTACTCTTTGTTCATGTGTATGTGCTGCTGCTCCACAATTTACAGATATACTTCATTATGCTTTCACATCCATTCTCTTTTCAGAAAGGAGAAATTAGCCTTAATGAGGCTTCTTTTCTCATGGCCAGATTTTTGACTCGTTAGTCACCCATCAAATTCCATAATGATATGAGCAATCTCAATGAACATAAAAAAAATTATTATGCAAATTGAGTTTCTTATTCACCGCTTTAAAGAGTTTAAGGTTTAGCAGCTGGAGTTCTGCATGGTGCCAATCAAACTGCTGGAGCATCCACTATGAAGGAGTTGTTGATCTTGCTCAAATACACTGAATAATTGTCATCTGAAGAAAGAGGACGCACAGAGCTACATTTAATGGTACCTAAAAGCAGAAGAACAATTTTAATGCCAGTGGGGTTTAAGAAACTTGTGGTAATTTACTGAATTTGATAAAGGATTTGTTCAGTTATGAGAAGAAAATGGATATTAAATTGTCAATCCTAGTGAGAAATTATTATGTAATAATGTTTTATTCTAATAACATTATTTGTTTAAAGTAAATAGTTTATTCTAAAATTCATTGACTTAAGTTAAACTCTAATATGTAAGTGTGGTTTAATTTATTTAAATACTATTGTAGCCTGCTATATGGAAAGTATTAGCAAAATGTTTTTTAATCATTTATGAATACTCAGTGTATGTCAATAGGTTATCCAAAAGGAAACATGAACTATTGTTTCAAGGGAACAAGCATATGTGAGAAGTTATTGAAACCGTGCAACACGATTATGACATCATTACTTTTTTAAGCAATAAGAATATGTAACTACGTATGCTAGCAGGCATTATTGGTTTGTTGGCTCAGAAATGTATGTGTCTGGGATTGCCTATCCAGATCAGAATCTTTATGCTTTGTCAAATTTTCTTCTTAAAAGAAACAACTATTCAAAATAGAAAACCCTTTTTACTTATGAATCACCAATAAATAAATTTGGTAGGATTTATTTTGATTTAGCCATATGACAGTTTTCTACAGGTAGCAAATATTTTCATTTTAATCACACGATTTTGTTACTTGTTTCAACACCTGTGATAGGTTATAAACTATAACGGAGAGAAGTGGGTTAGTTAATGCTAAGTGTGTGTATGCAAGAGTGTCTGGTGGTCTTAATTCAAGTCATGTCAACAACTTTATTTTTACTTGATATTTTGCTTCAAATTTATTGTCTGTACAAAGGTGATACTACTTTGTGCATAGTATAGGAAATGTGAAGCTTCATTAGCGCTTGATAACACAAGAAATTAGCTATTCCTGAGTAATTCCACATGAGAATCCATTTGAAAAGTTAATTATGTTGAAAGGGAATTGCATTTCAAAGTGGAGTAACTACTGTATTTAGAAAACATTCTTCTTTAAGATATTATTTTTTAGCTGGGCTAACATGGTCATTCATTAAGGTTATTCTAAGTGTGGAAAATCAAATTCAGGAGATTACGGTAACATGTGTGTAACAGTTCTTGTGTTCAAAATACCACATATGAACTAATTTATGAATACCCAACTGATGCTTACAGGATCTTCTGAAAGTGTCTACATGCATATTGTTTTAAGTAGTGGTGTTCTGCTCAGGCAAGACATGTATTTGGCAGGTATTATTATGAAACTTCTAAGAAAGAGGCTTTATGACAACTTTAAAAGAAATTTTGTCATATTGATGAATATTCCTGTGACATTATCTCAGCCATTTAAAAAAAATTCTCTAGTAGCATTATGATGTGGAAAAACTACGTCTTGTCAATTCTGTGGAGACAAACTTGAGAAAAATGCAAATGTTGCCAGCTGTTAAACTACAATGAAGTCAATGACATTATAAGGGTTTATTTGCATCACAGTTCTGATAAAACTTGAAAAAGCAAAGCTCTTTCCAAAGAGGCTGTTGAAATACCTGTTAATCCAAGGTGTTACCACCTTGGCATGTGTATTGCCATGCATAGGCCTGCATGAAGAGGTTGCATAATCCTGGGCCAATAACACATTGCAGAAAACTATTTATCAAATCAGTGGGAGCTAAGTTTGTAGATGAATAAAGATATTTTCAACAGCATCTACTTTCCATTTAAAAATAAGTCTGACCCAGTGATATTGAGTAGTAAATCACCACATGTGCAACATATCTGGACCCTTCAACAGACTCTTTTTTCCGAATTTCTCTTGTTGCTGCAAGACAAAAAAGAGTTAAAAGGTCCTTAGTGGGGTTTGGGAGGCTTCTCCACGTAAAAGTTACTGTGGAATTGTCTGGTGTGGAATTGACCAGCATGGATTTAAAGCCCAATGGCTGTTCTGTAGAAGTTATTCATAAAGACTTGACATTAAAGCTTTTGTCCAGTTAATCTTACTGAGATGTGCATGAAAATGGAGTTTTAATCCATAATAATTGTATGCAGGAACCTGAGGGAGAAGTGTTAGGTGAAAGACCAGCAATCTTCTGATAGTGGTGGCTTTCCTGCAAGGCAATCACTATCAGTTCGACTCCTGAATTCCCTATTTCTCCTCACTGGCACACAACACTCTTTAACACAGTTCCACAGGAAATACCTACCCAACGCTACTTGGCAGACAGTGAGAAATCAAGCTAGAAAAGGTCCCGGTACCTCCTGGCTTTGAGGCAGTGCTCTGTGCCATGCACCTGGGATTGTGGTCCCTGGGCTGGGCTGCTGGAAAACATGGCTGGAGTGGTCTGTGTCAGACTCCCAGTCCCATAGTGTGGTCTCCTGCCATGGCAATTAAAGGATGTGTGGAAAAATGATGGGAACTTATGTTTTTCCCTGAGGCAAACAGCTGGAAAATGTTCTCAGATCTTGTAAATGTCCAGAGCTATTTGACAGTCAATCTTATATTTGGTGTGAAATCCCTCAGGTTTTGAGAACACCTTCCAGCTTCCCTCTGTTCCAGCACATCGGACAGTCTACCCTGAGTCAGAGCTCTCCTTGGTCACTGGTCACAGGTCACAGGTAGGAAGGCTGCAGGTGTCTGTGTTGGATTGCATGCTGAGTGTGCCTGGCATATCCAGGAGCACAGCTTCTCACGGCTGGCAGTGCCCTGGCCTCACTCCCTGCCGGAGTCCACAGGTTGTGTGCAAGTAATCGGCAAGAGAAAAAGCTGTCCAGTTGGTGAGCTGTGGGGAGTACAGCAGGCAACCTGAGATGAAGACCAAATTAAAAGGTGGGGCACAAAGGGAATGACTTCTCACAGCTGCTATTTCCTGGAGCCTGTTTCTTACGTTATTGAAAGAGAAGGGAAACCTGGAAAAGAGGGAAAACCCCTACATCTTGAGCATATACGCCTTGCACCCTAGTATGCAATTTCTTCCTTAGACACTAAGCAAACAAAATAGGACCATTGGTTTGGAGGGTTTTTGGGGGTTTTTTTTCCCCCAAGGTATGTTCTTTACAGTCCCTTCCCTTTCATAGGGTCCTACCCTATAGGATTTTTATATCTGGATTTTTTTAATTCCCTGGAAGAAATAAGGTTGGCAAAGTTAATCTTAGATGAATGTCTGGGTGAGAATAGGGATTTAGTGAACAGTTACCTCTCTAAGGATTGTTCAGGAGGCTTCAGAGGATTTTGAACCAATTGGGAGATTCAGTGGGTCACAGATGAGTTTGGCATTCACAGCAGCTATAAGTAGGGGATTCAGTGGTGTGACAGACAAAGTTTGAAGGAAACAGGTAAGAAATAACATCTAGCTGCTTAAGCATGTTTTTGAAACAGAAGGCTCAAGATGGCACTTATTTTTAGGTGACTTAAGTAAGAAACTTCAAGAAGCAATGGGAAAGGAGACAAGAATTATTTGGTGAACTTCTGATAGAGAAAATTGGGATGTTCTGACAAGGTGATGCATTTTCAACTCAGGAGTTAGTGGTAGGGTGGGTGTTTGGAGGGATGAGGCTGTGATGATCTTTGCTATGGCAGGAATCCTGTTTTGTAGTGCTTTGAAGACATAGTAATGTCAGAGGAGATTTTCTAAAGTCATTCCAAACCACTCAGGGTGAGGAGCGGGAGAAAAGAGACAGGGACTTGGAACATTTATAAGAATTGGGAGGGGGCTCATAGGAAAAAAAATTTGGTACAGAAGATAAAGGATAATCCCCACGTTTTTACAGTAGCTTTTCTCAAAGACCATCAAGTACCCTCTCTCCTTCCCTACTAGTCTTCTCTTTAGACTACTGCTAGAAAGAATTAGCAAGATCAAAACCTGGAATTAAATTTTAAGTTTAGGGAGGTAGAGAAAATTCAGGTTTAACAGCTCTTGCAGGAGGGTTCTGGGATTTGAAGGTCTTCTGGTTTATCCTTCCCTGACCAGGAATCCATACAGCTTTTAGTTTGCGTGGACAGAGAATTTGAGACTGTTTGCCCTTTCCTATTCTTCTCTCTGCTTTCTGAAACGCAGTGTCCTCACACTGTTCTTCAGAAAACTTTTTCGCCTTGCAGACTGTAATTTATGGCTTAAAAAGTAATCAGATGAAATACAAACCAAACACCCTTTAATATCTGTCTGCTTCTCTAGGTCAATATTTAAACAAGAAGCCTTGAAATTTCACAGTTCTACTTTGACCTGTAATTTGTATGCCTTAGACTGCATTCCTCTTGGACTTTGAGAGCTCAGAATTTAGAGTGGACACACTGGACCTCCTGCTGATGAATCTGTGCGCTGAAGTGCTGCCTCAGAGGAATTTACTGCATTTGATGCTGCTGGTTTGATATTAGGTATTCAACAACTCAGTGAGTGATCTGTGCTGTAAATGTGTTTAGCATCCTTTGTTCTATGCTTTAGAGAAATGAGATGAGCAAGAGGAAAGTGTGCGGCCCTTGCTTCTAATATTTTATTGGACTCTACCTTAACATTTTAAATACCAACACACAGACCACAGAAGTGATTCTCCTTCTGCACAACCACCCACATGCAAATATAACCTCCTCTACTAAAATATTAGAAGGGCAGAATCTCAGATGCCCTGAATGTGAAATCACTGAAGTTGCACAAATTGAGCAATTGCTTGATAGCAGCAACAGAGTTGGTACTTGCAAAAACACATCATGAAAATTAACTTGCAAGCTTATCTTTTACCTCAGGCATTTTGATAGTCATTGGTGTTGTGCAGAAAGACTTTTAAAAAGGCAGTTATTGTTTTAGTGAAATGTTTGGACAATAAGCTTCCAGAAACTGAAGTGTAGGATGCACTTTGTTCATACAGAAACCTCATTAGTATTCTTTACACACCATCTATCTGCTGGATCTTGTTGCAGAGCTGTTGACAGGAAGCGTTCCTATGATCGGGCAGGTCTAAAGTGACTTTTTTTCCCTTCGAAAGGTAGAAGTTGTTTTGGAAACTATTCTGCTTTGAATGATGCAAATCAACAGTAGATGAAAAAGGTAGTTTATTACTTAAGGAAGTAACAGGATAGTGTTCCTACTTGGAATTGAGGGGTGTATATCAAATATGTTTTATTTTATGTGCACTTGTAAAATACTATTTTCTCCCCTTTAAATATGAGTGTTAGGACATAAATCATAAATTATCCTTCAACAAAAGGCTTCTATTATCTTTAGGCATATAAAAAAGGACATTTCAGAATCTACTCCTTGAGCATCAGTTGTACAAAATATATCTCGATAAAATAGGATATTTTCAGATTTTAAAACAAGTGACGGTGGCATTTTAATAGATGATATTCTTCCCTGTTTGTCAATATTAATTAAATTAATGTTCCTGCATAATTGTCCATGATGTTGGAGTTGAATTTTTTCAGGGAAGAGTTTAATCAAGATATTAATTACTTGTCATTAAAAATAGTCTCTTGATGATATTTTCAAGAGGAAGAGGGATAACTCCATTGTTCTGTCTAAATTCCAGCTCTGCTAATTACACTGTGCTTATCTAAATTACAGCAGCTGTAGATTCACATTAATGTGTAGATTGGCTGTTAGTGACTGATGTGTTCCATCTTCCATATTTACAGATCTTGCCAAATTGATGTCTAAATGCTGAAGTATGTTCTTGGGCCCAGTCCATCTCATTCTGTTGTTCAGGAAATGGCGCCCCGCTTCACCTCTGTGAGAGTATTTCTACAGTTAACAAGAGAGAGAATAAGGTAAGAGTTATTCCTGTGCTGCACAGATTAAATCCAAGAAGTCATGCAAGGCAATGGGCAGCAGCAAAAGAAAAGAAAACAAAACCCACTCTCAACCTAGAAAATTAGTCTAAGGAAAAACATTGACAAGCAGTTCTGAAAACTGTAAAATATAAAGGTTAATAAGTATCTACAGTAAAAGTATACCTGTAAACTTAATTCCTTCCTTTAAGCGACTGCTTTTAGTTCTTTTATATATTTGGTGTGAAGAGTGAAAAGTAAAGCATCAAAAGTCAGGAAGGTAAGAAGGTTTCCATCAAGTTTAAGGCTGTTGGATACTGGGGAAGGTTGTTTGCATTTTCCAGTGTTCAGAAATGCACACGCACCAATAGAAGTGGTGCACATTTTCGCATCACATGTCACGTTTTCATCTAAGTGGTCGCTTCTTTCTACCTAGGTGTGTTGGACAAGACTTTCTAGTAATCTCCTTTTTTTTATTTATAGGTTGGGACCTTTAACTCTCACTTCCTTAATTTTTAAAGTATATTTTTCCTACTTCAATCGCAATTTTAATATTACTTTTATGTAACCTTTAACATTACATATCTATAATTTTAGTAAAAAAAAACCCAATAATTTTTCAAGGTAAGTAAAAAAGTGCTCATGCTGACTAAAATTATTGTATCAGTAGGAGAGAAATATTAGATGGATGGGTTCAATGACCTTGATATCCCGCTCTGTAACTGTTGTATAATTAGAAACTTTGAGCAGATAGCCTATACTAGCTGGAATGCCTCTATGTAATCGTCTTCTTCAAAAATAATAGCAAAATGGTTTAAAGCTACTGCCAGGACACCTTTGCAAAAAGTTTCAGTATTCAGGATATTTGGCACAGACCCTTCCACATTTCTCTGTGGACCCTAGAGAAAATAGCAAAGTAAAACTGCAGAAGCTTCAAATTCACAGTATCACCCAGGAGAAATAGCTAGCTGTGTACGCATTCAAATAAAAATCCCATTTTCTCCTGTTTATTCTCAGTGCATGAAGACGATTTTCAAAAAACTGAGCATAAACCAAAACCAAGAATTATACCGGTATTGAGAAAATGTGAGTAGACTCTGTTAACTCCCTAAAGATCTCTAGAACATTTTTAGGCCCTAAACTAAATAATTATAAGCAGAAATGAGGCTGCTGTGGCTTCCCGAGATTATTTTCTGTAACAATAAATTAAAAAATAAAAAATCTTTATTTCCTGGAAAATATGTCCTTGTTTTCTCTAAGCATGAAATTAACATTACACAGTCAACAGGATAAAAATGAAAATAGATCAGGAGTAGCACCCTGCAATATAATTTTATTTAACAAGTGAACTAACTTGTGTTTGAAGAAAAATATACTGTGTTGTTGCTACATAGTTTTATCAGTTTTTGTGTTCTTTTGTACCAAATCTTGTATTAACTTTGGGTGCCTTTTTCTAATCACTAAGCATGCCAAACAATTTATGAAAACCCATACATGCACACACGTACACGCACTGTCAACACTATAATTGCCCAAGTCAAATTCAATTTCGTTGAATTATTTTAGCACCTGCCTATGAACTGTTTCCTTGTGAAAGCCCTGACATTTCCTTCTGTTATGTTCCATGAGGAAAAAACAAAGCTATAAAGCAGCTTCTTTCCATGCATCTCACTGCCTTATTTTTGTGAAGCTCTGGCAAACAAAAGAAATTCCACTTCAAGTTTTCTAACATTCCTTTAGAGTCCTATCCAAAACAGAAACCCTTTTATGAGTGATGGTGTTGCAAAAATATTAGTAAGAGATTTGTATTTGTCTAAAAGTAAAAAATCTCTCCCAACCTGAGAGACTGCAACCTCCATGTTTTGCCCTTCTCTAAATCTTCGCATACATTAATACCTTAAAATCTTATCAAAATTTTAAATGATTTGATAATCCTATCTCTTTTCCAAAGCTTGATGTTTCTAAATAATTCAAACTGAAACTTGGGGGATATGTCTTCTGGGCTTTTTGACTGAAAAAGAGGAAGGGCCTGAATAAACAAATTGAAAAAAGGACCAAAAAAAAGTCACAGGATAAGGCCATTTTTACAGCAGTTTAGTCGTCTTCTGCTTCTGGACTGGGAATTAATCAATTTCTTCTAACTGGTGAGCTACTGTTTGACAACAGTTTATCCCTAGAGCATTGGTTTAACACAGGGGACTAAATTAAAGTTTGTATAAATAATAATCCTCTCTGGCCACTTGATCCAGTGCTGGCCCACGAAGTTGGTAAAAACACTTATAAATTCTGGTTCCTACCTCTCAAAGTCCATTTTGTCCAGGTAGTAAGTTACAGTACTTGGAAATGACACAGTTTTACACTACTGGATTCCAAGTAGAAACTACTATGTTGCAAATTGCTTGCTTTTTAATGATTTACTCTTTTAAATTTATATATACGTTATATAGTCGTTATTTAAGAAAAACCTGCCATTAGTTTGTAATGGGGAAAGAAACATAAAAGGAAATAAGGACCTAACATTAGGATCTGGACAGTGATAAATGGGCTCTTTGTTACCTAATCCCACATGAAGGATAAATTAAAACTCATTTGGTTAAAGACATGTCTGTATAGACATAATTACCACTTCTGGCAGAGTTTTTTAAGCTCTGTTTTCTTAGCTAAAACACCAGTAGATCAGGTTCTAAGACTTTTGTCCTAATGAACCAAAACTGAAAAGCAACCCAGGGTTTCCTGTTAAATCTAAGTCATGAAATTCACATTTCATCTATATTTCCATTTTAGTGAAACAACCTACTGTTTCTCTAGAATTATTCTCTTTCATAAACAATCACATCTACTTAGCTTTTGCTTCATGAGCTCAACACTACCAAACCCACGCCTCTATGTCTGGTAGTCTGCAGCAGAGACATATTTTAAAGATAGAGACATACAGCTAAATGGAACTCAGTTAGAGATACTGAACAAGTGGAAGGTCTTGCTGACCACTGTCACACTTTTAGCACTCCTCATCACTGAGCTAATGCACTTTATCTCCCAGCCAGGGCAGGTCAGCTGTGTCAGCTCAGCTGTTAGTATGCAAATAGTTGATCAGGGTAAGATGGTAACATTTAGTCATAAGTCCAGAAACTTAATATGAAAATCTGAAAGAAAAATTGCTTTTACAAGAGGAAAATAAACACAGACTAATAATTTAAAAAAATCTTAAATCCAAACCAGATTTTCCTGACATAAAGGTTAGTGAATGTCAGAGTGACAACCAGATACGCGTGGGCTTTTTTGTATGCCATACCCCATCCGCATTTACACCTTCTTTTTTAAATCTAAGTGGAGAAGAGAAGGAATGTGTACTTTTCAGCAGTATTGCTTATTTTACCTCTAGCTTCCACAAGTAGCTGTATTTTCTAAACAGTGTGAGAATAATAATAACCTTTGCCACAATATTTGAGGTTCTGTTCTGAAGATTGAGTTCTAGAAAATCAAACTCAGCAGTAAAACCACATTCTGATATCTCCTCTTTGAGTCTGAACTTATTATTCAGCAGGTTTATTTTGCTGCCAGTGATTTAAAGCCAGGTGCTACAGCATATTAGAATATAGACATTTTGATGGAATAAATGCAAATCAAATGTGAAAGCATGGCTGGCACCTCTGAATATAAAACATTATGTTGCTGTTAAACTGGCTATAGATACTAGAACAAAACACGTTTGACAGTGAAAAAATTCCTTAGGCAATGGAGTTGGCACCGTGTCAGAGGGAGAATAAAACCGTCTTTCTGTTCCATGTGGTTATTGATCACTGAGGCAAAATTTCTGTAAATAAAATGCATTGACTTCATCAGACTCTCCCGCCCTGTCTTTTCCAACCAGGCTGCTGACATCTTTCAAAAGCTTGTAGTTTGTCGCTTGAAAGCTACATAAGGCTTCAAAGGAAATGTTGCACTGGAAAAAAATCTTGGGAAGCAGTAGTAGAAAAAATCTGACCCCGTCCTGGAGGTGTCAATTTTCAAGAGCAGTAAGATATATACTGCATAGCTTTTCACTCAAGTTTTGATGATTGAGCTGTTTTGTTACATTTTGAATTTAGTTAAGATAATATGTGGGGTACCCTTGAAAAAGACTCTAATTTTTGACTTTAAATCTGGCTTAATAGTATGACTTTGCTGTCTTGAGAAGGTAGTGAATATCTTATTGCCTACTTGGTGTCTTGCTATAAAATATCACTCTTTAAATAATCCATTTAATTATCATTTTATTAGATTTCTTGTTTTTGTAGGGTGTTAGGGTCAGAACTAGTTATTAATATGTATCCTGTTTGTACATAAATATGATGCACAAAGAGTGAATTAATACATATTAAGGGAGGGAATAGCTAGAGAAGGAGAAAGGCAGGGAGAGGGCTGGGTGAGGCTGAGTGAGACAGAGACAGAAAACACTTTCAGAGACCAGAACCAGCAGGGTTTCAGGTCCAGAGAACTTACTGGGACCAGCGATGGGTCTTCTCTCCTGAAATGGATAAAATAGAAGGAAACAAAGTCCCTGAAGGCAAATTCAATCCCCTATACTAAGGATGTGGCTTTAAGATGCTTATTTTAAAATGTCCAAATTTTAACAGGCCTCTGAAAGTCACACGGATTTAAACCATGTTTCATCATCAGACATAGCACTGAAATTTTTGTGGTCAATTAACAGGTGATATTACCAGAGGGGAACTTTTAGAGGTATTTTTTTTACCCTAAGCAAAACAGAATCATTGACATAAGGTATCTTTTATATTCTTTTTTACCAGATACTTTAAAAAAATGTTGTTGGTATGTGTTATTAAAAAATAATTTAAAGTACATTCATATTTTATTTTCTTTAAACAAATAAAAATCATAAAATAGTTCTAAAGATGAATGACAAAATAGAAATTAAAGGCTTTCCATTTCCTAGTTGTAATGTATTTACATTTACTGAAAAAAAATTTCAATTTCCTATAGCTCACTAGCTACTGTTTCATCCATGTTTTTGAAACTATAAACCAATCTGTTTTCCGTATCATTCGTGAACACTATTGTAAAAAACCTTACATGTTAAATTAATCATTAAGGAAAGAAGGAAGTTTAAATAAACTGTTGAATAACAGTTGCCAAATATTCATCTGAAATATTTTTTCAACAATTTACATTATACACATTAGTCATTTGATCATATTCACAGATCATGGTCAACACTAATGTCATGAGTTCTCTAATCAGCTTATAGCTACTCTGGACCCCATCAAATTATGTAATTATCTTCCCAGGACTGAGGGTCTTCAAAATCCCTTTGTTACAAACGTTGTGGTGTCATAAGCACACTATGCTAGGTTGTGTACAAGGCTGTAATGGATATTTATTGTCTTGGAAGAGTGTTATTAGAGGAAATAATGAAACATTATTGTGAAATAATGTGAAAAGAAGATGCATTTCCCTGTTTGTGCTAAAACTGGAAGCAGATTGAATTCACTAAATTTCAGTAGATGACATATAAATCAGAATTTTCTGACAAAACAGTATAGGGTGAGTCTTCTAATAGCAATGATTTTATGGTGTAGATGAGTCATAAAACTCCCTCTGCAAAAGTGTGGTATTAATTAGACACTCAGCAATAATTCAGTATTGTCAGAAGGCTGTAAACAGGGCAAAAGGCAAAGTCAAGTCCAATGTCACCTAACAGCATAATACATTAGCAAGAATGAAAAAATAAATTTCCGATGTATACTAAGTTACAAGCAGTATGCATCTCTATATGCTGACTTGTTTTTACTGATGAAAGAGAACAGAAACAACTCGAAAGATATTTTGTTGTTAGTGCTTAAATTCCCCTAAAATATCTAGCGTTACAGAGCAAGGTTTGAACAAGGATGCCATCTGATCACGTGAAATAGCTCATCTTCTCTGAATGAAAATGTATGCTGGAGGTGTAGTCAGGGAATGTACTGTGCCATCAGGCAAAGCTTCCCCAGAAACTTTTGGTAAATGATTTGGTTTTAATTTATTATGAACAATTGGAGCTCATGGGCTCTTTGAATTTCTTGGTCTTAACTATGCTGAATGATCTGTTGCATGCAGGGGATTACTGGAACACAAATAATTTGGAGAGTTACCTCAGAATTGTTTGGAAAACCTTCTTTTTGGTCTTCATCTGCGCTGTTTTAATTTCGTTGTAAGTTTTTTGTTCCCCAACTTAAGCACTTTCTTAAAAAAGGAAAGTCTATGTGTGCCTAATGCCAGTTGAGTTATTTAAGCAAGGAAGTCTGAGCCCAGATGTGAAAATTCAGAGAAAGAAATTGATAGTCCCCAACAGAAAATAGGAATTATAGCTGTTTTCTTTTCTATGAGACACTTTCTCTTAGGTCCCAGTTTGGCAGAATACTGGAGCCTAAGAGAAGGCATTATTTCAGGCAAAGAAATAGTTCTAATTTATTCAGTGGGACTACTTCTGTACTAAGAAATCACATGGGTTTAAATATCTTACTGGATCAGCCTTTTAGGTTTTGGAATTTTCACTGGCTGGATGGGGCCTTGCTATTGGGTCATTGTTTTTACTACCATGGCAGTAAAATTTGAAACCTCTCCGAATAGACTGAGATGGAGAGTTCCAGACTAAAAATGGAAATGTGTGAGATTCAGTTATTGTTCATGCATTTTCCTCACACTCAAAGCTTAAATCTAGCAAGTAGTTATACAGGCATTTTCCCTAGGCACACTTTTAACTGCGTGTAAGCATTTGTACCGATGGTCCCAAGTCATCATGATTTTAGTGACGACTTAGTTCTCTAAACTAAGAATGAATACTTTCTACTGAAAGAAAAAAGCATCTGGAAACTCTGGACTCGTTTTGGTGATGTGGAATACTTCGCATGGGGTAGTAACTTTCTTAGCACAGATTCACATTAGACACTCCTTCCAATGGCAGTGGGTGCTGGATTTCCTTTGTCTCTCTGTTATGGCTCAGACATAAACCAAAACTACTTATGACCACACTACTGATCAGCTGAGCATTTGTTGCTAACTCTGCACGTACTCCAGCTTGAACTATAACGTGTTAGCTGAAACCTCTTTCCCTGAGCCAGTCTTGTTCAGTTCAGGCAGAGTAAATCTCAAAGCTGTAATAACACAATCATGTGCAAGAGCCCTTTTAAATAGAAATTTGGTACTCTTCTTAAAGAAATTTATGGGTTTTGAAGTTCAAGAAGGAAGGAAAACAGTTCTTTGTTTTTTATCAGAGCGTAATAAATTGGGTCGGGCAGAAAACATCTGCTTATCTGAAAAGCATCTTTTCAATTGTCTCTTTTGGCAAGACTTTTTAATGGCAGGGTATCCTTTTGGTTTTTGGTTGTCTCATTCAAAGAACAGCCCTGCACGTCAAAGTTCCTTAATGTAGGTGGTATTAAAAGATATTATATGCTGGCTCTGCTTTGAGCAGAGTGGTTGGATAGACAATCTCCAGACGTGCTTTCCAACCTTAACAGTTTTCTGAATCCATGAGTCAAAACTTAAACGTTTCAGTCACCTTGAAGGTGGGGCTATCAGTAATTGTTTTCTTTTTTATGAAAGACTAAAGGCTGCCTTTGCTGTATGATGAGGACTTACAGGACTGTTATACACTGTGTATTTCTCTTATTGGTTTTCAGTGCAGGGTGGGTTCACTGACGCACAGCCAGGAAGACACTGACCATCCAGCTCTGCCAGTAGCAAAACACAGCCATATGATAACAATCTCAGCATACAGGCAACATACAGCAGTCACAAATAGTAACTGAATAATACATAATCCATCACATTCAGGCTAAAGAATCAGATTTAATAGCGTAGTTGGATTTTATAAGCACTTGTAATAGCACTTGGTTAGTAAAACCCAGTAAAACAAAGCTTTTACAGTAATACAATATATATGTATATATTACACAGCTAATCATGTCTGAATCTGTTTTTAACAATCAGTTAGTATTTACTCATTGTAGTGTCCAATAGCTGTCTGGTTAAATTCATGACTGGAAAACTTAATTTGAGATGTCATTGTAAGTTTTTCATTCAAAGTGTCTCTCACTCAACAGCCTAACAAAACCAAAAAAAAAAGAAATAAAAAGTCCAATATATCCAAGAGGTATATTGTAAAAATATCAAAGTTGCTGAAACACATATATTGAATGAGGTTGTTTGGTTTCATTCTAGTGATTATTCTCAGTGAGACAATCACAAAATATTTCTTACCATTTAAGCAGGAGCTACAATTCAGAGCCTGACGGTTCATTGAATTTGTTTCTGTATCTATGGAAAGAGAGAAATGGCATTGCAGAGAATGACTGCGTAATGTACTCAAACAAAACATCAGTACAGTATCCCTTCCTACCAGTTTACTTTGCCAAAAAACTATATGATATTTGAATAGTGTACAGTATTGGGGAGGGAAAGGAGACATAAAATTTCTACATAAAGCTTTCTCTAATGGGCTGTCAGTGACATGAAACTCAAGTGTATATGTGTGCAATTGTTGCAAGAGTGTAGAGAGTGTTGTCTTGCAGTACTTGCAGCTTTGTTTTCAGTACTTTTCAGTGGGGAAAATTACTAGTTAGTTATTGCTAGTAAAACTGGTTTGCTACGTGATGTCTGAAATCAGGATCCTTCTGAATCCTGTGCAAAGTGAGGAGCAGAAGGCTCCTGCAGTCTCCTGAATGAAATTGAATCCTTCACATCATTTAGGTGGTGGACACAGGTTATAATATAGCCCAATTGCCTTAAGTGGCTAACATTAATGATGTTTGGCTTTGTTATGGACATAGAATCCAAAAATTTAATGAAGTACTTAAAATATGGCAGGTCTGGACTCTAATTTAGGTTGTACTTTTGGCTGCAAGGTAAATGTAGCAGTTTAGATACCATTCAGGAATGTTTCAGTTGCAGAAAGTTTGGCGAGCTGAGGCATAAATGATCTCGACTGGCAGTTTATCTTGGTTCTTTCACAGAGTATGATGTTTCCAGTGTATAAATATCTTTTCACTGTGAGACTATTGCTCAATTATTAGACCTGTAGTGGAGGGAAACAGTCACTTTATGAATGAAAAGAAACACACAGCCAGACTGCACATGGATATACATGTCCAAATGTATATCCAGACACTCAAATACTGAGCTTCTATATACTTATGTATATATAGCAAATGTGTTTTATGTCATGTTGTATTGAATCCAATTGTTCCATTAAAAGCTTTGAACACAATATAGTTGTTAAAATAAGCTCTTTTCAATGTTTTTGCGCATCATTTAAAATGCAATAGCTAATAGAATTTTCTCATTGCAAGGGACATGATTAATACCCCACAAGATTAGAAGAACCTGCCTGGTGAGCTAACTTTCTGTTTGATTTTTTACATCTCTCTCCAGGCTCAGGAGCCTTTTACGAGTTCAATTAAACATCTTTGTTTTCAATTTAAAATGTATTTACTCATACATTAATGGTCCATCTGGAAGCCCTATGTTTCTGGAAGAACTGGTTTTGGACATTTAAATATTCAGTAAGAATAAGCTTCACAGAAAACCTGTGAAGTTAAAGTGTATTTTGAAAATAAAATTAAGTTCTATAATCAGATTTGTCATTATAATGCACCTCCATCTGAATTAGCATTGCTCCAGAGGTCTATTCTACACAACAAACTGTAGCAGTTTGTATGTTCATCAGACATTGAGTGGCATAAATCCTTTTTCAAGTATTTCAAATCTTTTCTGTATATTAGGATGTCCTAACAGGTCATATATGAAGATAAGGTAAGGCCGAAAACCTACTTCGGTGCTTAACAATAGCCTTAGGTAGAGCAATCCAGGACATGCTGTGATGGCTGTCTGTTCCTAAAAGCACCTATAATAAGATGGTGAGTCCTACCTATGGGTTTATCTGCTAGTATATATATATATATATATGTAGGATATATACAGAAGAATTCAGACCACTCGACATTACTTTTAGGCTTACAGTTGACACTACTAAAACCTTGATACGTAGGAGAAATGCTGCAATTTCTTGTTTAAAAGACTATCCATATCTATCCTTAAGTGGCTAATAAAGCAGTGTGAAACTTGTATCCAACTTGTTTTTTCAGAGAAACTGTGCATTTTTGTCGTCAAAACAAGATGTTACTGGCCATTTCTCTGCTCTAGACTGGAAGTTAATTCTCCTGGAGCAATTGTTAACCAACTAAGCATCAAAAATACTATAGCTATAATATGCAATGGATGACTGACTACCAGTCTTAAGACTCTTTTTGTTACTAACTGAAGTATGTAATTTATATTCTATTCTACTTTTTGCAGAAATTGCACTCAGGTAGTTCTCAAAAGATATTTCCCCATCACGAAATAATTTTCTGAATATTAATAATGTAAAAAAACCTGCAGAACACTAGACAAGTTATATGGAAAGTTTAATAACCACTTTAAAACATAATCTTTAGTTAATTGTTGTAAGTATAGGCCTGCCAATCGAGATACAAAAATGTGCATAGCTGATAGCAAAGCCACTGTAAAAATTTTGACTTGATGTTTGCACAATTTGAAATGAAATTTGAGTTGATTCTGTGAAAGGTAGAGAAAATCGTAGACAAATAATTTAAATTTCCCTATTTGAAATATGATTTTAAAGTCAATATCTACTTTCATGACCTCAGAGCAACGAGGAAAGGAAATGCAGGGAAAATGTAAGATGTTTTAGTAGATACTCTACCTGCCATGCATCCTTTTGTGGCTGTCAGTGTGGGTGAGTTGTCAGCCTAGCGCTGCATAGTTCTACCAAGGATGGTTGGATTTTTTTCAGGAGTTGAACTTTAATGATTCTTATGGGTCCCTTCCAACTCAGGATATTCTATGATTCTGTGATTCTATAATTTATTGTAAGGCTTTTATTTAGTGGATCCTATAATGTATCTATAATTGATTCATCCTTGACTACGTTTGTTTTCTTAGAGGAGGCTTTTAAATATCAGCAACATTTTCCTGAAATCTGGAAAGCTTGGTTTTCAGACAGCTGGGGAAAGTGAGTGGCAGAAACCATTTCTGTGGACACCTCCTAAACGCACCCATATTGTTCTAGGAGTTAAGGAAGATGTACGTCCTCCAGAGGAAAACCAAGATTCTTGTAATGTGAAAATGTCATCTTCTTTCTCTATTCTTCTTGCAATATGTTACTGTATTTTTACATTTCCTTAAAATGTTCCAGAATTCTAGGGATGATATAGACCAAATGTTCTTCCTATTCTTTACCAGCACCCACTCATATTTGAACTACATTTCAGTTACTTTTGAAGTGAAAGTATTGAAGGATGTAAGAATGAGATCTTTTGAGAAATTTTGTCAAAGTCTCTATTTTGGAACTACATCATATCCAAAACCCTAGGAAAAAAAGTGCTTGCAAAATTAGGAACTGAAGATACTGAAAGCTGAGGATGAATTGTATTATGAAGAGGAGATGGGCTTACATTTAGTGCTGTATGACATACCAAGAAATGCCTCATAGAAGCTCTTAGTATCTGTTATTTATAGAGTTTATATACACTCATTTTCAGAGTTGTTCCTGTATCTCTCTACCTTTTGGGAGCAGGCACATATTTTGACATTTTGTATTTATCTGGGATAAGATTTAAGATTTACAGTCTGAACAGGACTCTGAACCATCCTTGTGTTAATTCTAAGGAAGAGTAGGACTAAAAACTCTTAACTAATACCTTCACACTTGCAGGAAAAGGTGATATAGTAATAGATCTACTCTGAACATAAGGGTTCCCAGAGTGAGCTACTTTGCTGCTTTGATTACTGATTCTCTTTAGGCAGGAGCCTGCATTTGACTATAATAACTGATACCTCGATTGTGGCATCATTCACTGGTGTAGCTGAGCTAGGAATAAAAAGTTTTCTGAATTTTAAAAGTTACTATTTAGACATTATTGTAGCTTAAAAAGTAGGGATGCATTTGAAGCAAGCAACTATTTTTGTTCATTTTAAGATCTAACTCTTTTTGACTTAAAACAAGGTTAAGAAAATAATCTTGAAATAGCCCAGACCAGTTTTGTAGGAGAATTTTTACATGATATACATACCTAGACTATACTAAATGAATTGTTAACAACTTAAATTTTGCACCATTAAAACATGTAAAGAAAAAAAACCCCAAACACTTGTATATAAATACAAAACACTTTTTATATGAATAACTCAAAAGTATAGTTTAAGTGATTCAATAAATGAGAATATTTTATCACTTTTCCAAAAAATGAACATATAAAGCAATCCTTTGCTATTTATAAGCAATGCAGTATTTAATACAATGGCCTCCTCTACAATAGCATCTTAAACTTTAACATTGAGAAGTGCTAAATGATTTGGTCAGGCAGTTGTATTTTGTCATTAGGAAATTAGATGACACAAAAATCCTTACTGGATTAAGATGACTCTGTCCATGGAGCCACTATATATTGATGTTAATTTCATTTATATGGTAGATCAGGCCTTGAAAGTACATAATTCCAGATTTCAGAATGACTACTGCTGTTTGACAGTTCACCCAGTTCCTTCATTCTTACATGAAAATGAGCTTTAAATAAGCCCAAAATTACAATTTTTACATTATTGACATAATCTCAATAAAGAGTTCAAGAAAAGGGACCAGATTTAGACACAGAATCCAAAAGGTACTAACTGTCCTTTATTACTCAAGAAATACGTACTTCTAACTTGAAAAAACTGATGTCCCTGCATTTTTTAATACAATGATAGCACATATAGGATTTTTTAAAATTATTTTCCTTCTTACAGATAAGCTAAATTGTCAAGGGATATTTAAACAATTTCTGGCATTTAATTTTAATTAAGTTCAATACAGACTTATTTTTAGTCTAAAGAAATCCTCAGTTATCTTGGTAGACCAGGCTATTTGTAAGAACTACAAATTATGTACATTATTCAACAAAACAGGTTTAATGTGTTGAATTTTCACAGGCCACACACATATGGAGCTTAGTACAGACCTGAGTTTATGGCATGTTTGGTACTACCATGAGTGAGTTGTAGTCAGCTCATAAATGATCTGCAATAATTCTTTTAGCTCCTCATTAGCTTTCAGTGCCCCTGATACCACTTCCAATGATAAACTTCAAAAAGTTTTAGATCTCTTTATAAAATGTGATAATTTTCTTTTAGAATTTCACCTTGAAAGAGCCTTTTAACTTGGTTCAGCAAAGCATTTCTTCAGCTGCCTTAAAGAAAATAGTTGCACTGACTGTTCTCTCTTTCTTCACTTGAACACATTAGATGTTAATGGGCTTTTTTTGTTTATAACCATTTGGAACAATTACGAGTCTATACCATAGCTAAACAGTTTGATGATATTTATATCAGATATTCTTCATAAGTCATTATGTGCCTAAGATAAGCACATTGACAAAAATTAAGGTATTTTAGAGTACTCAGACTGATACATTTATCAAAATTATGTCAGACCATGCTGTTTAATTTAAACTATGCATAGATTTTCGTCTCCACTGTTTGGCTTCCTGTAGTTTATCAGATTTTTTACCAGCTCATTTTCTACTGTCCATCTTTAACATAATCTTTTCATTTTCAACTGTGCTATTTAACAGCATGTGAATATTTATGTCAGAAAAATACACAATTGACTTAATGCACATACACATATTTCCTTGAAAATAAAATATTTTTTTCTCTTGTTATTAGTCATATTATCCCAAACAGTTTTTGAGGATATTGACTTTTATGCCAGCATTTTCCCGGAAGTTAGCTGATTTTAGTATTTGAGCACTATTTATTTTTCTCTTGTAAAAAATATCTAATTACCATTTTTCCAAGAAAACAGGACTTTAAGTTATTCTTGAAAACACCATGTCATTACTACCTAGTATTGCACTAACCAAGAATATACTACAGAGGATTTTGATGTGAATGTTTCATCACTTTATTTATCACAGTAACTTGAGTATTAGAACAATAAAGTAGGAACACTTCTGAGATTCCTTTGAAGTTTTAAATTGTTAGTGCTATAGAAACAGTGCTGTGAGCTGATGCCAACGTATGTTTTCTGGAAACATTTATAGTAATAATACAGCTTCAGGAGAGACGGTAATGGTATAAACAGGGCAAAGGAAATACCAGAAATGCAGCAGATGCAATTGATTATATGCCTTGGAGAATATCCCACTTATGTATTTTAGGTCCTGTCAATGTAAATCAAAAGGAGGTGATGTTGTCAGTAAAATATATCACAGTCAAAATAATATGCAGTGACAGCAGTCTCCCCATGCTGATGGAACAGATCATGATTTTTGAAATGAAGAAGACATCCATAGCACAGCTGAGGTTTTATAAACCAGAGGAAAATAATCTGATTTAAACATCTGAATCATTGTGAGCTGTGATCAAATTTATGCTAAAGTTCGTATGACTGATAGGGCCATATCAACTTTATTTTAAGATGATAGGGCTGTTTTACGTTGAGCTGACTAGTGTGTTTGAACTTGATCTATGTTTTATTCCTGTCCTAAATGTTTGCAGCTTTCATTATTTCTCAGGGTTGTAAATCTGGAAGCTGAGCATGATTTCTGAGGAACTGGAATGAATAGCCAGCAAAGGCAAGCACACAAGTCTTGATTTAGAAGACAGTGCTCAAAGTTCCTGTGATGGTTAAGTATGGCACAGGCTTGAAGAAAAGCTTTTCATGTTTTTATGAATTCAGATCTGCAAAGAGTTATTTTACCAATTTTGGAATGAATATTTTAAAAACACAAGTAAAATATTATCTACTTTAAAAAGCTTTCTCACTCTTCATTATGAATGTTAATATTGTAGTCTAAAGAGTTCTGTGCTAAGAATTGGAGCTAAGTTTGCTTTTTGTAATATGGAAATTCTTGCAGTGCCTCCTGAAATTCCCTTAAGAATAGAATTAGCCTTACAAGTTTGTATAAAGATAAGAGTAATAAAAAAAGTCAAGCTATTCTATAACTAAAGCATATTTAATGTACTTTTGTATCATCATTTCTTTGAATTTGCATATTATATGGGCTTTTATATCAAAAGATATTTTCTTTGACTAAACAGCAAAAAAATATTTGTAATTTGTCCAATAGTGTTGACATATAATCTGCTGGAAAACAGATTTATTTTTAACTTAGATCGTTAAAAATAGATAATTAGATGATGAAAAGGCTGACTTCCAATTTATTACTTTTTTTTTCTTTAATTAACGAACTGTGTCTTAAAAACAGTAGAAAGGGACAGACCACATTCTGACACTGTGTAGTTAAATCAAAGCTTTTCTGCTTGTTACCTAACTGAAAACTTGGAGATTGGTGAGAAAACCTATTTGTGGTCAGATATCAGTGGAGATGGATGTGCAATTGTCTTTGTCACTTGGTGAAAGACATCACAGCTCCCTAGGTTTTAAGTGGGTTGTGCAGTTTTAAGTAGCTGACATGACACTAATGTATGGATCAGTAATTAACAGACAGTTTTTATAACTCATCTACAGTGATTGATTGAATGACTTTCCTTTAGGTAATCTCAGTGCTTGGAAAAGATTGTGCTGAATGGATTGTAAGAAACCACAGAAAATGCCGCTTTTAAAAATCATTAAAGGAATGTGCACTTTCTGATTCAGAAGGAAATCTTTCATGGAAAAAGAGGCAAAAAGAGGTGTCAGGTTGTGGATAGCTTTCTCACCTGAGATTGCATATTTTGTGAATTTGGCCAAATTCTGATGTCAATTATGCCACAATAATCTACTGTCTATCAAGCAGCTTCACACACCCTACCACTTCATTTCATTTCACCTTAAGAGAGTGTATAATACTTGCAGCACTTATTGCATCATACACTAAACTTTAATTTATACAGATTTTTCAGGATTTCATCTCTTCTTTTTCCATAAAATTGCTAATACTGTGTGCGGAGTGCTGAAGGAATATCCCCAAAATATCATATGTTTAGTACTAAAATAGAATTAATGAAGATTCACATAATTTACACAGAAAAATTTTATGATAGGTTCTGTGTAGTGATTTAGTTTCAATATGAAAACTACCCTTGCTTAAAAAAAATAACCTTGATTTTATTATTGAATCATGAGATTGAGCTCCAAAGATTTACAAGTCTCTCAGCTAGCTAACTCATGTCTAAATCAACTTTCATACCTTTATTTTATTCCCCCTGCACACCTTCGAATGCAATTCCCAGCTATATTCTCATCATGGAATAATTCATCAGGTTTCATGGTGAAGTCATAAGAGCAGGTGTTAATCTACAAGCAGTCTCTTCAGATTCCTTCAGCATTTGCGAAGTAACCATATGCAGCAATTTCATACTGTGTAATGAATCCAGAAACGTGGTGGTTTTTCATATCAGTACTAGATGTGGCCCCAGTTAGGTAGCAAGCAGAGTTCCCTCTGATACTGCACGTTTTTCATTAAAGGACAGCTGACACATATGAATTTCTTGCTTAGCTGTGACACTGACCATAAAGGGCTGCAGCAATCGATTTATCCATTCTGCTGAACTCAGATAATAAGATACTCAGGTCTTTCTGCTGCAGCCAGTCATTTCTATCTGGTAACTTTCCGGACACATTTCTCTCTCCACGAAGATGTTTTTGTTGCTCATGTTTTAAGATTTAAATCTAATTTTTTTCTGACCTCCCCAGAATTCCAGGTTATGAAAGCAGTGTTTTACAATAAAAGACTTTTTTATTTCATATGGATCAGGCTATTAGGCTTTAGTGATAACAAAATTCAAACCAGAAGTAGCCATGCTCTTCCTAAATACTAGAATTATGCTTTTTTTTCAAGGATGGAAGCTCTCATAGTCATCACTGACTTACCATGGACTCATCATTTTCTACTCTATAATTGTTAAACCTGATCACGCTACCTAAGGATGTATCTAGTTTTATGATATACAGTAGATGAGGACTGTGTTTTAGGTGTGAAATCTGTCTATTGTTCTGAAACGTCTTCCAAGGAAACCAGAGGACATGAATGGGGTTCCCTTTTGATGACATCACACTGGAAAATGTGTTCCAGTTGTGCACTATTTCAGCAGCCAATTTTCTTCAGTTATAGGACCAGCCTCAGTCCCACAAAGTAAAATTCCTGAATATTTACAAACATTATTATTAAATATTTCAAAGTATAGGTCTCTTCCTAGTGAGCTGTTTCTTTTTAATTTTGTTATGATCTAATTTCCTGATCCTTCAGGGGATGATAGGATGGATGGATGGATGGACAGACAGACGGACAGACGGAACTCTGCTTTTAGAAATAAAATATCAGTTTGAGTCTTGAAGAAAAAGATTCACTACCCCTACACTATTATGTCTTAATCATTAACATAAGTTTGGGAACTGATATTCCTATAGAATCAATGGGAGTTCATTTCCTTACACTAGAATAAAATTTGCCATTTTTCCATCTCTAAATTGGATTTCCATCTTTTTCTAAATTTCCGTCTTTTTCAGTCTCATAAATCTCATAATCTGAAAATTGATCACAAGATTTTAATGTGCCTTGGTATAGACTTCTGCTCAAGTCTCTGTTTTTTGAAGTATGTGTCACTGTAGCTTATTAACTCCAGTTGAATTCATAATCTTCAAAGGCGGCTGTGAGCCTTTAGGACAGTTTTTGATCCTGGAATCACTCTTTAGTGATTCAATTTCTTTACAGAAGTTATGGCCAGCCTGATCCCAGAGTTGATGGGATACACACCCCTTCTCCACGACACTGAGCGAAAAGGTGTGAGCTGGTATCATGTGCAGTTGTGCTGTATTGGATGTTTGTACAACTGGCTCAGTCGACTTGAGGGATGCTAGCTGTGTGTTGATGCAGCAGTGAAATATTGCCTACTGAAAAACATTAGTACCCTTGTCTTTCTTAAAAGCGAAGATCTTTGATAAGAGATAAGATTAAAATATATTAAGCTAATAGCGCTTATGTTATTACTGTTTGTGAATAAGGACATATAATTACATAAGATGTATTCCAGATTCTTAAACATAATTGATCTAACTACATGGACATCTTTTTGAATTATGATATGAAATCAAAACTATGTGTAATCCTACTAATACATCAGAATTACAGCAGAAGAAAAAAGTATATTCATCAGATAAGAAAACCATCAATGTAAGCTGGCAAAGAAGGCTTCATTATGATTCATGATGAATCATATAACTCATTATGAATAGTATGCAATGCTGTTTATAATAATTCATTATGAATAGTAGTGCAACTATTCTTCATTAATTAAAAAATGTGCAGAAAAAGAACTGCATATTGTATTTGAATCTTGATAAACCAAAAAACCTGGAAGAGAAGTTAAAAACATATCTATAAAAAGTACATATTTGAATGCATCAAAGTCTGCAGAATATCTGCTGGTTGTAACACTTCCCTCTTTTTGGCTCTGTGTTTTCCAGTGTGTAATATGTCCAAATCAAGGGTGAATTTGATCATCTGAATTACAGTAAATTTTATTATTTTCTTCTTAGAACCAAAAAAAAATTTTAGGGTAAAGGTATTTAACATAGATTTTTAAATACCTTCATAAGAATGTTCTTTGAAGACCTTTTAAAATTCGTAGTGTTCTTCTTCCTCATATTACAAATAAAGCATTCTTTGCTTCCTTAAGTTTAAATTATATAAATGACAAAATATTACGGACATGAAAAAAATACCCAAATGCTATAAGATTATTTAAATTGCAAAAATTAATATGAAAGAGTTATTATTGATACCAAATTTTCCTAAATATTGGTAAAAGCATGAAGTAAATTCTCAGTGTCGAGAGCCAAAAATTATCATAGTTTCTTGAATCACTATACTATCATCTATCCATCCAAATACTTTTAAAAGATTCAAGACTGACAGAAACTGGGTGTCTTCTAAAAGCAAAGTGCTGCTAATGTGTCCCATATGGAAAATATTTAATCCTTTTCTGACATGAAAAGATCATGTACAGGATTTTGAAATATCATTATTTACCTTAGTTCTCCTTCATGAGAGTTCTTTGAGCAGCTGGAGTTGCAAGACATGCTGTACACCAGGCTACTGAAAACCAACTCAGATAACGCTGTCCATGTTGGATATTCCAAGAAAAGTGATACGTAGTCACAGACTCTTGATCCTATGAATTTGTTCTCATCCAAATGCTAGACCTAATAGAGCTGAAGGATTATCGTGTTATCAGTTTTCCAAGCCAAGCAAATTAGGGTGTTTTTCAACAGTTGAACCTACCAGCTTCACATTATACAATGAAGACTGTCATTCCATAAAAAATATATGAGCTGCTGGCTCTGATAAGACTCAATAAATAATAGCTCTGCAAGGCTGAACTCTTTAAATTATAAGTGCTTCTGGAAAGGATAATTCCTTGCATGTGGTGAGTCACTAAGAAAATTAAAGATCCATATAAAAGCCTTGTGAATGAAATTAAAATATTTTACTAAGTGCTGAAATTATGAATTGTATATTGTGAGGAACTATCTTTTGCTGAAAAGTTAAAGAGCAGTTTGGTAATCTCTCAGAACAAATCTTCACTCATACCATCACTGTTTATATTGTTTGTAAAAGACCTGGTTAAGAATTTCTGGTCCACTATTAAAGGGCCAAGGAAAATCTTTGTTGTAAAACATTGTAAGCAGAGATCTAAATCTAAGTCATCCTGAAATGCAACTTTGGGTGCCTTAAAACATTCAGTTGTGTTATTTATTTTTTCATCTTTTCATAGTCATTAACAGAAGTAATGACATCAGAGTTAGGCATGCCCCAGAATGTATGGCAGAATGAGAAACTCATGTCTTCCACGTGGCTGCTAACTGCTGGAAATGCCTTATGTCTCTACCATTACTGTTTCATTTTCAAGTTCATAAGGGACCATAAGTTAGTATGAAATTGGGTTTCCTACTCTTAACTTGTGAAGATACAGAACTGCAATTACCAGAAATTTTGAAAAAATCCAAGGAAGTATGATAATGTTAATAGCTATGAACTGCAGGCAGCTAAGGGAGGTGCTGAAGTTTCTTACAGCCCTGATCCCTATTCTGAAGCTCTGGTGGGATTTACCATTCACTAAGTAAAAAAAATTAATTAAGTAATGATTGATTGGAAAAGCATTCAGCTCTTGGGAAGAAACAAACCAGACAAGCTGACTATACTACATATTCATGAGAGCTGTCTGATGTAAAAGAATAAGGAATCTATTTGTCTAGAGAAATACAAGACAAAAATGTGAGATCTGTGGGACTGTATTTAAGAATTTCTTAAGAATAGGTTTTACTGGTTTGATGAGGGTTTACCTTACATTTTTGACTAAGGGAGAATTTATAATATGAAAAATAAAATAAGCTGTTAGTCATTGCTATGTTCTTTTCCAAGCATGATTGTAGAACAAATTCTTGGAGAAATTTTGAGTAGCTGCATGATTGCTTGGAAAACTAAAAATTAGCATAGGTAAGGATTGGATCTGATTTCTGAAGTGTTGCCTGTAACATGTGAAGGTAAATATGCTATGGACATGCTGTCTGCAATGGAAGCATTTATGAAACAGACTAAATAAGAAAGGAGTTCCATAAAAATGTGCGGATTTACCACTGGCTTACATTTTATGGCACTCTTTCTGGGAACGTGAATGGAATTCCAGATGCACCTTTATACTATTTCTTTAATACAACTGGTACTTGAATTTCTCATCCTTATAATTGCAAGGCATGTACCTATAGAAAATAACAGCAGCAAAATAGATTATTCAATTTACTTGTTGGCGGATGCACTCTGGCTGAGTTGCTCTAGAACCAAATTGCTGCTTGTCCCTGTTTTGTACTTTGTGTAAAGCTGATGCAAAGCTTTTAAGTGAGCTGTTCAAAACTTTCTTTTCTTAGATCTGATTCTGAGTTTCTTTTTACTTTGCTCTACTTCAACAAGTCATAAAGAAATTTCTTATTCTATTTATCTGCTGAGGTTGAATTTCTGAAAAAAAAAGAGAGTGTGAGCAAATATTTTACAGCTTTTTAGTTCAGGATAAGTGGAAAGGAGAAAAAAAAGAACAAAACTCACCATCAGGATCATGAGACTGGGACTGATATAGTGTCATTGCAATGAGCAGTCAACTGTCAAGTTGTTTTCTTAGACCATGAAGCCCAGGCAAATTTACAATTCAGTGCATTCCCAGGAGTCATATCACTGCATACCAGGGAGAAGAAACCGGCACCTTGTTCTCCACTTCCCTTCCTTGGGAAGATGGAGAGAGCCATGAGGCCATCCCTCTTGTTCTCCCAAGACAAGCCTAAACTTCTCAGCTCCTCCTCACAGAACATTCATTTCAGCCCTTTCATCAGCTGTTCTTCATGCCTTCTTCTGGATTCAGTGAAGGACCTTCACATCCTCAAACTGTGGGTCCCAGAACTGCACACAGTGCTCAAGGTGAGACTGCACCATCATTGAGTACAGAGGGATAATCACCTCTTTTGCCCAGCCGGTCGTGCTATATTTGATGCACTGCAGGTTATGGTTTGATGCCTGGGCTGCCAGGGCTCACTGCTGAATATCTCCAGGAATTAAATTAGTAGTTTCTTAATCCTCTGAATATTGTAACAGACTTCCTTAGCTTTAAGATGTCATGGAGAGAATAACTTCAAAGACACTTTTTCTGAAAGTGTTTAATAACCAGGACATTTTTGACAAATGACACAAAAAAAAAAAAAAAAAGCAGTAAGATTAATAACATAAATATATGAATATTTTCATAAATGGAAAATTATGAATAAACGACATGATTTTGATGCCAAAATCAGTCAGATAAAAACTTTTTAACACAGTTTAGAGTATTAGAATGCAGACATTCTTTATTGCAGCATGCTGGGCACTCAGAGCATCTTTCCTCTAATCGTGTCAGGTAAACAGGGCTTTTATCATACACACTGCGTATTCATTAGCTTTCCCTGCTCACTTGATATGTATGGATTACTTTATTTTACATAATCACATCCCTTATTAGAAGTCCTTATTTGGTCTTTTGGGGTCTTCTTCAGTAGTCTTCAACAACTGGTGTCCCAGTATTTTAGGTGGCTGTTCCTTCACCCCTACTTTTGAGTCACCTCAATATAATTGTTTTGCATGACTCCTGCTTTGTCCGCCATATCTGGGTACACAAAGTTGAGATGGCATCCTGCTTGCATTTTGTATTACTGCTGTTTTGTCAGCCTTAACTACATCTTCAGGGCTATATTTGTTTCCTTTATCTAGTAAGAGTAAAACGTTGTTCTGTTTTAGTGTCCTTATCAGTTTTATAACTAATCTTATTTTAAAGTTGTATAATGTGACAGAAATCTCAAATACTAGGTTTCACTCTCCTAAGAAATGCTTGGTGTTAGGGATTGAAACTAAAACCATTTGTAGTTCTCAACAAAACTACACATTTAGAATATATTAAATAAAATAATTTATAAAATTATTATTAGTTTTTGCTTCCTAAGTTCAATCTTTATGAATAGCCTATAAGTAAAATCTCATAAAGCTTCAGGCTGTAATTCAGCCTGAAACATTAGCTGAAAAAGTTCTGAGTCATTATCAGCTTGATGGAAGATAAACATAACAACCGCTCTTTTTTTCTTTTTTTTAATGGTGCTTGTGGCTAGGCTAAGGTGAAGAAAGAAAAAGATGCAGCTGGAATAGGACTGGAAGGTAGCTGTCAAAAGAAAATGTGGGATTCAGGGAAACTTTGTTGTGAGAAGTTCTAAACTAAGGGGGGATAGAGGTCCTTGTGTAAGGCTCAGGCTTTATTTAAGGCTAGAGTTAGGTTGAGAGAAAAAGAAAGGCCAGAACTGCGGGTGGAGTGGGGCTGCAAAGGCTCTGTCAAAGGAAAACATAGATGGAGAGAATTTTGCTGTCAGCGAAAGGTTGTGAGGCCTTTCATAAGGCTTGTCCTTCAATCATGTTTTGAATTATATTCATAATTTCTCATATATATTCTATAATTTCCCTCTAAGGAAGAATCATTTAAATTTTCCTGTGAATGCCTAAAGTTACTTCAATTAGGTCAGTGACTAACATTCAAATGAAAATATGCCAGTCTTTCTTTTCAAAAATAAACAGGGGTACATCCTAATTTCCCATGTTTCAAAAAAAGGTCCAAGATATAATTCTTTACCTAATATGGGTTTTTCATGCAAAATTGTACTGTTTCCTGGAAGGTTATATGTCTTTTAGTGAAGCAAAAATCCCATGACTTGCTTACTTGGTAAGAAGTTCTGAAGTGCCAGGTGGAGTACACCAGACTTGTAGTCAAACTTTCATTAGCTGTTTTTGTACTATTGTATCATCTCAAGCATGTTAGCTTGAAACAGTTAGTGAAAATAAGTGCTAATAAATCCTAGTTTTGTAAACTAAATTCAGATATTGTAATGTTATCGGAATAAAGGCTAAGCAAATTACACAAAGATATGACAGGCATCAGAGGGACAATGAAAACCAGGAGATTACTATGGGGTATTTAGGTGACAGGCTGAAAGCAGAGAAAATGATGAGTCAAGCAAGGCTTGGGTGGAAAAACTGTGTGAAATTAGAAGGAAACAGAATTCTGTGGCCACATATAATCAGCTTCTGGTTGTTCAGTAGCTGTATCTGTCTGAGTCTATGGCTTCATCATCATAATACGTTCTATACACTTACTAAATACTATTTTTGACTATCATGTGTGTGTGAGCTCAGCCTCTCTAGTAACTGGTATGGGGACAAAGAAAAGCAACAGCTTCACATCCACAGGGCTGGGACAGAAGAAACCCTGCAGGTTCTGTAGTCAACCAAATTCAACTGCCTTAGGTAAGTTAAATTATATGATGTTCTTCATATACTATGTTATAAGTAAACAACATAGTGTGCTCATTCTTTTTTCAGTGTTGATCATCATTTATATGATGCTGCAAATTTTCATCTTAGTATTTTCTCTTCAGTCTCTGAACTACAAGGAAAAAGCACTGAAGGTATGCATATCCCTCTTCATGATGGTTCTCAGGTAACTCACTGCTAATTCTAGCGTGTATGTGGCAAATATTTCACTCTCTTGTGTTTTGATTTGTCTCTTAAAGGATGTGCCATTCAGGGATATACCATGCCTTATGGTGGCAATATGCATATCTAGCTTAAAGCAGATACTGGAGTATGACAGAATTGAGACAGAAACAGCTTGTGACTCAGTTTCTGCTCTAGAGGATTACTGTTAAATAAATGTTGAGATTAAAAAAATAAAAAGAAAATCCCAGACAGGAGTTAGTTTATATTTTAATGAAATTTGATATTGCTGCTTTCTTAACTATTATGATGTAAAAGAAACAGGCTAGGAGCATTTGCAGATATATTTCTAAAACTAAGAAAAATATACAAAATAAATAAGGTTAGCTTTATATTCTCTGAATTCTCTCTTTCATTATAATTCCTGACTTCTTCACCTACCCCCAGATGGAATTCCACACGTATCTATATAGGAGCACTGGGACTGTAGAACAGTGTAAATGAATGGCTGATATTTGTGAGAGTCATCTGGAATTAGTTACACAGACCTCTCCTCTGTCATAACTGTGATACACAGCTATTTGTATAAACCTATTCTTAAAATAAAAGTAATTTCTGTACAGAAGTAGGAGCTATATTTTCAGATGAAGGAGTTTTGAAGGAGTGCACTGAGCTTTGGCCTCAAAATCCAGAATTTCATGTCCAGTGTCTTTGCTCACTTGAATCTAGACATGCCTCGGCCATTTCATCCAGGCAAATTTGATATTGTCTGGTGAGGTATATAAACATCTTGCCAGGTATTTTTTATTTGTTTGTTTGCCTTAATTATCCCTCATTAGAGAAACGTGCTCATCATTTGGCATCATTTCTTAACATCTTCTTTTTGCAGATGAGTATTTATATTGAGCTATCTTTCCCTCCCTCCTGCTTTATTTTTTTCTCATCCATTGCAGGATTTAATGCCGCTGAGTCAAAGCAGTACAACTATCCAAACTGTGTCTCTGCAAAGACATAGTAAGATGTTATGATTTAATCTCAAGTATATCACAAAAAAAAGTGTATGAGAGCATAGACATCTGTCATCTTGACTTTGTGTGCATAACCCTCTTGAATACCATGAAACCAAGCTTATTTATACCTGCTGCAAGTTTCCCTTAAATAGTCAAGATGTAATCAAATTTATTCTTACCGACATTTATTGCTAGCTGCATTAGTTTTTTTCTTTGGGTTTTCCTAAGCATAGTGGAAGTAAGAATTACAGTTTGATGACACAAAAAAGCAAGTCCAAAGTTCCTGTTGATGCCTGGGATGGCCACCTAAAAACAGGGACTAGACAAGAATAAGGGAATAAAGGTAGGTATTTATTTGAAGGGCCTTCAAAGGTACACACTGGGGGAGTTAAAAGTCTACACCCAAGATGGACCCTGAGTCACAAGTTCTTCACACTTTCGTAAGTTTGGTCCATTTGCATATCAGGATCAATTCTCCAGTTATAACCCCAGTTAATGATGTAATTTCCTCAAGTTTACCCACCTTCTTAAGATGTTAGTTTACACATTTCGGGCCTAGGATAGTCTGTGTGTCCTTGGAGAGCAAGCTTGGAGAGGCTTGTTATGTCTACCTAGCATGAGAGAACAGAAGTTAACAGGCTATGAGAAACTTCAGAGTTACACACTAGGCAGTACAGGATTTGAAGAATGTAAAAGTTAAAACCTAAGGCATCACTGGCCACAGACTCTTGCCAGTAGATAAATTAGCCTAGATCTGCACCAAAGCAGTCTGTCAGCATCCTTGCTGTGCTCTGTCAATACTCTGTGCTCACCGGAAAAATGCTTGCCCAAGTAGTCAAATATTGATTAGGAACATGTTAAATAGAAAGAATAAATTGGAATCTACTTTGTGACATAGTGTGTATTTGTGTATATATATATGTACACGTTTTTCCATATTTTAATATATATCCCATTTCAAGTTAAATCGGACAACAGAATCTTATCAAGAATTTTCAAAGTCTAACATCAGGCTCAGAATAAGTGAGTCTTCTAAGAAGTGTCACTACATGAACAAGTTACTTAGACTGGTAATATATAATAGCTGTCTACTTTAATATTGATATCATAGAATCATAGACCTTTTGGTTAGAAATACTCTCTAGGATCATACAGTGTGACCATTAATCTAACACTGCCAGGTCCACCACTAAACCATGTCCCCAAGTGCCACATCTATACATTTTTTGGGGCACTTCCAGGGATGGTGATTCCACCACTTCCCTGGACAGTCAGTTTCAATGCTTGGACAACCATTTTGATTAAGAATTTTTCCCTAATATCCGATATAAACTTCCCCTGGAACAATTGGAAGCTGTTTCCTCTTATCCTATCTCTTGTTACCTGGGAGAAGAGGCTTCCCCTCACCTTGCTACAGGCTCCTTTCAGGTAGCTGTACAGAGTGATAAGGTCTCCCCTCAAACTTCTTTGCTCCAGGCTGAACACCCTCAGCTGCTCCTCATCAGACCTGTGGTCCAGACGCTTCACCAGCTCCGTTGCCCTTCTCTGGACATGCTCCAGCACCTCAGTGTCTTTCTTGAAGTGAGAGGTCCGAAACTGAATGCGGGACTCAAGGTGGGGCCTCACCGGGGCCAAGTAAAGCAGGACAGTCCCTTCCTTAGTACTAGACACTGTAGTGTCCTAGACACTATTTTTGATGTCACCCAGGCTGCCGTTGGCCCTCTTTGCCACCTGGGAACACTGCTGGCAATCCTGTAGTGCTGCACTGGGGTCAGTGTGATCCAGCTGTGGGACTGGGGACTTAGGGGTAGCTGCAGTCTCTTCCCAAACTCTTCTCAAGAAAGATTTCCAGAGAAGTCTTTCCTCATCAGAGTATCTACTCTATGCAGTAACATATATCTTTTCATAACTCCATTTTACTCTGATCTATGCAAATGCTGCTGGTCTGGATCACTGGCTCTGAAAGAAGTCTCTGTTATCTGCTACCTATTATGTATGTGTTATAGTGACATTACAGTTTATACCAGACTCTGGTTAATGTAGGAACAACATTTAGTGAAACAACATAAATCTATACTAATTTTCTGTTTCATCTCACTTCCCCTGGACCTATAACTTAAAACCAGCTAATAACTTTCTTTTTAATAAGAGTTTAGTGGCAAAGAAAAGCTGTTTTACAACTGAATTTAGTGTTGTCACGGTTACCCAGTTGGCAGATGTTATCTTTCTTTATCTGTTTAGTGTTTTTCCTTGAATAAATTATAAAAATTAAAAATCATTAATTTACATGATTTGTTAAAGACAGTTTAGGAAAAAAAAGAAAACTTTTTCAAATCCTAAATATCACTTGAAGCTTGTTTTTCAGTTTCTGTAATTGCCATTTAATATTATGTGCAATTAGGGCACAGTTCAGTAAAATCACATTATTTAAATCTATTTTCTCCAGAGCTGAAAGATTTTATTCTCACAGCGGCTGAAGGACTTAGGGAATGCTTGGCAGCAACTCTTCCTAGTGGTACTTGCGGGATGAATGTAGTGAATATAGATGTCATGTACTCTTCAAGGGGTAACATTAAAATCATACTTGCTTTCCAGGGCATTTTCATCTTAGAAGCAAGGCATTGCTATTAACTGATGTAAGAAATATTCACAGTGGAGACATCTCTGGGAGAACAACTACACAAGCTTAAACTAGCAGTTTTCATGAATGTAAAACTGAAATTGAATAATGATCATGTTACCAGCCTTCTAACTTTTTACATTGCTCAGAGAAAACACTGATTATATTGTTATGTCTTATTTATTTGCTTTCTGAACTGCACAGTTATGCACTCCATTGAACATAATTGCAAGACTTCTTTTAAGAGTGAAGAACCTGTGACGATCACCAACCATATGAAGTTCAACAAGGGCAAATGTCAGATTCTTCACCTGGGATCGGGCAACCCTGGATGTATGGACAGATTGGGAAATGAGATGCTGGAAAGCAGAACTGCAGAAAGGGCCATGGTGGGTCCTGGTCAATGGCAAGCTGAACATGAGTCAGCAGTGCCCTGGCAGCCAGGAGGGCCAACCCTGTCCTGGGGTGCATCAGGCACAGCATCGCCAGCTGGGCAAGGGAGGGGATTGTCCCACTCTGTTCTGCACTGGGGCAGCCTCACCTCGAGTGCTGGGGGCAGTTTTGAGAGCCAAAATATAAAACAGACGTTAAGCTCTTAAAGGTCATCCATAGGAGTGCCATGAAGGTGGTGAAGGGCTTTGAGGGGAAGCCACACAAGGAGGAGTTGAGGTCACTTGGACTGTTCAGCCTGGGGAAGAGGAGACTGAAGGGAGACCTCACTGCAGTTGTGACTTGCACTTGACTGGAAGTGGAGGCACTGATCTCTTCTCTGTGGTGACAACGACAGGACCTGAGGGAATGGCCTGAAGTTGTGCCTGGGGAGATTTAGGTTGGATATCAGGAAATGGTTCTTCACCCACAGGTTGGTTGGGCACTGGAACAGGCTCCCCAGGGAAGGGGTCACAGTACCAAGCCTGACAGAGTTCAAGAAGCATTTGGACAGTGGTCTCAGGCACAAAAAATCCGCTTTTGAGGATTGTGCTGTGCAGGGCCAGGAGTTGGACGCAATGATCCTTGAGGGTCCCTTCCAAATCAGCACATTCTGTGACTATGTGTGTGTGTACTATAAAACTTGAATGAGTCAGCGATTCTTATGAATCCTGCCTTCCTGGTTCAGATTATTTGATTGCCAAGTATTCTTGCTATTACCCAGGAAAAAAGCAGGATATTAAAAATTCAGCTAGCATTAACCTCCACTGTTATGGCTGAGATAAATACTTCAAATGAAAAAAATGGAAGACAGCTTTTTTGTTCTTTCTTGAGTCTTCATGATAATTGTAAGTGGGTTTCCAAGCTGAGGGTATAGTTTTGCTTTCTTCTTGCTGATACTGTTTTTATTTTCAGATCTTTTAATCTGAGGAGCTGAGATTTGATGCAAAGTGAGGAATCTCCATGAACTTGGACTGCATATCTTGGCAAAACAATGCAGGACCAGACTGACATGGCCAGAGTTAAAAATTGTCTCTATATAATGTTCTAACATGAATCATTTAGACTGTCTTAAAGATCAGATCTAGCTATTGGTCCCCTTCAGACTTTTTCATGAGCAAGCATTATCTCTTACTGACTGTAGAAAAGGCACAGTCTTAATCATAGTCTACATGTGTAAACATATTTGGTTGGGTGAGAGTGCTGATCTTAATTTTATAGGGAGAAGCCACAATTTGTTCCTATGACAAAGTAGCACATACTGCCTTAGCATGTTATGACAAGGGTGGTGAAAGCCCTGTTAGCTTCCTTTAAAAACCCATGCTTATTTGTCATCATAATTATAATACTGGATTTCTTGATCAAGTTTTAACAGAAGGACATACTTCTGAGAGCTCTCACAGCTAAGTTCTGTGCGGTCCCAACCTTTTGGTGTATGTAACCATGAAAATTTCTGTATATTTTTTGATACATTTGTTGTTCTTTCCTGTCTATTTCTACCCAGAAACTTTGGAAACTTTTGACCTCAGAATCTGTGGCATAATTATAAAAAGAATTGTTCAAATCCCTCATCTAACAAGAGCAGAAGTTCTAAAGAGAAAGAAAACATACACGAATTATAAGAAAAATAAATTCACAATCAATGTTTTTGCCACATTTACTTACAAAATTCCTTAAAGGTTCATTGCCATGGTACAATACAGGAAAAATATCCCACGGAGATATGTGAACGCTTTGACACGAGCCTTTTGTATTGTAACTAGAATACTTTTATTGTTAAATAATTAAAAATGTTGTATATAATCTATTTTTAATAGACACATCAACCTTTTGTGTGTGTATGTATTTATCAATCAAGGCCAAATGCTTGGAAAATTAGACACGTGCATACATTTTGCAGATATTTATGTTAGTTATAAGTCAAGACTGAAATAACTTCTCCTCCTTCAATTGTCATGTGGTGTGTTTAGAATGTAAATTAAAACCAGCCAATTGTGTCATTCCCTTAAGTTCACCAGAAGGTTAGAAATGAAACTGTCTCTAAACAGACATGGAATAAGACTGTTAAACCAGATGGCTCTGTTAGTGACCATGGAAAAAATCTATTACTGGCAAGACATTAATGTGCACACATTTGCAGTGCCTCAACAAAATTTTTCATTATATTATTCCAGAGCACATCCTTTCTGAATTAAATTTTACATGTATTTTTAGTTGGAAAATGATTGCGTGCATTTATTTGGAGACAGGAACTTTTCTTTATTCCTAGTTTTGCCCAGAAAGCCAACTGCATCCCGGGCAGCATCAAAAAATGAGTGACTAGCAGGTCAAGGCAGATGATTCCCCGCCTCTACTCTGATCTCGTGAGACCTCACCTGGAGTGCTGTGTCCAGACTGAGGCTCCCAACACAAGAAAGACATGCTCCTGTTGGAAAAAGTGCAGAAGAGAGCTGCTAAGTTGACCGCAGGGCTGGAACACCTCTACTGTGAAGACAGGCTGAGAGAATTGATGTTGTTCAGTCTGGGGAAGAGGAGGCTCTGGGGAGACCTTAGTGCACTTTCCAGTACCTAAAGGGCGCCTAACAGAGAGATGGAGAGGGACTTGTTACAAAGGCATGTAGTGACAGGACAAGAGGGAATGGATTTAAATTGAAGGAGGGTAGGTTTAGATTAAATGTTAGTAAGAAATTTACTGTGAGGGTGGTGAGGCACTGAAACAGGCTGAGCAGAGAGGCTGTGGACTACCCATCCTGGGATATATTTAAGACCAGGCTGGATGGGGCTCTAAGGAACTAGGTCTAGAGGAAAGTTTCCTGCCCCAGTGGCAGGGGGGTTGGAGCTAGATGACATATGAGATCCTTTCCAGCCCTAACTATTCTATAATTCTATGACTCTATGACTCTACGAACATCCAGATGCTCTCTCCATGTACTTGAAGGAAGAAAACCACTCTGATTCCATTAGGTTTGCTTGGTGGAAAGCACGATCTGCAACCTCCAACAGCAGAGAACCGACACTCTTCCATGCTCGTCCCTGACATTGCAGCTGTGACTGCATCCAGGACTGCCCCAGCTTTTGCCTCTTAGATTCAAGCAAGTATTCATCACTTTTTGGTTGTTGGTTAGTGCTCAGATTAACAGGGGTTTGAAATGGCAAAGACCAATATTGGTCTTGATGCAACAGAGAAAGGAGTCACAGGGAGAGCCTTGTATTACCTCAAGTGTTCTATGGGGAAGTGGAAAGAGTGAAAATCAAAAAAATACCCATCTCTTTCCAGTACTTATTCTGCTATTCTCAGGCATTCTTTATTCTGTTCTGTTAATTTAATTTATCTTTGCAAGTTTACAAGTATTATCAGAAAATGCTGTGGAAAAGAATACCAAGTCCTGAAGAAGAGAATTAATCTATACCTTGAATTCCTAGGATGAGTCAGAAGTTCGGGTAGGGGGAGCAGTTCTTTGTCATATTAGGTGTTGGTAAACTTCTAGAAAACCCTAGGAAGAATGAAAGAAATAAAATAATGAGAATTTTGTTGAGAATAACAGAGTGGGGGGGGAAACCCAGTTAAAGCCCAAACCAAAATAGAAAAGGAATATGCTTTCCAGGGCTTTGAGAGGCATGAAATTGATATTTGAAAGCTGCTTCCTCCTTTGAAGCCCATAATGATATTAAAATACTTCAGAGGGAATTTTTGCTTAGTAACAGTGGCATAATGTTTCCTTGTGAATATCATAAACGAAATTAAGATTAATGGAGAAATGCAAAGTTTGTTTCCATCATGGTTAGAGTGCAATCCTCAGGGACTGCTTTTCTCTGCAGGGATGGCAGACACTCTTCAATGACTCTCTTTGAAAGAAATGCTACAACTTCTCCCACTGCACATATGTAATAGGAGAAACTACTGGGAAAGTATTTACTTCATTCATCCATGTGTCTTTCTGTCTATCTGTACATATCATATACATCTCAAGTGTGTAGAGACTTATGTACCTATAGTTTCTCTCTATGGTCAGTCTATGTATACAGGATATATACATATACACACACAAGCAATTATATAGATCATTTGCTGTATCTAGTACATTGAATTTGCAAATGCTTTTAATAATTGAACTACAATTTTTATTTAAAATCCTTTTAAAAATATACATAGATGATGGATCAACACTAAAAAACTGAAATTTAACTATATGTGACTAAAGTATCATCTAGCAATTTCAGAGAAATGAAATTAAAAACTTGCTACTACAGCAATTAATACATCATTTCAGATGTCTGTTTTACCAGAGAATTAGGCCTAGATTGTCAGGTTGCTTAAGCAACTATTTCTTACTTGTGATAATATGAGATTTATGCAGATTTCCTAAAGCAGAGACTGAGATAAATGCTCTAAACTATATGCACAAATGTAAAAGAAAGTGCAAGTTCATGGCAGCATTAAAACTGGGTTAGAAATGTTAATTACCTCACTCTAACACAGTTTCAAATTCAAAATAGTGGTATTCTGGAAATCCCCTTGGAAGTTTTCACTTATGTCATCAGATGTTGTACCAAAAAAAAAATTCTACATTTTTTTCTCCTTTTTCTTTCCATTCTTCTTTACACATGCTAGGTCTAAGCATCCTGAGTCTCTTACTGCATTTGTCTAAACTTTTTACCCAACCAGAGAGAAAGGCTAGAGAAAGCTCTCTGTAAGGACCATATAGCTATAAAGATAGGTAAAAGGAAAGGATAGAGACTGTTTGATGTTACATTTTAAGGTTATTGTATCTCCATCAACAATTTATCTCGCAAAATTCAAAGAAAAAACTAAGTATCTCACAACTTATCTTGAGATGCCACAACATGTTAATTTTCTGGTTTCTGGCCTGCAAGTAAGACTCAGACTACTACATATCTTACCCTACAGTCAGGTCCACAAGAATGAACTCCTGCACTTACACTTTAACACTGGTGGGATATTGTTTGGGCAAAATTTGTTTCATGACCACGGCCGAGTCATCCATACTTAAGTCTTTATTTATGAATATTTTTTTCATACTTGATAAGTGAGCATATTCTAGACAGTGCAATGTGTTTATAGTTCTTAAAGGTTTGTCCTTCAGCTTAAAATGATAGAAACACAAACAAAACTGAATTTAAAACATGGAATTGTCTTTACTCTTTCTCAAGATCACTGTTAATTTGAAATTCCATTTGGAACAATTTTTTTTGCTGTGAGACATGCTATGTGGTTCAAAAATGCTGAGGAAAAATTGCTTCACTTCTAATTTCAGTACAGGACTCACCATCCTCAGAAAAGTTATTAGTGACTGTATTTGCATCAAAACTACTGCATAAAAAGCTTAGAAAGTGCAGTGGTTGGTGAAAACATGCATCATATTTTAAAACTCATCTGTAAAAAAATCCATCTAAATCAAGTACTTTCTCAAAAAAAAATTTATTTTTCCAATTTATGAAAAAAAAATCATCTTGTATCATCTAAAAATGCTATTTAGTAGTTACTTGAGAAAACTATGACTCAAAATGAGAAGAAAGAACAGCTGCTGGCCTGAAATGTTAACTGACCTGATCTTATAAATCACAAAAAAAACAAAATACAGATTTTAATGTTCTTGAAGAATTCAGCCATCATCATAAAAAATTCCTCTAAATTTTGAACTTTGGAGTCTTTATTGGTCCTGCATTACAAAACCAAATTGAGCAAACTTGACTCCAGAGTTGAGAGCTCTCTATTAGCAGATGCTTTCTCTTCTTAAATTAAATGATTTCAGCTTGATTGCTTTTGATCACTACCACTGAGGGCTATTACACAGAGGACAGAGCTTGCAAATATAAGGCAAATCCCAGGATATCAAATTCTGCTTTCTCTCCCTTTGGTCTTTTGAGGATTTACCATTTAGAAATATGAGATATTCATAAGCAACTCTAGCAACCCAAGTTATGGACAGTTCTTTTTCTCGCTAAAAAATTACTCTCAAGAATACATACGAAATTCATTAACTAAAAAAAACCTGTTCATTGCATTTAATTTGAAACTTCAGAGAGGTTCATATGTAAGGAATTTGGCCCATCTTTATTATCAATGGTAAATGCAATGTTCTTCCAGAAGGCAATTTTTGGCTCCAAATTAAAGAGGATTTTGAAGAAACCTTTATTAAAATAGACTCTACTGGAAAGTTTCTAATATTTTCATCCTAAGAAATTCCATTTTACTGGTTTTCTTATCTGTGTAGGTTGTCCTTATATCCAAATTCAATCATATTAAACCTTACATATTTCTTCAATTTTGGCCTGGGTATAACTGTGTGATTAGGTCTGTAGCATCCACAGCAAGAAAGTATGACCATAATGTTCTTCAGAGTGCTGCTGCATCAAGTTCTGCTGTGGATAATGATCCATTCAATATACGATTCCAGTGTACTGAGAGTGATGAAATTGCATTAACCAATGTGTGTGGACTGGGGAGGGCTGTGTCCTTCTACATCTGGTGCATATTACATCAGATACTCTGTGTTTGGGGAATTTTATCTGAGCCAGGTTTAAGAATGGGTCAATGTACTGTTAACATATACATCTCTCTGACATTTAAACAATTCCATAATCTTTTAGGGAATTTTTCCTTGATCTTTTTAATCTTTTTTTTTTTAATTTCCCTATCTGTGATTGTTTCATCTATGTGATTAGAGATATTTGTTATCAAATGCAGATGATGCATGAGCTGAGGAGAGATACAAGTCAGACCCTACATAGGGCAGACACAGTTTTATAAGGTAAAAAAAATTATTCCCCAATAGTGGCACAACAGAATCAGTTCTGCAAGTATTGCAATCACAGATAACTTTAATAAGTTAAAATCACCTTAGAAGTTGAAAGACATCCTAAACCCAGGGAGAGTATGTTTTGTGGGATTGCAAAGAACTTTTATGGTCTTCTTAGTTTGTGTCCTAGGTTACAATATAGATGTTTTTAAGTATTGTATTACCACCAGCTGTGGGCCATTAGCTGTTATCGCCTGCTAATGACCCACCCCTGATAACAGACAATGGGCCATCAAGAAACCACCACATGACTCATGGACTTATCTCATCTATTGTGAGATGCTCCACCCCAGGAGGGAGGAGCCAAGCATTTTCACCTGGATATAACCTGCCCTTAGAAATACCTAACTTGGCCCTGTCTACTGGGTTACCAGAGGACAAGAGCTACCACTGGCCCTTCAGCTGGAGACCAGACCTTCCATAGGATCATCGCTTCAACTGAACTACTTCGTTTGGACTGCTACCACCACCCTAACAGGGTGTCAGGTTGTATCTGACTTTGTCAGTGCTTTTCCTTATATTATTTCACTTACTTCTAATTTTTTTTCTATTAATTTTAATACTGACTTGCAATCTCCCACTGGTTTATTTTCAAACCAATACAGTTTGTGTGCTTGAAGAGGGAATAAGTCAAAAATCAGTGATGGCTGGGGAGAGCAGCAAAAGACACAACGTTTGTGCACTCACTTAGCCCACAAAAATGCAAAGGGAGGAAAGTTTCTTCAAACCTAGAATGGTATCACAGAAATTAAAAGGAAAAATCTGAGGCTGCCAAAGCGGGAAAGGCGAGATTTCTGTAGAGAGGACTTCTTCTGGCTTATGGGAGCACTGGACTGGAGAGGGTTCTTCTCAGCACAGCCCCAACCAACAACTGTATTGGGCAATCCCACTGGCACATATTACAAGCTCTGCCTTTAGACTACCGAGCTTTGCTGCACCTAGCCTTTTCCTAGTGGAAAACTTTTCCATATACCTGAAGTGATCCTATACTCTTAAGACAGAATAAGGCCATGGTACCACTTTCCATTCTTTTTCCTGCTCCTAAGATAGATGTAAATATCACAAGGCACAATCTGCTTCCTGGTTACGAGACGCTGAGTTTATTTAAAAGAGTAATGGGCAAGAAAGTGAAATAATTGAGTATATTCTTGACACAAGAATTGCTCGAAGCTTGTAACTGAAAATATGAATGTTAGATATGTATGGTTAATTTAGGAAACCAATCCACTCTAGCTGATTAGGACAGCCTCTCTGTGGAAATGACAAAGCCAAATACTAATATACTGAGAAAAAGAAAGCAATCCAGCTTTATTGTTTTCATTTAATTTTTTTTAAATGGTATTATAATTCTGTAAATACAAGTTCCTGCCTCCTTTCTTCTTGGTAAGTGAAAGCAAAATTGTACATTACAAAACAAAAGACCTAGGGATTAAATGGAAACTAAGGTAACTGTTTAAGAAGTTTACAGTTCATCAGATATGAAAGCCTCTTAACATATCTTAGCAAAAGATTCTCAATTATTTCTGAAAAGTGAGTGCTAGACAGTGTTAAAGCGCATCCTGTGACAGAGCTACATTTCTAAAATGAGTGTTCTCTTTTCTGTGTTAGAATAGAAAAAAATCACTTCTGCAAAATAAAAATGAATACAATTATTAAAAAAAAGTTGAAATATTCTTCACTTCATCAAAAAGGAGGACCAAACATACAGGTTCATAAATATGACTAATTTTAGTACATTAATTTTTACGTAAGCAATTGTATTTGTTTGAAAAATAGAGTACACAATTGATGAAAATTGTTGTAACAAGGTTGAAATAGTGATAAGTTCACAACATAGTCCCTGTTAAGAACAAGCTATTTCAATACTCTGTTGCAAACTCCTGTGTTAAGAAGACTGTGTGAATTGGAACAAGTAGGTTGCCAGGACAACAATAAAGCCATGGCTGAAATGCAAAGAGTAAATTTATTTCATTACCTGGCTGACTGGAGGATCCTAAAGCAAAACCCAGGCAGAGATACAAGCAGGAACAGCAGGCACTATTAGGCTTAGTTGATGCTAGCTCATAGCAGGTCTCTTGTTTCCACCAATTTATCAAAAGACTCGCCCATGCATAGTTTACCAATATGCCCTGTGCTGTTTGTGATCTCTGAGCTTTTGATCTCTCTCTCTCCCCCAGTAGGAGGCTTAAGCATGTCTGTGAGAGAGTGTTATCTCTGCACAGGAATTCTACTTCTCAAGACAGGCAGAGGATAAAGCAGGAGTAGGTGTAATAAATGGAGTTTTCTCACCCTGGTACAGGAGTAGGTGTAATAAATGGAGTTTTCCCACCCTGGTATTCTCAGTTGCAAGGTCATTTAAACAAAACCACTCCCTCTTTGCCAAATCTTCTTCTTTGAACCCTTTCCTCCAATTAATAATGCTTTTTAGCAGCCTAACTTCTATCATAGAGAACAAGTTGTGATCATAATCTGAAAGGGGATTCTGAGGTCTAAAGTGATTGCAAAGGAATTACACAGACACAAATTCTGAAAGTTATATGGATGTTGTTTGCATCCCACAAAGTGTGAAATATAAATATTAAAAAATTATTTTTTTTAGGATTCAGTCAAAAAAGTCAGATTTATGAATGATGATAAGGGAATTGTAAAATATGTCCTTTGTTAAACTCAGAGGAGAGCAGAGATGTCTCTAAAAAGAAAATAAATAATTAAAACATGGATTCAGATTCACTTAAGTTCTTCACAGTGTAACTTTATCCCAGTGGACACAGCAACACAAGGGAACATTTACTAAAGATGATTGTTCATTTAATTTACTAGGACCTTCTAGTGTCCAGTTTACAAATTTTTGTTAAATAAATTCTCTACATAAATATTACCATACCATGACAAATTATTTTATGGTGGTCTTTTCCAATCAAAGGAAGTCTGGCCTTGACTTCCAACACATACACAAGTGGATGAAGGGATGACATGATGCACTCATCCATGATTTTATTTTTCATCTCTTCATCTGTATTGAGTGCTTATATTTGGGTTTCTGAATTAGAGCTATTAATACCATTTTCTCTTTCAGTTCTGACTTTTGTGTTTTTCAGTTCTGAATTTTTAAAATTATGGCAGGTGGCTAAACTAGAGGTTTGAGTACCTAAATATTAATCCCTTCTATGATTTTTTTGTCTCTCTTAACAACAAAAATCACATTTAACATGGTTCTAATTTGAAGATATAAATCATTAGGTATAAGAGTATAAAAAAGAAAACAGAAAACTCTCAAACTCCACACTGTGTGCTCTTCTCCCCAGTCGTTCTCTGGAGATTTTCAGTACTCTATTTCAAATTATCATGTCATGTCTTTATGCAACACTCACCAAATACTTACTTACTTATACATAGCACAGCTTGATACAGATGAAATTGCTTCCAGTACAGCTCCTATCATATGGAACAGTCTATCTGTGCTTATGTTCTTTATTTTTTTTAGCTCATCTGTCTCTTAGAAAGAAAAAAGTCCATTTGATGATACTGCTTAATTTCTCTCTTCCTCAATTCCTGTTTTATTTATTATTTGGATCTGTTACTGTATTATTTAATAGTATGAAGTGTCTTTAAATACAACTTTTCTGAAAGGTGCACTACCAGGTGCACTACCAAATTTTAATTGTTTATCAGAATTAATGTCTCCTATTTGTATTAGCAATAGCTTTGAATGACAACTTTCTACATTAAAATATTGAAATCATTAAAGCCACTTCATTTAATCTACTGAGACATTTTATTTAATGCTTTCCAGTTCCTCATACATTTTCTGTGTCAATGAATTGAGGTCAAGGAAAATACAAATCTTTCCTCACTCACAGGATATCTCTTCTGGATTCCATGCTGCCAGTGAAATTAGAATTTGCTCTTGGTGTCTCATTTTTTCAGTAGATACTACAATGTTTGTCTTTGAATGATTTATTTATCTCTTTTTCTTTCTTTTTTTCTATTTTTTGTTTGTTTACTGAACAGTTGTTTTTTCTAAAAACATTTCTGTTTATATTTCTGCTTATATTAAAAAGTAGTTTGGGCAGTAAGTGTATAATATATGACAGAATAACGGGCCATATTAGAAAGAATAATAATGAAATATTTGTACTATTGGGTACCTCTGCCAAAAAGACCTGAGTTCTGAATAACAAGGGCTAAAAAAACAGTTTATTTTTAGAAAGACAATATATCCCAGCAGATCAAAGCAGTTGAGTAATAAATATGAAAGCACAATAAGCAAACACAGAAAGCCTCATAAATAGAACAGTCTGCTAGTCACCAAGAGGTAGAATAGTGAGAACAGTTCTTCACATTTGGACTGGAAAGTTTTCATAAAGAACATTATTCTTGCACCTCTGAAGACATGGTTTCAGCTCTCTGGCTTCAGTTGGACTTGCTCTTGTGGGTCTTAGCATAGACCAAAGCAGAACACACATAAAATTTTAAGTTACAGCAATATTTTAAACCTCCTTTAAGGGCTGAACCTTATTTTTTCCTGTGATGGTGTTTTGTGAGTGATCCCCGTTCTTATCTCAAATAATGAACCTTTCGTTGTATTTTCTCTCCCCTGTCCGCTTGTGGAGGGAAGTGATTGAGTGGCTCTGGTGGGTGCCTGGCCTTTACCCAGGGTCAACCCACTACCAATGGCTATTAAAAAAGTTTAGTAGATAAACCACTAGTTCAGGAAACCTCTAAAGTATGAGTGAAAGCTGGGAAGGTGTTATGAAAAAACATGTAAAGACTACAGTTGTTGTCTATACATCTTGATCTAAACATCTTCCCATAGATCCTTTAGTAGTTACTCCAAAAGGACAGACATGGAACTATATGGACTGTGGTCTTATCCAGTACACTTGTGCTTCAACAGTGTAATATTTCTGTACCTTTACTTGTCCTTCCATAATTGTTTCTGTAATTTAGAAATAATCAAACTTTTATCTTTTTAATTAGGATGGCTGGTTTGTAATATTCTTGAATCTCTACCTGGTGTGCTTGATAATTAGATCCTGAACGAATTCATCAGTAGGTTATTAAATCAAGCTGCTTGAAATTTATGTGCTCTTTTCCTCTGCCTGCACTTCTCCCTCTACAATTTCCATGCCTAGCTACACTGAATTTTAGCTCAAACAAAGACCTGAGAAGAGTATTATGCTCTACCCAGCCTTGTGTGTAGCCTGTTGGTTTAGATAATTTCTTCAAAGACTGATGCAAGAGGTTAAAAGACCAAAAAAACCACAACAAAATCTCATGAAGAATGTCAGTAGTCATTTAGGATGCCAAGAACTTCTGAAACTAAAAAATATGACTTTCAAAATGTCAAGTTTTCCGTGGTATTATTAATATGTTTTAAGTGGTCTCCATGATGAGAAGAAAGTGAGCTTCTATGATGAATTATATGGGTAAGTACGGTAGAGATGCAGTTTCATGCTCTTCTCTAGTACGTGACATATTACACAAAGCAGGATATAGATAAATTGTGAGTCATTATAACCTGAGGCAGTATAAATAGAAAAGCTATGCTTTCAATGGAATAACTTTTCAAAAGGTGTATGAAGGAAAGACAGGAGGATTGTATTTGAACATACTGACAAAGAAGATACAGACTGAGAGCACTCAGAAAGGCAAAGCAAGATTCCTGAATTATCCCACTGCCTCAATGTTAAAGGATGAATCTTACTCCTAGCAATATTTATCATCACATTTTAGTTGTATATTTGCTTTTTTACTACTCACTTTCTTATTTTCCTATTAATATTAGAATTATACCTTTCCATTGCTGAAAAAAGAAAAAAGATATCTTTAAGTAAATTGCTTCTTAAAGTGAACTTTGGTGGTTACAAAGATGTAATGGATTTTTTTCCTTGGGTATAAAAAATTCAGTAATGTAAGAAAGCCTGCCTTCTGATGCCTGTAACTTGGAATGTTTTGGCCAATAAAAACCCTAAGTTATTCTGAAGGGAGGTATTGTTATACTGCTAGCATGTATTAGTAAGAAGTAGAGTCTTCAGTGAGGTAGCACCCCCCTGATGAAGGAATAAGCCTTGGGGGGACAGCTCATAACTTCATGACCTATTTTCAGACATCAACATGTATTTGAATAAATGATTTTCTGCTCGGTACTGTGCATCTATTTTAGAGATATGCAAAATGCATCAATGGATTTAAGAACACCTAATTGTTGAATTTCCAACAAGCCTGGTTATTAAACAGATACAGAGTTGCTCTGCTCTATCAAGGCAGGAGTGGGTCTTGATAAACCCAGCCACAAAATTTCGGTTTCCTAAATATGTTTAGTTTTCAAAATTTAAATTCCATGGTATTGTGAAATGTCTCTCTAAAGTTTTGTTGCTAAATTAATCCCAAAACATTTTCTGTTTGCTTAAGTTTGCTATTCACACACCTTTTTCACTTAGTCCATGGCACCCTAATAGTGAGCATGGCACTTTTTTGATATGTTTTTTGGCATAATGCTAAATGTTGTCTCTGCTTGGACCTCACCTTTGAACACTATGAATAGTTCTGTGTAGGGTGTTTGTAGACCCAAAGGTATCATTTTGACCTCTTTACATGCAAGCAAAGATAGGTGAGTTTTTTTCTGGATATCAGTCTGAAAATTATTAGTAGAACCAAGGATACAACTGATGAATCTTTCCTGGGTGTTAACCTGTATCATGCTGACATTTTTAAATATGAGACAAGTGTGATGACATACCAAACCATTTCGCATCAGCTGCTCAAATCTTTGAGTCAGCTGTGTATGTTTTAAAACAGAAAATGATAGAGAACTTAATAAAAATTTTAGACGGATTTGATAGATAAGGATTATTTGGCCCTTTCAATATGTTCCTCAAAGTTCTCTTTGAAGAAACTGTTTCCTTCCTGTCTGCCAGACATACTCTGTGCACTGAAAATAAGTATGACAAGTGGATCACTGATCTCCCATTTTTCAGTGTTGAAGAGAGCTTATCTATTTTCTATTCTTTCATATATTTGTAATTTGTATAGTTGATTAGTTGAATGTTTCCAAGTCTCCCAGTTAATTCTTGTAAAACAACTCCTCTATTAGCATGATGAATGAAATTTTGCACATTTTTTTCTTCATGTAGTTGAATCATTTGCTTTTCAGCTGTCATACACACGTGACGTGTGCAGGGAAACATCTTTCTTACCATGACAAGTTAGATGGCCTGTGCAATGCCAGATGTGTAAAGCAGATAATACGCTTCCAGGTTAGTGACGATTCAGTATGAAAATGCTGGCTTATTGTAAATATTTATTAATAACACAAGTAAATGTTTTAAAAATATCCTAATTATTATATTTTAAAAAGTGGTTTTACATTAAAATCACTCTTTTTTTTAAACCTCTAAAAGGAAAATAGAATTTTCTAAGTGTCTTGGAGGTCAAATGAGCTGTACAGTTTTAGTAGGAGCAGGAATTCATTGAATTGAGTCTGAGTTCACTAATGAAAGATTGTGAACTTTGTTATTTCTAAGTGCAACCACATGTTTGAAATGTGTGCTTGGAGTGTTATAGATATGAAGATATCCTTTAGTTTAACAATATCTCAAATGTAAAAAACATCTATAAGTATCGTTTGAAAGGGGATTTTAAAATTTCTGGAGCTAGAGCAAGGACACAACAGTAACTATTTTCATTTTGGAAAAAAACCCCTCTGATTTAAAAATCTTTGCCTTTCCCGTGCATGGGGAAAATGTCAGTGCATAGATAAATACACCAGGATTTTTTCATCTGATGCTCATTTTTGTGAAAGATGTTGCAGTGTATGTACATACCCACCATTCCCACCACTGTTAAAAGTGAATCATATGTAGGAAGACAGTACAATGCAAATATCTGAATGAAAATATTTTCAAATTTTGGACTGATCCTGAAAGTGACTTTACAGTCTATGAAATGAATAACACAGATATTACTGTTAAAGTAGGCTCAGAACTATACTGGCTTTTCATTTTTCTGGACTTCTTGCTTATGGAATTAAAAGGATGTCTGGCAGAAAAGTTCGGTCTGGGTGCAGTAAATGCCTGTGTAAAAAAAATCTACAAAATTAATTATTTACACTTCCATTTTAATCTCTATGCTTAAAAAAAAATCAAAAGTATTTCAATATGTAGTTGGGCACTCATGTTACCTTCACAGAAATATTAAAACAATTTGTAAAGGAGGCCTTCTGAATCCTAGTGAGCATAAGGCAAAGCACTGGGAAAATGTGAGAAAATGTTATTGAATCTCATGCTGCCAGTAAAAAGTTTTCTTTAAAATACTATTTTGTTACGAATGTTCTACTGTGTTTCCATAGTACTGAATGTCCTATTTAACTTAGATGTTTTAATTCACATCTGGTTGCAAGAATACACAGTTACTTTCTGACCAAAATTGATTAAGACTTGATCTAATCACTCATCCAAGAGGAACAGACCTAAAATAAGGCTAAGTGTATATGGACACCTGCATTCTCCCTTGAACTCTCTGAAATCCCTTAATTTGACTTTCATCCATGTGCAGTCTCTAACTTGGGTAGAAATCGAAATCCACAGCTGAAAATCTGTAACAAGTAGCTATGGCCCTGGTCAAGAGCCAAGATGCTGCCTTTTCATACCACATGCATGTGAAAGTTGGTATTGGAATCAAAACTTTTGGACAAAACTATATGTTCTGTCAACTCTTATTTTTTTCACCACCTTCATAGAGCATCCAGGGAAAGGCTGCATACTGTAGAGTGTAGTCACTCAGCCTTTTGGCTGAGGAAGGTTTCTTGTATTGTGCTGCTCAGACCACAGTTTCCTACCTGCCGCTATCCCCTCCCTGCTGCTGATATAAGTATTTATAAAGACACACAATTGAACAGATTTGGGGAAATAATCTGAATTCAAACACGATGAAAAAAAATAGTTTAAAAAGCATTCAGAAAAGATGCTTGCACTAATACATGGAGGGCAGGAGTGAGCATTATATGGCCATTTTGTCTTAGTGCTGATTTATGCCAATTTAAAGAAATGGGAAAACCATATTTTAAATGTAGTTTCATTAAGTAGCAGGAAAAACAAAAGTGTCATTCAGCCAGGTATTCATTTCCTTTTTCATAGATGAAGCAACACTCTTGACTCAAGATGATTATGCATGATGACAAGTTCAAAAATTAATGTAAGCACCACAAACCCACATGCCTGTGAAAAGGTCTAACATAACAAAAAAAAAGAAGGCCACAAACCCCAACACATTACTTTTAGCCCTAATTGATTGAAGCTGCAGCTCCGCATCATGAAGAAGCACAAATGAGCTGATGAACTACGGCAAGGATAATGACCACTTATAGTGAATCTGCTACCCAGAGAGACAATGGGTGAAGCAGTCAAAGCCTCTGGGGTCAAAAAAGGAAATATTTGTAAAGAATATTAAAGATTTCTTCAGATCAGACTTTTCAGTTTCAAGCAAAAGCTTGATCTAAAATAATACTCATTATTCATCTTCTCTTGCAGCTGTATATTTCTGTGAGTACCAGTCCTAATCCCAAGATCCAGCGCCTTTAGACTTTTTCCTCAGGTACTGCATTGCCTTTTTCTTATTTACCGATAAATACAAACATCAGAAACCATAGCTCTATTGTCATGTGAAAATAGGAATGACACACCTTTTAAATAGGTTGGGTCAGGATGTCTCTGCAGGTACACTGTGCTAATCTTTTTGTTCTCTGGCAAACCTTCTAGCTGGGTCTAAAACTATCTCAATGCATCTGAAAGAAGGTGCATATGAACTTTGCTTGTCTAAGGAAAAGCAGCTGTAATGTCACCAATATTTCCCAAAGCTATACTCATGGATCACCTCACCAAAGACCAAATTTAATGTTTAAGATGTCCCCAGCAACACTTCACAGCTGTGCTACTATCAAAGCTGGAAGGCTTGAATTAAGTTGTCATCACTGCTGCTTCTTCTGAGAGCTGGCTTGGCCAAGTACAGCATCCATGCTGTTATACCCTTGGGAATATTTTACCACAGCCTAATGAAACACATCATTGCTCTAAGAATGTATAATCTTTTCTGGGTTGGAAGTTTGGTACAGAAGAGCCTGGCCACATTATTACCAACATATGTATGTCACTGTAATGGTTTATTTGGCTCCACCTTGAAAACATTATCCTGCATAAGACAGTATACAGATGCTGGGAAAACAGTAGTGCTGGCTTTACCTTGAGGTATTTGGTGCATCATATATTTTTGTATGACTTTAACAGCTTCATTCTGTTCCTTGGACCCTGCTCTCTTTTTTGAGAACTTAATCCAAAGCCCACTGAAGCCTCTAGAAATAGGTGTCATTAATCAAAAGCATATTGTGGATCACATCCTTACTTGAAATTTGTGCAAGATTCAGGATTTTACTCATATGAAACACGTAGTTGATTAGCATGCATTTTTGTCCTACTTTTCATACAACTGGCACAGCAGTAAGTAAAGCAAAAGGTAGTAAAAAGTCTACTGCATTTCAGTTTTCAGATGTTCATGATGCTGTGGGCAAACACCACCCAGATAAATGACTGCTAAATTCTTCCTTTGCAGCTCAGCTCAAAAAAATTATGTGTCACTGGCAGAAGATAACAGTAGTTGTCAGTTATTTTTCTTGATTAATTTTGATAGCTGTCCTCTTTATCTATTACTTACATTCTATATATAGTCTGACACATATTTAGCTACACAGCTACAACTCATGACATGTTTATATAAATAAGAAAGTATGAAAATGTAAAAAAACTATTTATAAGTAAAAAACCTGGAATCACCACATGAAGGCGTCACAAGTTATCTCTGAAACATAGGAGTATAATATGTTGTAATAAAATACTTTTTCCACAACATGCAAAATAATCTCTGTTGCTCACAAGAAAAAAAAAAGAGAAAAAAATTGCATATTCTTATATTGCCTTTAATCTCAAAATAAGTCTCCTGGAGATTTATAGAAGAGAAAAATGCTCCATAGGAGCAGACTGAGTAAATTGGCAGAACTTTGAAACATCATAAAGCATATCTTAGTGAATGAATGAGAAACATCCTCTTGTGTTACTAGCTATATGACATATGGACAATATAGGTGCCTTCTGGATAGCCCAAGAGGCAAATTTCAGGTACACCATATGGACTTTACTTCTTAGAAGACTGTGATAGAGAAGGATGAAATACTTACAGTTTTCCTGCAAAAATTACATGCTCAGGCCTACTTCTTACCATACTTTCTTGTTTGTTTCAGAAATAACAAAAATTTTCAAAGAAAATTTCAAAATAATTAATACTATTTTCTTCAATATCTTTTCAATTTAAAGTAACCTTATACTTTACATTTAATTCAGCTTTATATCTTAAAAAAGCAATTGCTTTTTCAGGCTCACTCTTTCCCACTTTTTATTCAATGAGAGTGAGACACCAGTTATGTTTACAGATGTAATTCATAGCATCTGTAGGTGATCTATAATCAGTAAAAACAGTTGAAACTTAGTTTTTAGGAGTGTGGACAAGTATATGCTCCATTTTGCTTCTTTCAAAAATAAAGCAGAAGTGATTTGAAAGAAGTGTGATTGTTCTGTTTTTTGTTTATCCATTTCCATATATAAATGAAATCTGAAGCCTGAAAATATGAAATAAGGAACAACAAATACACGGTTCCTCAGAAAACTTTTATTGTTAATAGGAAAGGTGGTCTAGGAACTTATTTATAATCAACCTTCAGATGTGGACCATGAATGGCAGTACAAGCCCTTGTCAACTTTCTCGACATTTGGAAGGTACAGCATTTGGTCTGTCCTTCTCTTTCCCTCCTTTCTAAATTAACTTGCTCTCATAAACTCCTCTAGGACTGAAACATAATCCAAACATGGCTCCACAACACCGCTTCTTTTTAAGTAGAAATCAAGTACTCAAGCCGATGGAATTTTTTAGTTTTCTTGAAAGAAAGTGAAAAATTTTATGAAAGAATAGTTCAACCATGACAAGGCTGTCTGAATTATAAACTTACAAAATTTTAATCACCTGCTGTTTCACTTGCTTCCATCCAATAAATATTGAGACCTGTCAAATGCCTAACAGCTTCAGAGCTTGGCTGGTATGAGATATCTTCTGTCATGTTTGAAAACAAGGCTTTCTAATTATTTCTTCTTTTATTAACCAGCTGACTTAAAGTATGGACAACATATGGTTTCTTTCTGTAACCATTTACTGGTTTGCAATATTACTCATGCATTTTACAGCAAATGTGGTAGGAAAATGTGTAAGATAGGTAGCTGGGCAGCGTTCATTGTATTGTAGTAACTTTTTGAGTTTTTTTTGTTTACTACAAATAACAAGATCAAGATAATTTACTTGCTTGAAAAGGAAAGTGTGTAGGAGGAATAATTCCCACAGTTCCTTGCTTTTGCATTTTTAAATTTAATATTACTGTAACAAATTAAGTGGAGTGTATTGATATGTTAAAAAAAAAAAAAAAAGTTCTCTGGAGTTTCAGGTTTGTTTCAAGCATATATTTCCTGGAGGCTTTTCTTGATCTCAGAGGGCTTTAGTGAATCAGAATGAATAACAGCAGGATCTAAGAAGAAATGTGTTTAATGAACTGAATCACAAAAAGAAAAACAGAAGATAAAATGCTATAATATAATGTCCACAAAACCACTGGCACAAAATTAATGATAGAGATTACACCTACAGGATATTTTATTGGAACTTTTCCCACATTAATTGAAGAAATATTTGTGGAGCTAGTTTTGGATCTCTGTTAATCTGGAGAGAAGCCCCAAACATAAAGCAATTTGAGGCATGTTAAAGTAGAGGTGTTATCTCTTGTATCCTACAAATTTAATTTTGTGCATACAGCTGAGTGTTTTAAACGACTATGTAATATGTGCTTAATAAATACAGTACTATGGAGGTGTGCCTGAATCATAGGTGGGCCCATAGCTGTAGCAATGCATAAGTTTCTCCTGAACATCTTCAGGAACACACATAGTTCCTCATCTGTAATTTGAGATTGGGAGTCTGTAACTCTGAAGTCTCTTTCAGCACAGAGGACGGTGTGCAAATTCATATGCTAGGATGTTCACAGCTTGTGACCTTGAATGATGTTATTTTTGTTAGGTATGTAGAGATGCGGTTTGAATGTTTTGGTTTTCCCTTCACAGAATTCCAGAAAACCTGAAGTTGGTAAGGAACTCTGGTAATCTGGTCCAAATTCTTGCTTAACCGGTCACCTAGAGCCTATTGTGCAGGACCATGGGCAGACAGCCTCTGAATATCTCCAACCAGGGAGACTGCACAGCTGCTGTGGGAAACCCATGCCAGTGCTCAGTAAAAGAAGTGTTTCCTGATGTTTCATGTTGCACCGTCTCTGGTCCTGTCACTGAGCACTACAGAAAACAGCCTGGCCCTGTCTTCTTTACATCCTCCTTTCAGATAATTGTTCACATTAAAGAGATGCCCCACTGAGTCTTCTCTTGTCCACAGTCTGAACAGTCCCAGCTCTCTCAGCCTTTCCTTTTAAGTCAGATGCTCCCACCCCTTAATCATCTCTGGCCTCCTCTTTTTAGCTCCCTTCAATGCCTGTCTTGCACTGAGAAACGCAGAGCTGGACACAGTATGCTCCAGATGCAGTCCCACCAGTGCTGAGTAGAAGGGAAAGATATCCTCCCATGACCTACTGGTAACACTCCTAGTGCAGCTGAGGACAGCACTAGCTGTCCTTGCCGCAAGAACACATTCCTGACTCGTGCTCAACTTGGGAGCCACCACACCCCTCAGTCTTTTTAGGCAAACCTGTTTTCCGGTGGGGTGGCCCCCAGCATATATTTGTGCATGGGGTTGTTCCTCTTATTGAACTTCACGAGGTTCCTCTCAGCCAATTTCTCCAGCCTATAGAGATCTCTCTGGATGCAGCACAACTCTCCGGTCTATCAGTCACTCCTTCCAGTTTTGTGTCATCAGCAAAATTTTTGAGGGTACACCCTGACCCATTATCCAGAACAATAATGACAGTATTACCAGGATTGGATCCAGTATTGACTCTTTAAGAAGTTCCTAGAAGAGAGAATGGAGGGCTACGAGAACAAAAATATCTCTCAGCTGCTCAAGAAAGACAGCTAAGCAGAGGTGAACACAGAAGTCAGATGCTAAACTTAGTCATCTAGCGCAATAGTTGGGATCTGAAGCCTGATATATAACAGCATCTTCAAAGGACCTGTGTCTCTTGTGGGTCATATGTCACATAAACTAGTCCCATGTAATTATTCTAAGGTCAAAAATGGCATGAATTTTCTACTGTTTAGGCATATGAAACACTGTCTGTGTGTCTACTAAGTTATCATTGTTCTGAGCTTCCTGGAAGATGTGAAGCTTCTCCACTTTACGGACTGAACTATATGCACACCTCAGAAAAATAAACATATAATATGACATCTATTATTTTTCTTCTATGAAACTTTTCTATGTAAGTCACATAGGAGCTTTCTCTTTGAATGAAATGGAATGTTTATGTTACTATCAGAGGATATAAAAATCTCTACAGTTTCTCAGAATTACTGTGCATCAAGTATTCTACCTTCAAGGCATATTTTCACTTTTCCAATATTGTGCTATGTTACGAAATTTATACATTAATTACAACGTTATTTCATTTGTATTATCCCATCTGGTTTCAGTCTCATTATACGTGTCCCTTACCTTTTTTGAATTTCTCCAGCAATTTTGTACTGTCAGTTTTGCTGACTAACACATATGTTAATTTTCCGTGAGTCATCGTGCTCTTCCTATTATAGATAGCACATTGCATGATGTTATTAAAATCTTCACATGTATAGCTCTTCACTGATGTTCGCTATGTCAGGCTTAAAATTTTAATATGCTGCCATTCTAGGCTTAAAATTTTTAAATTACCTTACTGATTGTATTAAAGGCTGAATTTATAGCAATTCATTTCAATTTAGAAAATTGCTGAGTCAAAAAAATGAAAACAATCATCCATAAGAGAGGAAATATCCCATCTTAATCCAATCTACTATTCTGCAACTATGCATCTTAAGTTTCTTCATGTGATTGTGATTTCTCAGCTGTTACTTTGTACCTGTCTTGTGTTTGCATAAAGATCATAGTGGAGAGACAGTATCAAGAATGTTAAATGAACAAAATCAGTAATGCCAAAAATGACCATCAATTTATAATCAACAAATTAGAGCTCTGCACATAGTGAAAGTGACAGAGGGAAGCAGGCAGTGCTGCAGTGTACACACCAAGGTTATGCTCTGACAAGTGGCACCAGCCAAGACTCCCATCAATCAGGTATTCTCAGCAGAAGCTGCAAACACTGAATTCATTTTCTGAAGTGATCACTATTCACTAGCCAGCAGAATGGAATTGTCTCATTTGTTTTCAGACATAAACTTTCAGACATCAACTGATCTTTGAACCTAAAACTGCTCTTGTTAATAACACTTGCTATTGTACTCTGCTAATGCCCAGTTGTAGCAGACCCGTTTGAAGTAAATGCTCTGCAAACATTCTGCTGGAAGCAACCTTTGCCCAAAATAGACTGCAGTCTAATTTGAAATTAATTCAATTGGTTCATATGATAAATGAGATAGGAAGAGATATCTTAAATGGTACTGTGAAGTAACACATTATTCAAAGCAGTTGAAAGGTAAAACAGAAGTCACTTTAATCTATAAACTTGTGAATAATAGTTATTGAAAGCAAATGTGCGGTGGGGTCAGAAAAGTTATGCAAGTCAAACTCATAATAAACTGAAAAAAAAAGCTTTTGACTGGAAACTTTCAGTGAGCTTGGGAAGTTGCAGAAATCACCATAAACTTAATGTAAATGCTTTTAAGATGCGAAAAAAATGTCTATATAATGAACCCGTGACTTGATTTGGTACCTGTGTGGACATTGCTACTCTGGAGAGCATTTTGTTCAGTCTTTGCTTTTGAACATATTCCTGAAATGCTTCTACATAGCCCTTTAAATTGTCTTGGAATCTGAGGAGTTGTAGATCAACATTTGAGTCTGTGTAAGAGTTGCAATGCTCTGATGCACCACGAATTTTTGAGGTTAAGTAGTAAGTTTTTCATGGTTGTTTTTTTTTTTTTTTGTTGGCTGGGGGTTTTGTTTGTCTTTTTTTTGTTTTTTTGGGGGGGGGTTGTTGCCAAAGACACTTAGATACCTCAAGTTTGGTTTTGACACCAGATGTGAGGTAAAAAATATAACATGAATATCTGTGTATGCATGTGTATAAAACTGTGTGTATGTATATATATTCATATGTATATGAAGAATAATGGTAGTTTTAAAGATATTTTTATAGATCCTGCACCTCTTGTTAACATGAAATGAAAAAGTAAGACAGAACTGCTTCTTACAGATTTCTCCAAACTATTTCTTCTTTCTGCTCTCTATCTTTAAATTTTCTGTGAAATTTAGTTCAAATCAGAGCATCTCCGTTCTCCTCAGGCTAATTGTCTTCCTAGCTCTTCAGTAAATAACATATTAGGAGCGGATAGCAGCTGGGAGAGTGGTTAGGAGTTGTCTTAATCACCAGACAAAAATCCATCTCCTCCAGCTTTGATGCCTGTGGGTAAATGGGAGCTATTTTATTTACATTAAATTTGCATGGCTTCCTACTGCCTTTTGCAAGCCCTTTCTTCTTGCAGCCTTTGCTTCTGTTTTCCTCCCAAATTTCATGTAGGTTACCAAGACACAACCATAAGATTTTGACTATATCAATTGTATTCTTGTTGCTTATGAGTCCAGCCATATCTGGATAGTGCACAGAAACTTAAAGTAACAGAATATTACTAATGATAGAGAAAGAGAAGTGTAAAGATTTTTTGTAAGCTTTTAAAAAATTAAAGATTTTTTAAAATCTTAAAGATTAAAGATTTTTTTAAATTTTAAAAAATTAAAGATTTTTTGTAAGTTAATGGCAAAATGAAAACTAACAGCTTAAAAAATATAGTTGAAGAAAATAAGTGAGTTTTCCTAAGGAAAGACATGAGACCTTTTTCTTTCATCTCCACAGTCTTTCCTTGTCACTGCTTGTAGAAAGGCTGAGGGAGGGTACAGAGAATGCTGCTCAAGCTTCAAACTGGTAGTATACACAGGAAGCAATAGAATTACTAATACCCCATTGTTTTACCACAAGCTGAAAAAATCAGTGTGGTATTTGGTTCAATAATTCATTTTACAAATGCTGAGAAAGACAGACACAGAGAGGTAAACCACTCCGAAGTCAGAGCTTGGCAGGGCATAATGACACAGGAACTGGCACTCTGAGTATTTGGTTTGGCTAAGTCCTGCACCCTTAGATGAAGGGGGAGGGATTTCTGCTCTACCCCCACCCCAGGATGTCTTACACGCTGTTGTTTCTTTCAAGAATCATACGTGCTAAAGACATGCTCATTGTAATTTTTCAAATACCCTGTTGGTAAATGACCTTTGCAGTATGGCATATATCCCACTTTTCTGATGCCTATTTCCTAACTAAATTGTTTTGTTCTGCACAGCCTCTTGTTTCCTTCTTTTCATTTATCTTCAAACCAAATAATAACACACTTAGAAAAGTGGTATTTTTGAACTGAGAAACAATTAAGCTCATATGGGCTTTAGTGCTTACAGGATAGTAGACATCCTGCCGTATGTCTGCAGATGGCTCTCATTTGGATTCACATACAGCATGGATTTGGACATCCTTCACCCTCTGTTACTGGCTCAGTAAAATTAAAACGTTTGTCTTTTGTGCTGGCACTGGTTACAGCTGTTACGATGGTCAGTGTGTTGAACAGATTAATGAGAAAAGAGCAGAATAACTGTAAATTAAAAAAAAAACCTGCATGGTCAAAATTGGTAGCTAGATTGTCCTGGACTCCCTCTTCAGGGCAATAGAAGAGGCTTAAACATCTTCTTGCATAGGTGATGTGATCTGCACACGCAGCCACAGTGAATTCAGGAGGATTGCTCAGAATTAATGCCAGCCCTACGTAGAACAAAAGCTGTGAAGATGCTACAAAGATATCACAACCTCACTACTACGCAAGAAAAGACTATACATCACATCTCTTCAGAGGGTGGCAAATCTGCTGTTCTAATTTACATTTCTGCCCTTTTCAGGTTCCTGCTGTAGTGTAGTCCACTCATTACACAGTCCAAGCCAAGGCGAGAAGTGACAACCATGAACATTGGCACGCCTCAGAGAGGGGGAGTGAAGCATGAAAGACAATCAAAATAACTCTTGCATTTAGAGTGGAACAATTTTCATATGGCACTGAGGGAAAATGCTGCAACTGGAGACTGAAATCAGGCATAGATTCAGTATCTGTTTGTATGTTTGTTTTAAACCAGCAAAACCAGTAAAATACAAGTTTATCTAAGGAACAAAACATTTCATTTAATTTCTTTTTGCATTAAAATATTTAATTTTTGAGCTATAGAAGCATTTCTGCAGAATTCAAAGATTGAAATACTTAGTATTTTAATTTTGATTAACCACTTATGTATTTCAGATATACACGCATAAATTAGAAAATAAGAAGACATGACTTTTAAACATCCCTAAAATAATCCAAGGACACCCTAACATTTCCAGTGGTTTTTTTTGCATTTGTTTGATTAACACCTTGAAAATGTCAATTTCAGTCTTCCTTCCCTCTTCCCTCTTTCTGAAAATTTCTAGGTTTTGGTAAAAAACCCAAACAGTCCATTTTTACTACTAATAGCTTTGGTGAGTTGATAACAGGACTGAAATATCACTAGCATTAGAAAGAACGAGATTTGAATATTAATATTGTAAAATCTCTTTCATCATCAAACTGCCAAACACTTAATTCATTTTTATAGAACAATATTCAGGGCAGAAGTTAATCTTCACCCTCTTTGACTCAAGCACAGTGGCAATTTATTACTGCCTGGTCCATCTAAACAGACCACCTAAAGACATAAGTTTCTAGTTCACAGCAAGGGCAGCAACAGGATGTTCCTCAGCAGTCCTGTGCTGACATGTGCCTCAGCTTCTCCTTCACGCTGATTTCATCCTATGCCTGTCAGAATTTTATTTTTTGCAGTTGTGCAAATGCAACTGCTTTTTTGAAAGGTCATAGCAAATAATATCTGCTTACCGGTGTTATCAGCCATTTAGGAGTACGTAATTAGTTATGATTCACATCAAAACCAAAATAAGCTCAGCTGTTTCCAGTGCAATATAAACTAACTGCTCTATGTGTGCAAGAGAGTCCTAGACATTCAAAAAAACCATATATTTTTTAAATTTGTCAAAGTTACACCACGATAAGTAATTTTTTTAAAACAGGAAATAGTCCTCTAATAGATGCCTCTTTTGACAAAAATTCTACACAGCAAAATATGTCTTGGAACGATTCCCTAGAGAAATATTTGTGTTTACCTGAGAGCCCAACGAAACCTCAATAATTGCAGAATGTGATTCCCCACCTTCATTTTGTTGTAGATGTTCTTCCCAGTGACAGACTGTTGCTTACCTTTATCCAAATGAAAGTCTACTGGAGGGTTCCACAAAGATCACAAAATTCCAAAATCTACCATCCTGTTAGAGATTTGGGAGAGGCTTTTATTCGCATTTTCCACAGCCCCAGCTTGCCACTGGTCAAATATATGCCCTTCAGAGATATCCATCTGTCAGAAAAAATCTCTTTTAAATTTTTAGACCAGATACTAAAATGATACTCCCTACCTCTTCCCTCTATATCAACATGAAGGCAAAACAGCAATTAAGACTTGTCAGGTCCTACCTTTCAAGCATCTGTTATTAAGCTGGGAACAAACAGACCTATTTTCTATTCACCTAGCAATTGCAGCCAGCAGTCAGGGTTCATACTATTAGATCAATTGCCTGCAGCTTGTCACCTGCTCAGAGTTTAAATGAGCACAGCTGTCTGTCTCAAAAGGATCTCAAGGAAATTTTGCCATTTTTTTTTCTCATGGCAGAGCACTTGACTGATTCATTTTGTCCTGTCTTTTCTCTGGCCCTGGCAAAATTAGTCTGCAGTCTTTCTAGAAACATGTAGGTCAGAACATTGGGGAACAAGAACTCAATATTCATTCAGATATCAGGTTCCTACTTGCCCTTCCTATCACGTTTTATCATACTGCAGCTTATGCACTGAAACAAAATATTACATAGGGTATAAATTGAGGCGTGCACATAACACCACGCACAAGATGATGCTGTGTCTTCCCTCCATCCACCATCTTATCTTCCTTTGTCACTGTGCACATTCCCAACACAGCCCCCTCACAAAACAAAGACTTCTCAGGTTCAACAAGACCTCTGTAAAACTCTATCAGCCATTGCTGCCTTCTCTTGAACTTTGAAAGCTGTTCTGGTGTTATTAAAAGGGGAATTGAAAAAGCTGTGAGCTTTTATAGAAATATAAAAGTATTTTCCAAATTATGCCTTATTTCAGTTCTTTGAAAAACCCTTTGCTTATCCACAGACTCCTGGGTATTTTTCAGGTTTTGTTTGTGTGTTTTATTGTAAAATTAATGGTAAGATTTTTTTACAAAATACATATTAATGCTGTTTATTAAACTTACTATCACAAGACAAGTATTTATTTTTTACAAACTTATTTTCACTTTTTATTCCTATACAATATTCTATCCTATACAATTATTTCCTTTTTATTCCTTTTAGTATTCTCATAAACCAAATGGGTTATAGCATAATACCTTTTTTCCATATTCCTCCTTGCAACATGAAATATATTGAATTACTTCCACTTTAAGTTAAATCACATCTCAGCAGATTTTTGATCTCTTTTATTTTTTTTCTGTAATTTGTTGATTGAGAAAGAGCATTTCCTAGTTTATGCGATGTCTTCTACTCACATCCTTTGAGTCAGACAAAGAGGTAAGTGGAAGTGCTCCAGTTAATATCAATATAATCTCCTTATGAGGTAAATGCAAACACAAAGACATCTTTGAGGACAGAAGTAAAAAACCCCTTGAGACATTTGTCTCTTTTTAAGCATCTAATACAAAAAATATAAGTAGCAGACTTAAAGCCCTTCAGAGTTCCGATCCAAGTGCAGATATGTTGAGCTCCTTCCTATGTTCAGGTTCTTAGCTGAACTAACTACAGCTTAGTCCAGAGGTAAATAGAAATTGCCCTTCTGTACAGCTCTCCAGTCTTTGGCTAAAATTGCACCTTTATTTTTACTTTTCCAACAATTCTTTTTTCATTTTGTTGTACACAACTTTGTCTAGTACTACATGGAAGATGTAATGCCCTCTAATCTTATGTAATGATGGTGTCTTTCCTCAAAAGTAAATTGATTTCCATCTTTGCAAAATTGACTCATTTTAAAGTGTTTCAGTTCCAAAGGGAACATGATTGTGCATTGTGAAACAAGTCCTTTTGGGTTTTTTGCCATTACTGGTACTGTTTTATTTCTTCCTTTGCACTCAGTGGACTACTGGAACTCACCTGTATCATATTTTGTTCCAAAATCCTGCTTTCATTTGATAAAACTGGGTTTCTAGCATTTCCCTTTGCAACATCTACCTTAAAAACACCAACTAATTTGAAGAAATTATATTTTCTCAAAATCCGCAACAATCTAAACCAGTATTTTTGATAAGTGTGAACAATCTTCATGGGAATTACTAAGCTTATAATTGTTTATAATTGTTAGTTATAATGTTTGCTGTAAGAACAAGCAGCTATGTATGCTTACTTCCTGATGTTTTTGTGTAACAAGTCTATGATATAATATGGTCTTGTGACTACAAAAATACATAACCTGATGGAGGCCATAAAGATATACTCTTATTGCTGCAACGTATTTTATTAGAAAAAATGTATTAGAGGAACTAGTTTTTAGTCATAGCTAGTCTTTAACTAGATTAAAAAAACTGTACAACATTTTTATAGTATCACTACGATTAAAAAAGGCATTGACACTGACACTTCCCACGTGAGTTTGACTTCTGCCTACTGAAGTCTACGGAATTTCTGAAGGTAGTGTACCAGCAGAATACCTCATAGTCAACTTTTGCACCTTGTTTCATTTTTTATTTAAAGCAAAGAACCTAACACTATAAAAATCTGTCTAACAGAAATAGAGTGATTTGTTGATTTCTTTTCTTATACCATGGTGTTCATAGGGTATTTGCTTGCACTGTAGTTTCCTTTTACATTGTCAAAGATTAAATGATATTTAAATGTGCATCAGATCCAGAGATCCTGATTCAATTTCAGACATAAACCTACATTTTATGGTATATTTTTCTTTCTTAGAATGAGAGTAACACCACACCAAGATACCTTCTTTGTGGGAGACTTGGAATCTCCGTCTTACAAAGGACGTGGGATATGGGAATGCTGACTTTACATCATGGCTTTTCTTTGTCAAATGGTAAAAATGCTGATGTTGGCATCACTCCTGGGATCTTTGCAGGTTTGATTCTTGTAATTTTTGAAGTGGATATGCTGGAAAAAACCCTGTCTGTATCCATATTCTGAGCCAGCCAAAATGAATGCACTTTTCCTTAGAGGACTACCTCAGGTATTTTGAACAAATTTGAAGTGTAGATTTTGCTTACATTATGTAAAGTCTGAATTCAATGCAACTTTCATTGGTGTTAGTCATCCCTTACTTCGACTGAAGTCCTCTTGGACACTATGTTTTTGCAATGGCTGTGTTTTTATGTAAAGGATACCATGAATCCTACAATTTCTTTCAGTAAGGTGTCTACGTGTAAATAGAACATTATAAAGAAAAGTAAACTGTAGATTTATGGTGCTTATTATCTGGGAAACGTCTCTATTTTTTATACTTTATTGGTGTTGTTGATATGAAAGAAAATAGTTTTTAATTTTTGCATATTTAAGAAAACAAACACAGGCCATGGGTGTGTTTAATGTAATTTCTTTTAAAATTTCTTTCTTCTTCATATTTTTATCTCCAAGGCTACAAAATGTAATCATAACAAGTTTCTGGCACAATTTCATCCTTGTGATAGAAAGCATATTTTCATACAAACAGCAGATTCCTAGGATACGCTTTCTTTTTGGTGTTTCTAGCTAAGCAGACTTTTTTTTTGTGGTTGGATGCGGCTTTCCAAAGTAAACAAACCATAAAAGTGGTAACTAGTACCTTGAGTTTTCTTTTTTTGAATTCTGTCAGTTGTGTGCTAAGTCCATGCCTCAGATGGAAAGACAGACAGACAGACTCAGGGGCTTGCATTTTTTTCATAACTGAAAAGAAATACTCTGTTTTGCTTTAAATTGTGGGGATGTGAAGGGCTAGAAACATTTGTAACATGTCAGTGTCTCTTTCATGCACCTACTATAAGCTTTTAGTTCTGTTACTGTTTCCTAATCGACTCAGGTTAAAAACAATTGTATACTTTTTGTTTTGGTGAATATCAGGGGCACATTGGGTCATTTCTACTTACAAAGATGGGAGTCCTTTGGTAAATGCTCTATGCTCAGAGCCAGTAATTGTTTTCAATCTCTTTTATTCATAGGAAAAAAACTCCAAAACTCTTTCCTTTCCAAACTTGAATTCTCATCATGCTTTGGAAATGTGTCTCCTCTGTGCTGAAATATCACTTGACACAGAAGTGAATTTGTAGGTGAAAAATAAAATCATATCAACAAACAGAGAAACTGTATACAACTGCCTGAACAAAGGAAGGAGTGTGAAGAGGAGAAGGATGTTTAGAAATCTATCTGTACAGATATCATGGCCAAATGTCATGGAAAGGCTGAGGATGTTGTCTGCCTAGAGTTCAGTAAACCATTTGACACCATCTCCCACAGCATTCTCCTGAAGGAACTGGAAGTTTATGGTATGAATGGATGTACTCTCCACCGGATGAAGAACTGGCTGGATGGCAGGGCACAGAAAGCGGTAGTGAATGGAACTGCATCCTGTTGATGTCCAGTCACTAGTGGTATTTCCCAAGACTGTTTTGGAGCTGTACTGTTTAAGATGTTTACCAATGCTTTGGATGCAGGGATCGAGGGCATCCTCAGCAAGTTCACAAATGACACCAACTGGGGCTGCTGGAGGGCAGGAAGGCTCTGCAGAGGGATCTGGACAGGCAGGATCAATGGGCCAGGGCCAAACTGTACGACGTTCAACAAGGCCAAGTGCCGGTTCCTACACTTGAGTCACAACAATCCCAGGCAGTGCTACAGGCTGGGGGAAACAGTGGCTGGAAAATTGTCCAAAGGAAAGGGACCCGGGGGTGCTGGTTGGCAGTGGCTGAATATGAGCCAGAGTGCACCCAGGTGGCCAAGAAGGCCAATGGCATCCTGGCTTGTATCTGGAATAGTGGTGCCAGCAGGACTAGGGTAGGAATTGTCCACCTGTACTCGACAGAGGTAAGGCCACACCTCAAATGCTGTGTCCAGTTTTGGGCCCCTCCTTTGAGAACAGATGTAGAGGTACTGGAGCATGTCCAGAGAAGGGCAACAGAGTTGGTGAAGGGTCCGGAGCACAAATCCTATGAGAATTGAGCTGAAGGAGCTGGAGTTGTTTAGCCTCAAGAAAAGGAGGCTCAGGGGTGACATTATCACTCTTTAAAATGACGTGAAAGGAGACTATAACCAGGTGGGAGTCGGTCTCTTCTGCCATGTCTCAAGTGAAAGGATGAGACAAGATGGACTTAAGCTGAGCCAGGGCATGTTCAGATTAGATATTAGAAAAATATTTTTCACTAAAAGAGTGGTTAGGTGTAGCAATGGGGAACGAAGCCAACAGACCTCCTTGTATGTCCAAAGAAGATCCGTTTATTGTCAGAAATCTTCCCCTCTTTATACCCTTAATTTCCACGCAACACAACTGAAACCAGGCCAAAGCCTAACAGAATTTAACAGCAGAAGGGCACCCATTGGCTGGCACAGCTGCAGTGCTGCTGTCCACGCGTCCTATCGCCCAAGCAGCTTCCTGTTCATATGATGTCCGCGTGTATCTCCAGCCAATCACGGTCTCACTTCCAAATGTCGCTCAACTGACTCTCTCCTCACTGGTAACTGCCTCTCACCCCTCAACCAACTTCCACCTGTCCCGCCCACAGCTGTGCCTTTCCCACAGGTAAAGCATAACATTTAACAATTTTAACAAAGACAATCCCAGATCCTACAGTTAGACATTGGAATAAGTTGCCCAGAGAAGTGGTAGTGTCACTGTCTCTGGAAGAGTTCAAGAGGCCTTTGGATGTGGCACTTGGGTATATGGTTTAAGAGTGATTTTGGTGGTTCTAGGTTGAAATTGGAATAGATTATCTTGGTGATCTTTTCCAGCTTGATGATTCTGTGATTCAGTTAAACCTGCAGAGACCGTTCAGAGAAAAAAAAAGGCAGAAAAAGTTTTACAAGCAGTCTGGTAACCTGCTTGACAGATTATCTACTTTTATATGAATAAAAAGTAAACTGGATGTGAAATGTAGAGACAGGACTTTGGAGACACAGTTCATGTCTTTAAATAATGGTGCAGTGAACTGCCAGGTTGCTCAGGACTGGCTCAAGTACAATCCTCAAGTCTGAATATATTAAGTAATCAGTCACAAGGACCTGTGTGACTAATATTTTCTCCTATAAAATTTAGGAACACAAACCTGACTTGTAATGAAATGTGATGAAGTGGGACTTTCTTGGAACTTCATTTTGCCCCTGGACAGATCAGCAGTAGACAGGAAATTAGATGTTTCTGATTAAGGGGAAAACCAGTTTGATGACCATAACCACAAAAATCCTTGTCATATCTATTCTGTGAATATTAAAGGGACTTCGGACAAAAAAAACCCACAGGTATTTTCTAATTGGTTTTGTAAATATTAACTTGCAGAACAGAGGTAGGGGAAACACTGACTAGAAAAGACCAGACCAAATGATTACCAAAAGTATCTTGGGGCCTGTGTCCGTGACTATGACAGATTTCCTCAGATTTCTGCTGTTAAACCTAACAGAACATTTTTTCTTTGTTTGAATAAATTAGCTCTTGAGCTGGCAAGTGTGTTTCTAATAATGTCCTTAAATTTAGTTTCTTCTAGATATGCAAATGTACTCACACTTTCAAAAGAGTTGAAACTTATGTCTCAACATGGTGATTTTGACCTTTGATTTGTTAGCAATATTAATACTACATTATTAATTAAGTTTTTTGACTTTGAAACTCAGGAATCTAATGGATATTTAAGCTACTACTTCTTGCCTTTCAAAAGCAGGCTTTCTTTCTACTTCTGGAAATGAAGTTTGTTTCCAGGCAAGGACACCTTTTTCTAATATTTAAAAGACAAAATAAACCGTGCTGAATTTGTAGGGAAGAGCTTTCATAAGGAAGGAAGGGAAATAGGCTGGAAAAATTAGGTCACGGTAGTAGTGGGAGCTTCTGGTATATGGTAGTTACGAGAAGGGTTGTTGCACTTCATCTCACCTAAGTTCAGATGAATAGTACTTTTATAGTGTTTCAGGATTCCAAAAATAAAAGTAATACATAACTACTTTTCATTCAGTTCAATCTTCAGAAAAATAAAGACCAGAGTAAATATCAGATAAGAATCTTACCTCTCCCCAATTCCTCTGACTATTATTAAAATAAATGTTAGTTTAATGAATTTATTTTGAGCATTACTCACTTCTATGTAAAGACACTCTTTCCAGCAGTTTTCAGTAGGTGTCCTGTCTGATATTTCTGTATAATGTCTCCCAGGAATAATAAAATCTCTTCCATGCCTGTAGGCTCCATTATCTACCTTACTTTTCCCCTCACTTAGAATAACTATTTTGAGTGACTCACGAGGTCTTAATAACACTGACAGTTAAGAGAGCCTGTATTAAAATGTAGTGACCCTCAACTTCCCTGCTTGGACAAGTGACAGGAATAATAGTCAGTTAGATGGAAAGAATTATTGCTGATTTTCATCTCCTGCTAGCTCAGATTCGATTTGAGAAAGGCTGAAAAATAAGGGCCAAACCCAAACCTTGGCTCATATCCTCTCCTGACGTGATGCTTTGCTTGAGGATAAAGAGTAGTCCTGTTCAAATCAGAGCCAAATTCAGCTGGACTTTACAGCAAATCCTGAGCGGATTCCTAGGTCACCGGTAGAGAAAGACACCTGACTGCTGGAGGACTGCACCACAGCATGTTCTGGGTGGCTACACACCCACTGGCCAGGAGACAAATATCACACTGACATGGTAGGTGCCTCCAGCAGACAGCAGCAGTGAGGGATAGCCACAGCTTACTGATGTGCAGTGCAATGGCACGGATGCACCTTATTGGGAACCGCTAACACACATCCCTGCATTCCCAAGTTTGGGAATCTGTTTATGCCAGATTTCCTTGAAATATGGGTGAGAATCAATTTCCTGTCTCCTTAACATGTCTCGTGCATCAGAGAGAACAGAACTGTCAGATGGTGTCCTGGTTTTGGCTGGGATAAAGTTCATTTTCTTCCTAGTACCTAATACCTTTCTTCCTACTTCCTTGTACCTGGTACAGTGCTCTGTTTTGAAGTTAGTTGAGAATAATGTTGATAACTCAGTGATGCTTTGGTCATTGCTAAGTAGTGCTTACTCTAAGTCAAGGACTTTCCAGTTTCTCATGTTCTTGAGCAGGTGCACAAGAAGCTGCAAGGGAGCGTGGCCAGGACAGCTGACCTCAACTGAACAAAGGGATATTCCAGACTAAAAATCACCATACTCTATATATAAATTGGGAAAGCTGTTTGGCAGGGGCCAATTGCTGCTTGGAACTGGCTGAGTCAGTGGGTGGTGAGCAGTTGTATTGTGCATCACCCCTCTCTCTCTCTCTCTCCCCCCCCATTATTAAACTATTTTGGAGTTTTTTAATTATTAAACTCATCATACTTCAACACAAATGTTGCTTAGTTGCCAGCTGGGGTTAAACAACAACAGGTGGATGCAGATACAGCGAAATTATCTCTGACAACAGATTAATAATTTCCTTGATGACATTAAGAAAACTCAATCCAGTCTGCATATATTGTATTGCTTTTAGTTTGTAATTAAAACAATATCATTTTGATTGCCACTTTTCACTGAGATAATAATTTTATTCCAATTCATTGCAAGTTTAACACTGTGGAGACTCCTTAAATTAGAAGCATTTGCTTTGATTTTGGTGAAAATTAACTGCATTCTAAAATACCTTGATATTGTGGAAATTTGGTTTCTGAGACCAGAAAAGAAGAGTGTGTGCAAAGGAGATTTTTCTCAGGCAGATCATTAGTATAGAGTTGTTCTGCAAGGTACAATATATGGTAATAACCAGTCTCCAGAGCTTTATCTTATTTAAATTGGTCACCTACTAAAGGGCCTGGGCTGGATTTGTGGAGCATATTAGGTGAATAACACAGTATTGCTTTGTGACAAATGCATTTTTTAGCTGCTATACGGTATATTACATGTAATTCTTTGGTGCTGACTTATGGGCTTGACAACACACATCAGGCTGTTTAAATCATTAGAGTGTTATTTTTCTTCCCCGGAGGAATCATAATGGGAAGCCTTGCTAACCTGTCAGCTCTACTTTGTCCTCCTTTCCCCCTTTGTTGTATGAAACCTTAAATATGTAGGTGGGATTCCTGGAGCTTGGCTGGTTTCAGAGCAGCCTGGGGACTGATTTGGTTGAGCTGCCCAAACCTTGTAAATTCTGGACGATTGGATGGAAACAGGAGGCTGAGTTCAAGGGTAGAAAGCTGGGTGAAATAGTCTGATGATTTGTGTATCCAAGGCTTTCAGGTGGAATGTTTTTCCCCTCAGTCATAAAAAGTAAGGGGAGGTGTGATGTCTCAATGTTACATCTGTTACAAAAAAAAAAGGGAGAAAAGGGTAACTCCGGTTTGGGAGGAGAATTTAGACTGAATTGTGTATTGTTGCAGTGGAGCCTGAGTTATGGGATCCTGCCAGGGGAGGGGGAAATTTTTGCATCACCATAATGCTATTCATAACTGTAAGGGTAAGCCCTAGCCTTATGTTAAGACTGGGAAGGCTGAAGAAAACTGTGGAGAGTATTGGAGTCAGAAGGCAATGAGATAAAAAAGAAAAATCCAGAATCACATAAAATGAAGTAAGATTCAGGGCTTTCCTGGTAAATAGAAACACCACTAAACATACACATTCAGCAGTATTGGAGCAAGAAACCCTTGAGACTATAAATATGTTTCAAAATCCGCCAACCTATTACTTGTACTATAAAAACAGCAAAAAACTACTGGATATTGCTGTTTATATAAATGTTGAGTTTGAGTCTGTTGTCAAATTTTATCTGAGGAGATGACACTGGACACTTTTATTTTATCTGCGTTTTCAGTCTATTGTTCATATTGAAACATAAAACAACTTCAATCAAAGGGTCAAGAGATGAACAAGGCACAAAAAAGAAAACTGCTCTCCAGTGACATCTCTTTCATCTCATTCACTACAGACTATTTTTCACTCTGTCTGGAATAAAATACAGAAAAACTCTATAAACGTTTTAAAAAATTTTATAATTTTTAAAGTTTGTCTTGTTCCTCAGGGTTTAAATTAGAGAGTTATGATTTTTTTTTCTTGCTATAGTTAAAACAAATAATATGGAAGATGGATATTTTCTGCTTGTTTCTTTGATTTTCCTTTAGGCTACTGAGCACAGTATTCTAAATGCTTTCTAAATTGCTTTTCCCTTTTGTGTTTTCTTTTTACTTTTTCCCTTGCTTTTTTTATGTGTGCTGCTCTGTAAATTTTGCTAAATATTACTAGGTTCTAAAAGATTCCTGAGAGACAGAATTAAATGTAATTTTTTTCCAAGATCTTCTAAGGAGGAGCAAAATAATAAAATTCAGTGACTCCAGATGTCTGTCATTTTTCAAATGTAAGAAGTCCTCATTTCCTCATGCAACGGACTTGGACTAGCATTCTGCAAAGGGTGATGTCCTGTTCAGAGACTTTCTTCTATTGTTTGAAAGGCCTAATTTGACTGATGAATGAAACTATGAACTGCAGTTTTTGTCTAGGCTCAGACATCTGATGGGTAGCCCAGTCATCTTTAAATGCTGAAGATAAAATACAGGTTGAACTTCCCTCAACACTGTGAGAAGTGTCAAATTTGAGTTTCACAAACACCATTCATAGCTTCAGCGTCCTATGTTGCTGAAGAGTCATGAAATTTTGTGACTTTATGTGGATGATTTTAAAGTACGTTATCAAGTGCATTATTAAATGAATTTAAAATGAGCTTAGATTTCAGGGAAAGTTGAATCAACTTTTTTGCAATGCTACTTGAGGATTTTAAATGCAATCCTGATTTCAAATGAGCTAAATAGATGTTTTAAAAATTCCCTGTCTTTCCTGAGCATGGCAGCCTTTAAAATATTTAATAAGCAATGTAATTTTCAAACCCCTTGAAATTAGCACAAGAACTGCTGTTAAAGACTATTTCATTATATAATTTTATTTTTTCTTATTTAATCAGCAATGTATACACAACTGAGATTACTTATCCCATGCTTTCCCTCAGTTTTTGTGTTCAGACTGATTCTTACTGTCTACTTTCATACATACAAAACCATACTCAAACAGATCAAGTCTGACAAACCAGTCTAAATGAAATCACTCCCTTGCATATTTATTTCTATCAATATTAAAGCTAGATATTTTCAGGTTCTGAAACATAGAATTTCCCATTTCTTACCTAGCATGTCCAAGTTATCATTTGTGCATATTTCTGCAATTCTGGGAACCAGCCAGAATTTGAAATATACTGTACATTTTTCTGCCAAATTTTGCTGACTGGAGCTTTGTATGAACTTGGGATAAAAATTCATATTTAGGGATTTAATCAAGCTAGGCCCAATATTGCAGCTTTTTGATAAATACTTCATAGTTTTTAGTTATTCTGCTATAGAGTAAGAAAAGTTATTTCTTACAAGTAAGATGCAAACAGGTTACTGCTGAAGTCTCTGTGACAATATATGCTGGTCAGTATATTGTACTGTAGTATCACAAAAGTTTCCAGGGTGTTTTACTTAGCTTTTGCTATCAAAGGTGTTCATTAATAGCAATGGTTCCAGATCCGTTTGTACAGGCAGGTGAACTGTGCTAATTGATGGCGCATTTTCTGTAGTGATTTTTTTATAACTACGTAGATGGAGACTCTCAGTAATGAAGGAAGTGGGAAATGCATGCGAAAACAGAGAAAGTTATGTTTGCCATCATCACAGGCCTTGAAAGATGATCTTTGTAGGGTTAGCACAAGTAACCAAGTGTAACCCCCTTCTGAGGGTTTGGCTGCTGATGCTCAAGACCAGCTTTGCTATCACGTAACTTTGGATCTGACCACAAGAAAACCTCAGAGGTAGTGAAGAGAAGTGAGGGCAGAAGGATGATTTACATCCTTGATTCCTGCCTGAGCTACACTGCAACTCTGCCTGTGCCAGTGCCTGTGCCTTTAATCTCTCTGGCCTGACACATTCATCCTTCCTGGACCTACTCTCTGTCTTCACCTAAGACCTCCGTCATTGCTTTGGACCTATCTGTCTGTCTAGGCTGTGGCCAGCTCCAGTCATCATCACCAGATCTACTCTGCCCTCCTCATCTTGAAAGCTATCAAGTCTTCCTATAGAAATTCTATAATTATTAGAGAAATTTTGTAATTATTATGCATTCTGAGGGGGTGTCAGGACTCTGGTTTGGATCTGGATTTATGTGAATATGGTAGTAGACAGATAATATTAGACAGTTTTGGAATAAGGTAATGAAACTGGCCCTTGGTCTTCTTCAGGTTATTATACCCAAACCAGATTCCTTATTGCCTACATTCTCCACTGATTTGTTACATTAAATTTTGACATCCTAGGTTGCTCAGAGGTGAGGTAGTTTAAGTATTATTCTTGATAGTACAGTAAGAATGTGTTCTGTTGGTCTTCGATGGCTGTAGCCTGATATCTCCAAAAAGCATTCCTAGGAGGGCCTCACACACAATTGCCATGTAAAATTGCAGGCAGGTTGACTTCATCATCCGCCAATTTGTTGCATTTAAATTGCAAAGTTAAGACAAGCCCTAGCCCTGAGGCCTTGTATAACCCTTACAGAGCCTGTGGCCTGTTCTCAGCAATGACAATAATATATTTACTGGGTTACAGGACTGTATAGCCTTAAATCTAAGCAAAAAAATTTGCATTAAAATCCAAGTATCTAAGGAAAGCAGATATATCTACAGGGAAGACTCTTTTATTCAGGTTTACTCTTATCTCATGCTTTGCTTCTCAAGAGGAAACGTGCTGTTAGCACTAGACAGCTAGAAAATTTCTTTCTGACCACTTAGATTCTTCTAGAAGGTTGTGGAGATCCAGGCTGTTTGTTACCCATCTGTGTAAGGTTGAGGGAAGATGGAAAAATGATTTATGTACTGGTTTTTCAGATCAGCTGGTTCCTCTGTCAACCAGCACGAATGATGATGATTGTCTCCATGAGAAAGTAGGACTCCAGTGCCTGAGAAGGAGCCATGGCAAAGGCAGTTTTTTCTTCCATTTTCTTCAGAGGAGGATATAGTGATAGGACATGATAAATGTTTATGCTATGCGAAAGGCAGAAAAGAAAGCCTTTTGTTTATCCACTTCTGACTGTCATTTTCATATTCTTCTTGGTTTCCCTTTTCAGAGCACAAGTGGGCTTGGGCTAGAAAGGAGGAGAAAAGGAAAGAAAACCACTGTAGGAGGAATCCTTGCAAGATGGTCCTTTTCACTATTACACTTACTGTCTGTGAAATACCACTTGATTTTGTTTTGAAAAATGAATGTTAAAGGCCAGAAGCTCAATTCATAAATCTCATAAACATTTCAGCAAACGCATCCAAGTTGGCAATACTGGAATATTTCTGAGACATTTTATAAGTCAAAAGACAAAAAAAGTAAACTCCCAACAAAACCTCCCAGTGATCTGATACTGTTACTGTCTACACTTGCCAATAACCTCTGTCTTTTCTCCTGTTCCATTTCAGTCCAAACTCACAAGAAAACAAGCTGTGGTCATTGCTTGGATGATGGGGCTGTGGAGATAGGAATATTCCTAATATTCACAGTCTATCAGTGGGCAGTTCTGAAGCTGTTACTGCATCATTAGAACTCCCCATATGTTGATATGTCTGGAATTTGGACCATTAATCACTGGAGTTGCTGATAACATTTCACCTTGGAACTATTCTAACATGTATGCCTTTTGCAGTAAAACAACGCTTTGAACTAGCTTCTTGAATTGTACTGCCACCTTTCCAAAGTAAGCAGTCAATTTTTCTAGCAATTGTACCCTCAAGGTCATAAAACCAGAGGAGAATGGGTACCATCGTTTCAGCTAACACATAATAATACATAACTGCAATAACTTAGTTTCCCTTCTGACTATGCCAGTGTTGATCAGTTGTGGTGGAATAAACCTTTGTAGCACCAGAATCCTCATAAATGGTAATCAGATGTTTAAAGAGACGCAGTGAAAAAATATATCATGGAAGAGGGAAGAATGGGGAAAGTGAAGAAGTCTAGCAGCTGTGATTAAAGTATAATCTTGACTTGCAGGCAAGATATGTACCACATTCAGATTTTCAAGCCTGTCTGGCGGAATTGATGGTGGAACTGTCGCAGGAGCTAAAGAATGGTGAGGTGCTACATGGAAATCCTGGCATCAGCGGGAAAAACTTCATGCTCTTACTTTTTCAGGAATCTCACAGATGAAAGCTAAGAGTAAATTAAGCTCAAGATGTGAAAACCAAATTCACGATGCTTCCATGTGAAGCAGTGATTTTTTCTTTAAAAGCCCTGTTAAATGTCGTACGGTTACTCAGTTTTGCAGGTGGTTGTTTTAGTAGAGTTAATGTGAAAGACACGGGATGGGAATGATCTTCTTGTTAGCCAAAGAAGATCAGTCAGGGGTGTCAGGAATATATAAACTAAAGCAGAATGAAAGAAGAAAAAGGAAGAGTAAAGAAGAGAGAGAAATTAATAAGAAATTATATTTCTATTTTTAATGTTTGCTGTTTTGTATTCTTCCTTTGGTAACTTTTAAAAATTTTTTTAGGTCTTCTCTATTTCTCTGGCTTCCTATTTTTCATTATATGTTCATAGAATGGATATTGGGTAGAATAATTGAAGCAAAGTAAATGAAAACCAAATGACCAAATGTCACTTTTCCTGAAACTATTAAAGATTTCCTTTTGACTCCAAGTTAATCCCTCGTTTTGTTCACTAAATGTGGACAGAAGAGAAATATCTTGAGGCAAATGAAACATTTCAACAAGCAAATATACAAGAACCATTGAAAATTTCAAAATATACATTGTTTAGTTTGCAGTGTGTAGTGCTGAACCAAAGCTCTTCAAATTAATAGCCTTCATAGCAAACAAAGTAGAATCCGAGTTTAGTGACATCTGAAAAATTGTCCACTACTCTGTCCTGTCAGAAATAGTTTCTGGAGATATCAAGCTGGGAAACACAGAGAGAAGTAGAAGGAATGATTACACCAAAACAATTCCCCACTGAATGCTATCTCTTTCTTCCTTTTTCCCTTCTCTCCTTCATTCATTTCTTCTAAGTGAAACAGCTGTTGATGTTACCCATATCAGAAAAAATTAAAATTATATTCTTTATTTAAATCATAGTTCTAGTTTGTAGCGGAATTTCAGCTGTTAGGTTTTCAGATGAAGTGAGATTAAAACAACATTTGGTCCTTTTGCAGTTAGATGCAAAGTCTTCCTGTGGAAGCCTGTGACTTCTAAAAGTGCTTAGACTTAAACACACTGGGTCAAATTCAATATGTATTAGATTTAATACACATTAGGGTTAGAGTTAAGGTTAGGTTAGGTTTAGGTTTAGGGTTAGGGTTAGGGTGAGGGTTAGCTTTAGGTTAGGGTTAGGTTAGGGTTAGGGTGAGGGTTAGGGTTACTCTAGAGTTAGGGTTTGGGTTTGAGTAAAGGATAGGGTTTGGGTTATGATTAGGGTAAGGGTTTTGNGGTTAGGGTTAGGTTTAGGTTTAGGGTTAGGGTTAGGGTGAGGGTTAGCTTTAGGTTAGGGTTAGGTTAGGGTTAGGGTGAGGGTTAGGGTTACTCTAGAGTTAGGGTTTGGGTTTGAGTAAAGGATAGGGTTTGGGTTATGATTAGGGTAAGGGTTTTGGATTAGGTTTAGTGTTAGGACTAGGATTATGATTAGGTTTAGGATTAGGTATATGGTTAGTTTTAGGTTTATGTTTAGGATGAGGTTTAGGGTTAGGATTAGAGTTTGGGCTAGGGTTCAGTTAAGGGTTAGGCTTAGGTTTAGGTTTAAGGTTAGAGTTAGGGTATTGGTTAGTTTTTTACTTAGGGTTAGGTTTAGTGTTAGGGTTAGTTTTTGCGTTAGGGTTACAGAGTTAGGGTTACTGTTAGGGTTTTGGTTAGGGTTACTCTAGGGTTAAGGTTAGGGTAAAGGATTAGGTTTAGGTTCGGGTTAGAGTTAGGGTGCAGTTACGGTTTGTGTTAGGTTTAGGTTTAGTGTTAGGTTTAGTTTTGAGTTAGGGTTAGTGTTTAGGTTTGGTTAAGGTTATTGTTTGATTAAGGCTAGGATTACAGTTTAGGGTTAAGTTAGGGTTAGGTTTATGTTTATTTTTAGGGTACAGAACAGATTCTTTGAGCATCAGTCCATCATACAATCATTTATATTTAGCTGTACCTCTTAAACCACTGGGAACTGATCTGTTTTGCAGGTCTTGCCCTATATGCAATTGACAGATCTGTGGGTTGGATATGAATCTTTTGATACAACAGCATTCGTTTCCCCATCTCCCTGTAGAGGCTTGGCAGCGGTTTGTGGGACTTTAACTGTGCCTTCTCAGCAAAAGAAGAGATATACTTTCTAGAGACTGCTCACATTGCTCAGGTGGCTACTTCTGCAGAAAAAGCAGTAGAGTGAATTGCAGCTTTCTGATCATGTTGTCTTATGCATGGATTTCAAACTACATTTTATAACTTTAAGAATAACATCTGAGTATTCCAAAAAGTATTATGCAAAATGTACAGAAATATGTAAAGATACTGAACTTGGCATGAGATTTTGCTGAAATACTTTACCTGAAAATAGACTTTGCAATATAACAGACATGCTATACATGTTTTTTTCAGCTAAAAAGGGAAGATTCTGGCTATGCTAGTGGCTTTGCTTCGTGGGATGTGCTAGGAAATCCGTGATTTCCATCTACCAGTTGCATAGAGAAGTGGAAAGTTTTAAGTAAGATAAATAAGATGAAACCATTTCATTCCATTCTGCATAACACTTTACGGAACAGTAGCTTCAAGTAATGGGTTCTTAAGAAAACATTGTCTGTCTCTCATGCAGTTCAAACATATCATTACTATGGAGTTATAAATCTGCAGACAGTGGAAGTTCCTTTTATGAAACAGTCTTTTAGCTAAAATGGTTATGAACAGATCAATACATTTGTTATGAATAATCTCTTTTAGATCAAATGTGACTTAGCAATTTTGACAGAAATGGAGCCAAGTGGTGCCTTATAGATTTGAACAATCTTGTAGCTGGTTCAGTGAGGTGAACTCTGTAATTGACCTGTTAAGTAGTGAGAGGAATAACAGAAAGAAATAACAAAAAAAGGAATGATATAGTGTAGGTTGGACTTTTAGCTGATTTTTGTATTGGATGTATTTCTAGTATAAAAACATATGGTGATAGCTTTTCTTAGAAAAAAGCTACAGCAAAGTTACAATAAACTGCTTTTCATTCATTTTTGTGCAAAACCTACTGTATACTAGTGGTTAGATTTGTACCATCACTGACCTTTGAAATGCATGTTGCTTCCCAAATGCCTTAAAGGTGACTGAAGAAACTGAGTACAGTTTCTGAAAAAGATAGGAATGCTGTGCCTCATCTGGCATGGTGCTGAGTGCCTGCATCCCTCACTGAAGTCATAAGGAGCCAAAGATGCAAACATTCTATGCAATAATGACTTATACACCATTGTAAGAGAGATGCTTGACTGTAGAGAGCTTGAATGTTCTACTGTTATTATTTCGAGTTTCTTTGTTTAGTAGGAGCCGCTGTTTTAACTGAGGTCCTCTCAGTTAAACCATCAGTTTAACCACACAGTTTAACCTCAGTTATCGCCACACCATGTGGAATATTAACTATTCAAGACAGAAATTAAAAAAAAAAAAAATTATGGGGAAAGATAAGCACATGGCAGCACAGACCCTGGGGGGAGGAGGTGTCATGCGGCAGAACCCTACAGAGAGGAGCCTGCTGGAAGATGACAGACGAGTGAACAGCGCGTGATCACCCCATAGAAGGACATTTAGAAGGTGCATTGCTGATGTAGCAACATGGGATAGGTTGTGTAGTGAGAATTACCATATAAGGAAATGCTGTGTCTTGGGGAAGTGTATAAAACCAGCTTGTTCCTTTGAATCAGGGATTCAGATCAGAGATCCGGGAACCAGACTCAGATTCAGTCTGAATTTCAGTCACTGACACACGAAATTTGATGAAGGAAATGAACTAGATAGAACAAGATACAAGAAGAAGCATGCAACTTAGATGTTTTGGCAAAGATGAGAGAAACAGTATCTAAAAACCCCACATCATAACAGTTGATAAAATAGATCTCTTGTTTTGCCTATTCTGATTCGAAACCATGTTTTTCCCTATCTGCTGCTATTTTCTACAACCTTCACTGATACATCACCAAAGTTTCACATATTTTTGTGAAAGTCTCTCAACTTTTTCTACCGGCACTATTTTTAGAGCTGCACAAGTAATTAAACAGTGTTTAGGCCAAAAGGAGTGAATCTGTATCTAAGCGCTTTGAATACAAGATGTTGGAATCTGAGATTCAAATCCTTTTGGAATAATCCTGAAATTATTTCTGCAGGTTGAGACAGTTCTAGTAAAGAAATCCACCTGAGAACAACCAACAATAGCTAAACAATGAGCTAAAGAACACCTGCATTTAGGTATCACCTCCAAGTCAGGGATATTTGCAGCCATCAGCCTGCAGTCAGCAGCCAGCAGGCAGCAGATATTTCCATATAAATATCTTGCATTTCACTTGGATGGATTAACTAGAGTATTCTTGAAGGCATATACCTATCTCTGCTGGTTTGGAAAAGATTCACTATTTCTTTCAATAGTTGCTGCCTGTATCATTTGGGTGTGTTTTGTCCAGAAGTCTGTCCCATTGATGCCTTGAATCTCCATAGTAACAGACACTGTGCATGCCAGGAATGATCCTATGTCACATCCTTGGTAAGTGAAACATCCTATCAGCTCTTGGATCTGCTGTTATTAGCAGATATCTTTTGTGGTTCTGGCAGCAGACCTATAGGAGCAAACCCGGTCATATAAGCAGTGGGAATTACTGTACCTGACCCTCCTGTTTCACAGAATTGAGGTTGTAATGAAGCTGTAGGCGAATTATGGACCTTTGTAGTTTCCAACTTAAACGACGGGGAAAATACGTCTGCTGAAAATGTGATGGGTCTCATACTAAATGTGTAACATTTTTGAGGAAGTATAATTAATTTAATGCTGAAAATCTGAACAGAAAAAGCAGGACTGTGAGAAAGTGATTGGGAGTAAGATTAGAAAACTTGGAATTTATATTCACATTCCAGCAGAGGTTATAAAAGCCTGGAAATTATTGGGTTAAACGCAGTTGCTACTTCCAGGTTGGAAAGCAATTGGCATGCAGGAAATCTATTCCGTGATAATTCACCACACACAGAGTCTGCAACCTTAAGCACGCGCTAAGAGGGATGAAATGGAGGTAGAGCAAAGTGGAGACACCTTGGCCAGGCTCTGTGGAAATCCTTGCAGGGATGGGAATCCAATGGCTCCATGTAGCCAACAAACTGCACAGCAGCTGTCACCCAAGGGAGAGAGGAGAAGATGTCTTGCTGCTGAACCAGCAGCTGGAGTGAAATCACTCTCCTTGGATGAACTTGGTTCATTATAATCTAATTGCAATCCTAACACACACCTCCATGCCAAAATTACCCACCTCTGAGGTATGAACTCTTCTTACTGGGCATGCACCCCATATTTTATTGACTATATGTTTCAGAGCAAAGCGCGAGAATTTTATATCAATCAGTAATAAAAGTATGCGTGACCAGAGTCACTCAAGCTCCGCCTAAATGTAAAGACGTAGTATAAAAATGAGTTAGGGATGAGGAGAAGTTAGGAAAGACTCCCTTGTAACTTTGGGGATCAGTTGACTGGTTGAACTTGTCTTCTTCCCCATAGGGACACCTGTTAGGTAAGAACCGTATTCTGTGGGTGCTAAATGATTATCTTCAACTAGATTTCGTTAATGATTAGAGGTTGTCTGTATGTTGCTTTAAATTTGTCTTTGCAGTCTGTCACTATTACTGTCAATCTTCAAAACTTGACCTGTTCCAATTTTCAGTGTTTATTAATAAAGTGTGTTATTTTGTAAAATGTTTAGTGTGAGTCCTTCAAGGGCACCAGCTGTTGCTGGCAGTGAAGAACATCCCTGACTGAGAATGGCGAGATGCAGGAGGGGATCTCTCTTTCCAAATCACAATAAAGGTTTCACTCTGATACACGGTTGGTTTGTGCCCCTGAACAAGTTGGTCAAACTGCTCTCGGGTACAACGGGCTTTTCACTGGGGTCCCTACACCAGGGCACTGACAGACTGGTTGGGCACAAGGTCTTCAGCCTTCCTGGGGCATTGACAAATCAACCAAAACAAAAGTGTTTGAGGAAACCCTTGTTTCATCTGTAAATGACACATAATCTTGCAAGTCCTGCCCTTGCAAGTCCTACCAACCATTCTCCAATGTGAGGAAGGATTTGGAGTCATGTGAAGCAATGAGAGTCTTACTGTCCTGCAGACACCAGAGGCTAAACCAAACACTGAGCTGTAGGTAATGATTCCTTTCTAAATTCCTGTCTTCAAAAGAGGTCTGCCTTAATGAAGGCTCAGTGAAAACTGAGGAAGAAGGTGAGAGCTTGGCTTGTGGTGATGTTTAGTCATCATTTATTCCATCATTCTTTATACTCTTATTTCCAATGGTTGATGACTGTTTGTAGATAATTGTGTATCAAAAGTGAATTGCAGAACAGATATTAGGGACTGTGGAAACTCTTTCTGTATAGCTGATCCAGTGTCCAGATGAACTGAGCTAGCACATTAGAAAAGTAATTTACCAATGGTGTTGCAACTGTGTTTCATATGATTTAGTAGAAATTAGCTCATATAAAAAGGGACTAACTTTCTTTCAATGAAAGTCCTTGGTTCTTATGGTTTCTCATGTCCTTCAGAGGAAAAGAACTGTTTGCATTAATGACCACTTATTTTCTAGGGCTGTTTTACAAGGTTGTGAGCCTAAGGCAGGAAACTGTGAATTATTATCAAAGGGAACTCAGAAAGAAAAAAAATAACATGTTTAAAATCAGTTAACACAATTATAAACTAGCACAGAAAATCTGTTAGTTTTAAAATTCATAGGACAGGAAACCTATTCTAACACAAAAATTGTTGGCATCAAATGTTAATGTTGTTGCCCTCAAAATGCATATGACCTATAGTGTAAAATTTGTCTCACATCATTGCTGTGTATCCAGCAATACACAGAGATTGTATATTGTGTCTCATAAAATATTGACTCGTGTTTACTCCCTTTTTTTCAATGCACTTTTCTCTTTGCTAACCCAAAAAGTAGAGTCTTCAAAAGATAGCCTTCTGGATCTAGAGAAACAAAATAAATACCGCTTGACCCCTTCCCTATGGCCCTCGATGAACAAAAAATAGGAAACCTATGTGATATCTGTGACTCAGAAAGTTTGAACAGACTGAAATCCTACCTGCTCCAAGGAAAAGAAATTTATCTCTTGAAATACGTCACAGTGCAACATGAAGTGACAGGAGCAAATATGATTGTCTCTTATAAACTAGTGACTGCCTTATTAACTCTGGGTTTAAAAGTGCACATGCACAGGGAAACTCATTACTACCGAGAGATGTATGGAGCAAGCAAAGGAAGCATTATTATTCCAGGGGTCACCGAGAACAGCAGCAAATAGGATTATTGCTCAGAGCAGAGTGAACAGGAGGCTAGATAAATGTAATTTCAATAAGAATTGATTTGTATAGAATTGATTTAATGACATTTAAAAGGGCATCCTCTGTGTTAGTCTCTGTGGCTATCGTGTGTTCTTACTATGATATCAGTCTTTTGTTTCATTCCCTGAGTACAATGTGTTAAGGCATCCGAGGATATTGGGACCCTGTGAGAACCATAGCCAAGTCCTCCCTCTCTGGATACTTCAGATACTGCTGTGATTGCTCTCAAACTGTTTCTCTGCATCCCTGCATCCCTACTGTCAGGGACAGAAGATGTATCCTTGCTTGGGAGCTGGCAACCCACGACCCTGATACTGACATCTGTGACTCTACCTACCTCCCTAAAGTCTATGAACCCCATGATTCTAAATTTTGGATTGTATGAGTTAACTTCTCAGAAGGAAATATTAAACACAAAGCATATGCTGCTGATTCCAATTATGCTTCATTCATATAATAACACGTCCAGATACCCTCTGGCAAAATAGGCAAAATAAACTTATTTTTCTCACTACAATGCAATTCAATTCATGCCCTTTGAATTAGAGAGTCTTTCAGTTCATGTCTTGCTCCTGCATGCTGTGGAGTCCTGTTTCCATGTTTGCCCTCAGTGTTCACCCTCACAGGGTGGCTAATCCTCTTGGCTGACCCTGCTCCTTTGGGGAGCAAGCTGTTTGTGGTCTGCCTCTATGGCTCTAGGACTCTGATTAATTTATTCATCAAGGATAGAAATACTGTATTCTGTATCTACAGTTATGTGTTTTCCACTGTGTATTCCTTATTCTTTAAAGGAATCATGGTCCTAGGTGTTTTTGTCAAATAAGTTGCTACTGATATACCTTTTTGCTGGTATGGAAAGAGTGTGATGTTTTATTTCAGCATATGCTGTAAATGGAACCCCCATCTTGGCTAAAATCTGACTTGTACTGTGTGTTTGACCAAGAAAGGATGATTGGCATCCTGGGAAATGTAACAGTGCAGGTAAGTAACATAATTTCCTTAAAGATAATTTTTAACAAGATTTCTAGTAGATGATGTTATATATGCTACTGAAATGTCTGATTTCCTTCAGAATGTGGGCATGGTCTGAAAACCTGTACATGAAAGAAGAGATATTCCATCTTATTTCTTTCTCTGGACTGGGCCCACAGAATGAGCAATCTTGGAAGTGCTCCATGATTAAATAGGCTATGTACTGAAATTAATGGATTTTATCAGTATGACAATTTCATTTTTATTTGAGTACATTCAATGAACAAGTTAATTCTTAACTCATTTGTCTGGTATCTAATTTCTGGCAGTCTCCTGAACAAGCTACTTTAGTGGATATAATAAATTTGTAAAATGGATCAATCATAGATTGGGCATAGAAATTTGAATGCATTTATAATGACATGTGGCCATTAAAGATGGTCTACTACTGATTCTGTGGTACTACCTGCTAAATCTATAGAGCTTGCTAATTTTTGACAGGTTACTTTATGTTCTAATGGGTTTGTGTTTGATGATTAATCCCATAGCAAAAGAGTAGCCTCAGCTTTTGACAGTTATTGAAGAACATAAGGAAAATAAAATGTGTTAATTAAGTAAAATTCTCACATCCTAAAACATACTCTATTTCACTGATAAGAAAAGATATTAAAATTATACTATAGCCAGAGGAAGAGGATTTGCAACACCTTTACTTTTATTTTGGACTAGTATTAGTTATCCCAGTTTTGTCTGGGAACAACATACATTTTGTTTATAGTAGCTGGTACAGTGTTTTGGTGTCTGGATTTAGTGTGAGAGTAATATTGATAACACACTAAATTGTGGCTAAGCAGTGCTTACTCCAAGTCGAGGACTTTTCAGTGTCTCATGCACTGCTAGTAAGGGGCTGCATAAAAAGCTCTGCGGGAGCATGGCCAAGACAGCTGACCCAAGCTGCCCAAAGGAATATGCCATAGCATAGAATGTCATGCCTAGCATATAAATGGGGAAAGTTACACATCAGGGGAGCTGATCATGGGATGGTCTGGATCTCTGTTAGCAGGTGGTGAGCAATGCTATTTTGCATCCCTTGTTTTTCTTGTGTTCTGTTACTCTCTCTCCCTCTCCTTACCATTACTCTTACTATATTTTGTTTCAATTATTAAACTGTTCTTATAACAACTCATGAGGTTTACCTTTCCCTTTCAATTCTCCTCCTTTCTGTGGGAGCAGGAGGCAAGGGAAGGGAGCAAGCAACTGCATGGTATTTAGTTGCTGTCTGGGGTTAAACCATGACAATAATCTACAGCAATTTGAAATGCCCTAAAAATTAAAAGCCATTTCCTTTAAGAAGATGATTTTCATGATATCTTATAAAGTGTTTGCTTTGGGCAGTAATATTAGATAAGGCAAAGCAGCTTATATTTTCTTAGATTAGGCTCAGATCAGCCTGAGAGACCACCCTTGAGTAATGTTACAGACAGGTGACACCTGAGCCTGGGAAAGTTTCCTTAGGAACAGATGTGAACTGGAATTCAGAAAGTTAGGATGGGAGTTGATATTACAGGGTATCACACTCTACACTTGATCTAACATCCCTCTGCAGACTTTGTGGCACTGTCAGAAAGAAAAATTAAAGGTTCAGATCCTTTTCTTTATGTGTGTGGCAAAACCCCCTTCTCTATGCTTTGATAAAGACAGTAGGACTCTCCTCTCTGTAAATAGAACTCTCCTTTCAGCTAAAGTAGACCATGATTATTTGTTTATGTCTGACATTTGATTGCAATTGTGGATCCTGAAAATAGAAAGAAACAAATGATGTGAACAAATGCAGTCTGGAGGAGCATCTAATCAAGGGACAATCAGTCACTGACTACAGGGTATTTCTTTGTGATTCTAACTGTTGAGGCTTATTGTAAATGCTACCTCTGTAAAATAAAAAGGTGAAAAAAAAAATGAAGATAAAAATAAAGAATTCTAAATTGAAAACTGGAGTACCCCTGGTTAGACAGTGTGGCCTGAATTCTGCACTTTCTTTTGCCAGTGTAAATGAAATGTGATTTACATCTGTAAAAACAGAAGAGGAATTAAACATTTTCAGTGTGCATTTTGAAGCATCCCCTTTAGCCATACAGTTTATTTTTGAAGCCTAAGAAATTTTCTGACTCAAACATTTGTCCTTAATAGGAGTTTTCACAGGGTGAGCTAAAATGCTGTATTTATTTTAATGAGTCTTTTCCCATAATTGAATAAATCTTTCAGAATATGAAAGTTTTTAACTCTGCAATATGGTAAGTATTAAAGATACATTGTCATTTTCCATTGTTTTATTTTTATGCAAGAAAAATGACCCAGTACATGGATGGATCTGTTAATCACTTACCTCCTTGGGTGCTAACTGAATGCCCTGTTGTAATGATACTGTAGCTCTTTTGTAATTTATATATCTGAGTTGATTTTATTTTAGGGCTTTTTTCACTTTTGGTTGTACATCACTTTATAACCAAGGACCAGATTCTAACCTTGTTCATTGCCCTTTTGCACTGCAATAGTTGTGTGAAGAGGCTGCAAAGAAACAACTAAAAGGCAAGTTTTAAAGAATCTTTAGAAAAGATTCTTTCATCACAAGGAGACACTGTGTTGCTCTGAGACCATGTGGATGAATCAGTGTTAGCTTGTTCAGTTGACTTCAGTCTGTGTGGGTTAGAGATGGAGGGCCTGTGAATGGAACATGTCTCAATTAGATGCTGGCTTTCCTTCATATAATTTATTAATGGTAGCATCTTTTTTCCATTTGGATATATTCAGAATGAAATTTACAACCAGAAAAGGAAATGACACAATACTACTGAAAAAATTCTTTCCTGTGTTTCTCAGTTTAGAAATGTAAAATGACTTGTAATTTTGCAAAGAAGTCAGTCCTCCTGAGATGAAAAACTGGTAGGGATATACCAATTAAGGTTTTGAGTCAGTTGTTGTCTAAGTTGATTAACAGTGCCTCAAACCCATTGTAAAGGTAAATGTTCTGACATTTGTAGTTGCTGAAATAATACATAGGTCATTCTGACATCAATGTTAATGATAAGTTAGCAAAATATTGTCATCTGTCATCTTCATGCCATGGGATGGCCTGACTTCGTATATTATCAGCTGGAGCAATGACTGAATATAAGAAGTCAGGTAAAGCAGTCCCTGGCTTCTTTAAACATGTGCACCATACTCTAAAACAAATAGCAGGTGTTTCACTGAGATTATAGGGAAGAGAAATCTTTGTGTGCCTTATGGCTGATGTCTTCATTTCTGCTCCCAGAGGATGTATAAGTACAGCATCTTATCTGACATAAATTCAATTATGGGTAGGTCTGCCACAGAAGAATAACTCCTGAGTGTATACTAATTGACTGAATAGGAACCAGAGCATATAATGGGGCTTTTCCACTCCCGAAGCTGAGACACACTAAGAGAATAACACATAGGAGAAAGGGGACTTTTAGAATTACAGAACTCAAATACCTACGGATATATAATAAAATATTAGATGGCTTTAGTATTTTTTTGTTATGGAATAACTATAAGGATTATATACATTTAAGGAGAAAGTGATATTGACAAGACTGTTAGAACTAGGCTTTTCTTCTGTGGCTTGCGGACTTTTCCCATCAACATGATCAATTCAGTGAAGGAGATTGAATTCCTTATCTTCTTGACTTTGCAAAATTCTAGATCTGCTGTATACACAAAATGTCAGTTCTCATTAGTCTGATGTTGCTTCCAGGTAAGTACTTTGTGTCTTGTCACAGACAAGAGACTGTCTGTAAATTATTAGAGTTAGCAAACAATGCAGACTTTTAATAAAGAACCACAACCCAAAGTAATTGCACAATCCCTTTTTTCCTCTTGAAAACAATAAAAAATTACTTCCATACTATTAACATCTATACATTTTTTCTATAATGCAGACAAAACTGAAACTTCACTAACACTGTTTTTAATTTTTATGCTTACATTGAGATTGAGCAGGCTGCAAGTGTTCATCCTTTTAATATTTGACCCAAGTTTAAAATATGAAAAAAGTCATGTTTTCTAGCAGTGAAACTGCATGTTAAATTCATGTATTAATAATTCTCCAGAAATAATTCCAAGTTAGGCAAAGCCTACAGGATGCTTGTTCAAGGCAGTTATTGCAGGAGATCTCTCTTACCAGGGAGTGAAAACTGACTAGCCCAGAAGATGGAGATTAATTTATACACAAAGAAATTTTTGCATTCAAACGTTTTTATGTTCAACAGAAATGAAAAGGCATGGCTCTTATTAATTTCTTTGACTATATATATATGGTACAAAGTTCTCAGATAAAGAGAATTTGCATGGATTTAGAGTGCCATTTCTTTCTTCGTTATCCATTTTTTAATTATATAGTCATGTCTGCAACACTGAAATTTTTATTGCTGAAAATTCCACAACAGGGTTAGAATTTATCAAGACATGTTGCAATCTTCTTATGGCAAAGAGGATTGAGTGCAAAGATTTTATTGCAAACACATCCACCTTATGGAAAAATGAACATGGAAAGCCTATTAATGTATACTTCAGTTCTCCTAAGCTACTCTGCAGTATAACGTGAGTTGTCAGAATAAAGCGTCATGAAAGGCAATGAATACCTGGGGGAAATAGTTGGACAGGATTGAGGAACTAGTCTAGTGGGAGCTTGCAGAAACTCACCCTTGCAGACCTGTGTTTCTTTTTAAAAATTAGATTCCTTTTTCATGCCACTCCTTCCAGTGACTTTTGAAGCAGGAGTACCTAGCTGCTTTCTCTGAGCTTGAACTTTTTTTCTCAGCAGAAGCAATACCAATATACTTCAGAGAAACTATCTACTGCATTATTTTTCTTCAACCTTTGTGCTCACAGTCTGTTTCCACTACTACTCTCAAATAGATTTACTTTTATTTCTTTCTATATTTTATCCAGAGCTCCTGGACACCCTGATTCACACTTTATTCTGTCACCAGCCACTATATGCTACAATGTCTTCTGTGCCTGAGAATTTGGACTGGTTCACTTAGATCACTGTGGAAAATAAATCTCTTTCTCTCTTTCAGAAAATAAAACCCAAAACCAAAAAAACCAACCAACCAAACAAAAAAACCCCCAACAAAATAAACAAACCATAACTTTTTTAAAATACAAAATTTGGTTTAAAAAGAGGATGTTTTATTTTACCTAATAGGTGAGACTGCCATCGAAACACTTGTGTTTCTCTAAACATATGTATGTAGTTCAATTGAAGAGTAGGTGGAATTCAGAAGTGATGCACCAGGTAAAAGTGAGGAGTAATTCAGACAGTGTTTCTCATAGTCAACTCCATTTTATTTACTCAGAAGATGAGAAACTAAAAATAATGGAAAAAATCCAGAGTTCAGGAGGTTTTTTTGATATACTCTTTCTTCTTTGAGTGAGTGTCTCATTTGTATTTCTCACAAAAAATGGTTTTTTGGATGTCTTGATTCTGCTGATTTGAGAGTATAATGTCTTCATAAATACAGGGAGCCAGGCAGACCTGCAATTAACATAGCTAAACTGTCTTTGAGCTGAACTAGCCCGCACAGAGCCTATACTTTTACACGGTTTATCTATGAACTTGCCAGTGCAACCACAACTAGTAGAATTACCTCAGATCTGTGTCTGCTACCTTACTGTCTCCCTCAGACCTCCTGTACTTAAATCAGAGTTAGCTCACATGATAAACAGCTAGGAGAAAGCATAATTTATTGAAAGAGAGGCTTTAGCTTACTCAACTCCTTTCAACTACTTTGTATGAGAGTTATATTGTGTTACATTGCCTTTCACATTAAGAAGAGCAGAGTATGTAACATTGAGGGAATTCTAGTGAATATTATGTGATCTGTCTTACGGCACCTTACATATCACTTCTGAATCTGGCTCACAGGTCCACTGCCTGAGAAGAGAAAACAAGACATCCACAGCAGCCAGCAAGTGAAACAATAGCTTAACATCAGGGAAAAATATTAAGGCAGACAGTGTTGTAATGTGAATAATTATAGAACAGTAACTTGATAGGGAACAGAAAAAACAGCTTCAGACTTAAGTGAGATAGCAGATATGTTTGACATACAGTTAAGGCTGATCTTCAATCCTTAACTTTAAGATAAGGGCATATTAAATTATCACTGCTAGGAATGACTTATTTGGAGAAAGTTTATTTACAGCTCTCAATTCTCCTTCTCCAAAAGCAGAGCACATGAAAGTGTAGCTGGAGAGCCTCCCTCAAAGCCTGAAAGCTGAATCTCTGAGGCTCTGCACTAGGCCAGCTTGGAGAGCCACAGACACGACACTCACCGATGGGTGCCAGGACGAGCTTTAGAGGGTGCACACCCTTCAGATGGCTGTCAGGCTCTTTGGTTTGCATGACTGTTTGGAATACTCAAAAAAAAACCTGACATGAAGTCCTAGAATTATTACTTCCATTCTTCATTGCAGCTCATAGAAGTCCATTTAATTCATGAACAAAAATATGTATACCGGAAAAATATACCATGTCACTTAATAACATTCAGTGATCTTCAGAGAGTCATGTGAATATAACACAACAGACATCCCTCTAAATAATTCAGCTGTGTACATCGGTAAACAGAAATGTACTTTTTAATGGTAAAATGTTTAATTGATATAATATTCTTTCAATGAAAGTAATTTTATTCTATGGAAATTTCATACAAATTTTTTGCCTAAAGTTTTTTTTTTAATTACAATACCTTAAATACATAATTTACCAGTCGATGTGATTGAAAAAGTAATTTTCTGAAAATCTAATTCAACATTCAACTCAACATTTTTATATAAAGAGTGACAAAATAGATTTGGAAAGCATGCATCCTTCATAATAATTTATATGTCAGGATTTCCATACTTACCTGGAGTGTTCAAATCTGAAGTTTAAGGGAAAATTTTAATTACCACGAAATTTGATAAGCATGCTATAAATATTCATTCTCAGTTAATGGTATTAGGCTTGACTTTTAGCAAAGCTAAAGAAATAAACTCTCAGGAAACATGCTACTTGACACTTCTGGCTAAATTTATCAAACTAATGAATGCAGGTTTCTAAGAAATGTATACCAGAGTAATAAAATAAAGCAGCTCGCTGCCAAAAGTTTCTTGAAAGTTACTGCTGGAATCCATAACTGTAAGAACTGTGGTAACTCTTATCTACTAAAGCTTTTAAAAATCTGACATTTACACTGCAAATGCTTGTCAGCTCAAATTGTCATTGTAAACTAGAGATGGAATCCAAGTAGCAGCTGGACAGCAGTTGACTAAGAATGTTCACACCTACTGAAATTGCATTATTTTATTGTTGTGGTTTGTTTCATATAATCAGTCAGTCAGATTGTGTTGCCTTGATTTACCTATAAATAGAAGTAATGTATGGTTTTTTCTATTTTTCCTTTTGTACTTCTGCTTTTAAAACTCTTTATTTTTTCTGGTAGCTTGTTTTCGTCCTGCTCATACTCACCAAAATTATTTGCAACGTTTTCTGGTAAACCCTGAAATTTGGAAGTAAAATGTCTATAGAAGAAACTTCACAAGTACTTCTAACCACTCTGTAGTCTCAGTAGAGAGTTATATATGTTATTTAACTCTTGGTGAATTTATTGTGTATGTCAGTTCAGGATTAATGAGGGAGATTATATTTAGATTGATTTTATTGTTGCGTCTCTTTCTTTCAAAATATTTTAATTTTCTCCCACTTACTTCTACTCCAACTTTTTGTTCTTTACTGGTTTGATCCTTTGATATCTATTCACAATCCCAGCACTCATCCTCAAAACCCATAGTATGCATGGAAATTACTAAAACTGAGATGATGGATTTTAAAGAAAAGAGCCTATCTCTACCAAAGTTTAAGGCAGAGAAATTTGAATGAGTAATCAAACAAACTAAGATAAATATTTTGACATTCTAAGTACTTTATTCCACCTGGAGGCAAGTTATAATTTAGGTGAGCTAGAAAACTCCTGAGAGGAAGTGATAAAGGAGACACAAATGCCAGAAATTTAGAGAACTTAGTTCCCAAAGTCTAGGATGTTTTATGGTCATATCTCTGTATAGGTATATCATTAAGAACTATTTTGTTCCTAATCACCTCATACAAGCAGTCTGTATTGAGTCTGCTTGTGTCACCTGATAGAAGCTCTCTGAGCTCAGACAAACCTTACAACTAAGGTAAGCAGTGTAAGCAGAGAGAAGGTTTGAATCAAATGGAGTATCTCCACCCACTGATTGTCTCTTCATGGGGTGTTTTGAAGCTGTTCAATGGACCAGATTTTTGGCTGGAATGCTTATGTACCCATCAGAGGTTTGAGCACAACTGGTGTGTATCTGTGTGAGAGCTTCTGATTTATTTTTCCCAGGCAGGAATCCAGCTTCTGTGTACCAAAAGTACTCTGTAACCTAGAGCAACTTGTAGTAAGAGTGAATGATTTGCCTCAAAACCACATTACTGCACTGAGTCAAAATGCTAAAGTATATGCAGTTGGTGTGGAATATGTGACAACTACAGATTGTCAGAGGATTGTACTTTGTCCAGGCTGTAGTGGAATGATTATCAAGAGAAGGGCAGAAGAATATCCCTCAACTTGTTTTAATACACTTGCTGAAATTTGAATCCATACTCTTGATCTGCAGCATGGATTTGTTAAACTTTTTAAGAAATACTGCACAACAGAAAGCAGGTCAGCCTGAATGATTAATATCTGAAATAGTTTAAAGTCAGCTAGATATTAACTTGAGCATCAACTTTACATAGAAAGAGTGATAGCAATCCAATTAGAGTTTCCAAAAGCTAAAATACAAGGAAATTGGACTAGCCACTCGCTTTAAGGTGTCATTTATTCAGTTTGTCAGGCAATCTAAGGATTGTTCCCAGCCTGCCTGCATGGTGCTTATTCTGAGTTAAATACCTTTTGCCTATGCGTGCATCTGGATCATCACTATACAGTAGGACTTGTCCCTTTGAAGATAGGGTGTGAAAGAAGTAAAAAAACTTCTGATTATTGTTTTGGTGCACAGCAGCAGGTGAGCTGGGAGATACAATACAACCATTGTGCTCTTGAGCAGAGATATAATAAAAAGACTACGTTATGTGAGTGTGCTGATCTGAGCACATCAATTTCTCTTGGCAATGCAAGAGTAAGTAAAAAGTCAGAACATGTATTTTGAAATGTGTTAGAATATAATTAAAAATGCAAAAATTTCTTCATAATGGGGAAGATGTAATAATAACAATAAAAATAACAACTATAATAATAATGATTTCTAAATTAACCCCTAAATGAAATACTTTTATTTATTTTAGACATCCCATAGTAGAGAACCTGATCTCTGTGTTCATCTGTGACTTGCAGTGCCTTTGGGCAATTTGCTCTTTGTAGCTTAGCAATGCTCCCAAGAGATCAGTGGTGAAACCTTCATTGATTTCAAAGGAGAAGATCAAGACTGACTAAACACTTTTGAGTATTCACTCAGACTTTCTTTGAACTGAGTTCTCAGATTCATAATTGTAGGCATATTGCTTTAATATTTAGTGTATAAATCACTTTGGGGTGTTATACATAGTAATGAAAAATAACAGAGAAAAATCAGTCAGTTGCATGCATTTACTTCCATCCACAGTAAAAACATAGGAGAGTTTTCAGTGTTAAAAGAGTTAATTTTAAACTGTAGAGGAAAGCAAAGTTTTTTGTGGGGATTTACTATGTGGAGCTCATTAACACAAGAGAGGCATACAGCCTAGTAATTTGAAAAGCATATTTCAACTTCACAAAAATGAGAAAAGCATTCTACTAGTAGTTCTAGTATAAAACTTTAAGGGCTATCAATCAATTTTCATAACACAACTTATTCAATAATTAGGGTCAGGAAGAAATATTTCCTTTACTTTCCTCTGGAAGTGTAACATTTCTGATGAGGACCATACTGAATGATTAAAACGCAATTTTAAAACTTTACAGTGAGGCCACTTTTTGCAACATCTAGGAAAAGATAGGTTGAAAAACTTATAACAGTAGTTGCAACATTTCCTGATAGTTTGTTTCCTTTTGTTGAAAGCATGATAGACAGATGGCTATAATATTCTATGAACTGATAACACAACAGCAATCAGAAAATTAATCTGGACCAGGCAAGTGTAAATGGACTTTCATTCTTTTATTTAACAGCTTGGAGAAACTTAGTTTTCTCTATTTATCACTGGCTATTTATTCACTGCGTATCATGTCCGAACATGTGAGGGAAAACTTAAGTATTGGGCTTGCTTGAATTTGAAATATATGGTTGTGATATATGAGTGTGAGTTTGCATTTGAATACCTCTGCAGCTGTAAAGGTATGCTACTCACTGCACTGCATTTGGTAGCTTTCCAGAAATCGATGAATAAAATTTCAAGACTCAGTCTCATTTTTCCTCTTGGGTCAGGATAGGTTGCCGTATTTCATTTGTTGTCTTCATTTTTCATTTGTTGTTGCGTATGGGACTTCTACAGCCATTTTCTATTCCTATTTTTTCATCTAAAAATCTCTATCAGAGTTTTTCTTTCTTTGATGCACTTATTTTCCTTCACAACTTGCTGGTGCTGCCTTATTTGTATAATGTTGAGAATCACTGATTTATTCCGAGTTTCAAGTATTGCAGCAAGTTAATTGAGTTTTATTTTCTTCTCAGAAGCTGCAGATGGTTTTGTGAATTTTTTTTCAAGCCATATTATATTTTAGCACCTTGCAATACCTGCAAGGGGCAGAAGAGAGGGACAAAGAGGAAGACAATTCATTTCTTCGTGTATCTTCAAATATAATTGTGGGGGTTTTTTTGTGATTACTGATTATATTTTGGGACACTTTATTTTAATGCAATTTAGGTAGAATCTTCTAATCACATGAGTTAAGAACTAAGTCCCCAGTTACTTTTCTCAGATCAGCTTTGTTCTTGTCCTTGGTGAAGAGGGAGAGGGAACTGGATGAACTTTAAGGTCCTTTTCAAACCAAACCATTCTGATTGTAAGTGAAGAGTAGATATGATAGCTTTATACAGTAAGGCAACATATATAAAAGTTCAACCCTTGGCAAATGTCTTATTAAAATAAATTTCACCCAGAATTTATATTTTCAATATTTTGTGTAGAATAGACTATTCAAAAGGGAAATACTGACTGGATGCTCAGATCAGAGGCAGTTCCAATACTGCTGAGGTTGTTTGTATGCAATAATTCATCTATTAAAGATGTGAAATTCTTTATGTTAATATCATCCTGATTTATATTTGTTTTGTTTGTGTAAAGCAAGTTTGATAAAATGGTTTTCTAAATAAAGTTTCTTCACTCTGGTTTGACTGCATTGCGTTTGACTGCTCTTAGCTACACTTCAGGCTTCATTTTATGAGGTATCTATGATTTTACGGCATGAGGCGAAACAAATTCAAGGATAGAAAATTAGGCTTTCAGAGAGTTTTAGAGCTGATAGGGTATTTAAAGTGATGAGTTCAAGACCTACCAAAGCAGAAACATAGCAGTTTTGTTGGAGTAGCTCTCAAATGCAATGGCACATGATGATAGTGGAGGTATCTAAAAGAAATCTGAACAATAGACTTGATTGCCTGAGACTGTAAACTTTGACTTAATATTATAGATATTATTATTGAAGGGTTTTCTGGCAAACTCCAAAACAGTTTTTTGAAATTTATTTTCCACATGCTTTATACTTTCACTTATCTGTGATTCTGTGATCTTAGATTTATCTATATTAAACCATTTAGACTCCGATTTAAAGCTGATTAGCCTTAAATTAACATATAAACATACCTGTTTTTTATAAAAACCCATATTTGAACTAGATGTTTTCTTCTATGGACGGGGGTTTTGGGTTTAAACTTTTTTTAGCCCTCCAGGACAGCTATAACGATTTTTTAATTAAGTTCATCTAGTCATTCTCCTCCTTCCGAGAAACAGCAGATGTCAGATTGTCTTATCATTGGAGAAAAATTTTATATCTATATTACAAGTAAATTTAGAGTTTGTGTTATTCTGGTTTCACACATTCACCAGTTCTGGAACAGATGCCGTCACAAATAGTACATAAATAAATAAAAGTCCCTTGTCTGTTGAAATCAAGAATGATTCCAACTCTATTGTTAAAAAAAAAAAAAAAGTATTATCTTTAAAAAGCCAAGCCCAAACTGCTTTCCACTGTTTTCTCAAAAAAGAAAAAGTTTTTAATAAGATTTGATGAGAAACCCTGAAAAAATATACGCTATCTGAAACAATAGTTTTGAAAATAAATGTTTGTCCTCAACATTTATTAATTTTATATGGTGACTCTTTTTAAAGACCTACTATGTTTATTCCTCATTTCATTCATGCTGATAGGACTATATAATGAAGTTTTAGATTACTGATCTGAAAGAAACAGAGACTTCCTCTGTATGAAAGCATTCAAGCAGGATTATAGATGTTATTGCCTAGAAAATTAAATCTATGTCCTTTTACAGTCTAATCATTATTTTGTTACTTTTGGAGTATTCCAGCTGATATGAATTAATTTATAGATATTGCATTTATATTTTGGATTTAAAAGAAACATAAAATCATAAGCAGGCGTCTGTGAACAAAACAATATATGAGGATACTGATGCATTAATCTAGCTAAATGAATTCATCCAATTACATCCAATAAATGAAATGTTGCAGTTACGTTGAACGGTTTATGGGTGCAGCTACATCCCTTAGGACAGCTCTCTAGCAGTATTCTGGGAAAGGTGTTTTCATTGCTGTGGCACTTAAATGTTCTGATTATGGACTCCAAAGATGTTTCCTCTTCCAAAGGGTTTTAAAACAGAACTTCCCTCAGGCATACATGACTTTTCCATAGATCATTTTATTACAATTAGATTATTGAGTGAAATATCACTAAAAAATGAATGAAGTGAATAAACTGAAGATCAGAAGTGATCAAAGTGAAATTTAGAGCTATTGCCTTCTAAAAAGCATTGAGGAACTTAGCAATTGATTCCAATTGAAATTTGGAACTGAAACTCTAAAAAGCCCTACTTAATAGACCCCTGTCTTTATGCATCAAAATGTCCTTTAAAATCCATCACTTAGGTGCATCCATCACATGGCTTTCTAATAGCTTTCTCTCTAGAACAGAAGTAGCACTGAAAACTAAAAACTGAAGTGTGACCACAGGACAAAAGTCATTGCTGAAGGACAGTTTACTGTCTTAGACTTCAGACTGTAACTCTGTATTTACAGTGTATGGACAGCTCAAGTCTGTTCTTGTCCATGGAGCTGCTCCTCCTTCTTGTGAATGTACATTACTCTGTGAATTCATTTTTGAAGATCTGCAGTAGGGCTTTTTCAGCAATGCAGACATATCTGATGACTGTCAGGGTATACTGCTGTTGAGTATAAGATTTCTATTGTTCTTCTGACCAAACAGATGCTTCTTAAGACAGTATTCTCTACCAAGAATTGTGTTGTGGTTTAATCTCAGCGAGCAACTCAGGCCGACACAGTTGCTCGCTCGCTCGCCCTGGTGGGGGATGGGGGAGAGAATCAAAGGTGTGAAACACAAAACCCATGAGTTGAGATAAAGCAACAGCTGTGTACGCTATCAAAGCAAAGCAGGGAATTAATTCACCACTTCCCATGGGCAGGCAGGTGTTCAGCCACCTCCAGAAACATACGGCTGCATTATGCATTGTGGTGCCTTGGGAAGACAAACGCCATCCCTCAGAGTGTCTCCTTCTTTCTCTTTCCACCAACTTTACATGCTGAGCACGAAGCCATATGGTCTGGACCATTGGTGGGGTCAGTTGTCCTGGCTGTGTCACCTCCCAGCTCCCTGTGCATGTCTCTTGTGGGGTGGGGTGAGGTGCAAAAAAAACCTTGACTCTGTGTGACCACTGGTCAGTAATTGGTCAGTAATGAAAATATGTCAGAATTATCAACACTGTTTCCATCACAAATCCCAAAGATCCCATGTGTAAACTACTGCATAAAAGATTTAGTCTACTTCTGACAAAACAGCATAATAGTCACAAAAAAAAAGAGTAGCATTTCTAAAATTATTTTTCTCTATGTTAATTTTTGTGAAATATTAAAAAAGAGTAGCATGATGCAATCTCTTTTAGAGCACTAGCTAGGACAAGGTTGAGATTCCCATTAGTTACCTAAGATTATACATGCATAAAATCATTGATGGCAATAGAGTGCCACAGGTGTCATTGAAAATATAATCAGAAGACAGTGAAGCTACACATTTGTAATTGAGGTGTAATTTGATGTTCAAAGTCTTTACTAGTCTATTAAAGGAAGGAAACAGGTTGACTTTCAGATTGAGTTTGTGTGGCTGGCAGAGGCGTTTTTGTAATATTCACTGCTAGCAGTTTTAATATTGGAATCATTGGGATATAATGAACAGAGAATTAAATAATCGCTTTGAAGGTAAGATTGAATTTTTAAAAACCCTACGCTATTGCTGAGGGAAATTACAGTAAATTTTGTCCTACAAAACCACAATTTGAACAAGGCAGTTGTGAGTTTAAAAGAGGAAGGGAAATCTTGTGTGTTATAAGAAAAACTGTTTTCTTAGAGGTCAGTCATACATGAAGGAAATGCTATCACTGCCTCAGCTTTGAATTCACCATACTGATGTCTCTGCCTCATTGTGCACCTTTCATTATACCACTAAGCATTTTCCCCAGTCCTTCTGGTCTCCTGCTGCAAGGGAGCTTCCAAATGTCTGGTATGGGACAAGGGAAAATAGTTGGCTTTCTTATAGATACTTTGCTTACACCTTTTAAAGGAAACACATCTGTGAATTAAGTATTTATGAAGTGCTATTCTGAATTAGATCCTGGGCTCTTCTAAGCCTGTGTCTGTTTTCTGACTGTGTACAGTACTGGAGACAGTGACATATCTGAAATGGCGTGATGGTACAATCTGGTTTGTGAAAGATTCAGAATGAATTCCAATGCTTAGAGTTTAATGTTAATGGATGAAACTTGATCTTTTTTTTAGTCTCATTTTTCATAACTGTGACTGTTATGTCCTTTCTGGCCAAGAGAAAATTTAATTAAGTGACTAGAATACGAACATCAACAGAAATATTTGTTTCAAAACTGCTTCTCTTAATCCAGAAGAATGAAAGTCTCAGTCTGATGATTTTTTTTTCCTGGTGCAAATGGAAATTTCAGCAACAATTTTCTGAGGGTTGTATTTATCAAATAATGGATTACAACTACAGATAAAATTGTACTTAGAATTCTTGTAGTAATAAATTTTTCCTCTGTGAGTTATTTTATGTAGTGACTGTTTTTTATTCTTGCATGTATCATAAAGGCCTCAATTTACAAATGCTGAATGCCAGGTTGGTATTTAATGAAATAGAGTTAATTCTCTGCTATACAGTGTGCAGCTGCTACTGAGATGGAGATTTACCTTTTGTTGGCAGGGTAAAGAAAGCTATCATAAAGACAGAAAATTGCAGAAAATGTTTGCTTTTGTGTTGCATTTGAACACTTTTTGCTTTAAGGAGAAGTACATTGATTGATTTAGAAGTTAGCAGTTAATATAATATATACCCTTTTTTCTTTGTTTTTCTCTTTTTCCCTCTTCTTTTTCCTCCTCCTTTCCCCTTTCCATTTCATTTTCCTATTTTCATCTTTATTTTCTATTTTCTATCCTTTATTCTCTATTTTCTAATTTATTTCCCCTTTTTGTTTTCCCTTTTTGCTTTAGATTTTTCTCCCATAGAATAAGACTATCATCTACTATGTGGTAGAATTCTAGTTGATGACTGGAAAGTTCCTAGGTATTACCATATTAAAGATCAGAATATCAATATTCGTGGCATTATGTGCAGATTATTTCTGATTAGTGCTGTCATGAATGGGTGTTTTAAATTCTCTTAAAGACACCATCAAAGGTATTGGCAAAAGCAGGTTTAATATACAAGCAAAAGTATGACAAACTTCATTGGCAAGGTTCACTCTACTGCTTACTAAATGGTTAAAGCACATAGAGAAAAAACAAACTAAAGTCTAAAATCAATCAGTCTAATCCCAAAATCAGTTCAAAAATTATCTATGTGGAAGCCGGAGGTGCAGCGAGGAGAAAAGGGTAAGGGTAGAAAAGGATAAGGATAAAAAGGAACAAGGAAGACTCTCCTATTTAATCACAAGATCTCACCTAGACCTTCTCGTTAAACTGAGCCCCAGACTTTACAAACAGTTAAGGCCTAAAGGTTTAACAGCACTTAAAACAGCACTTAATTGATAGCTTATGTTAAGTAGTTTAACAAAAGATTCATATTGAATTTACTATAGCTTGATATAGTAAATATCGGTATATAATATATACAACATTAACTCACTGTAAGGCCTAACTTACAAATCTGAAATACTGAAGAATCTAGCAGAGCAACATTCATAGGACATTTGCTATAGCATATTCACACTCACATGCATGCAGATTTAAATGAGCATGCTCAGATGCAAAACAGAATGTGTAGGAGAGTGCATGAACTTTAGAAGGCTTAAAAGGTGAGGAAAATACTAAGCCTGTGAAGAATTGTTGCAGTGTTGGGAGTTTCATCTGACTCAACAGGACAACAAATTGTACCCAATGCAAACTGCAGTGTAAATGCTAAAAATTCACCGAAGAGAAAGCAGTGGATATTGTTTACTGTGACTGCAGTAATGCCTTTGACACTGTTTCCCATAAATGCCTGAGAGAGAAGCTGTTGATGTATGGGCCGGATGTACATATAGTGAGTTGGACTGAAAACTGGCCAAATGGCTGGGCCCAGAGGATGGTGATCAGTGGCACAAGGTCTAAGTGGAGGCTAGTAATCAGTCGTGTGACTCAGGGGACAATACTGAGTCCAGTCTTGTTCAATATCTTCGTTAATGATCTGGATGAGTGGACACAGTGTACACCTCAGCAGGTTTGCTGATGACAACAAAACTCTGGGGAGTGGATGATACACCAGAGGATCATGCTGTCATCCAGAGGGACCTCAACAGAATGGACAGATGTGCTGGCAGGAACTTCATGGAAGTTCAGAAAGGGGAAATAGGAAGTCCAGCACTGGGAGAGGAACAACCCCATGCACTAAAATATCCCGGGGGCAGATTTTCTGGGAAACGCTTTTGATGTAAAGGACTTGGAGATTGTGGTGGACACCAGGTTGAACATGATTCAACACTGTGCCCTTGTGTCAAAGGTGGCTAATGGTATCCTGGCTTACATTAGGCAAAGTATTGCTAGTAGGTGCCAACTTAATGTTGAGGCCACACCAGGAGTACTCTATCCAGCTTTGGGCTTCTTAGTACCAGAGACCCTGGCATACTGGAGAGAGACCAGTGACGGGGCACAAAGATGAATAAGGGACCGGAGCATCTCTTCTATGAGAAAAGGCTGAGACAGCTGGGACTCTTTAGCCCAGTTCAGGGGAGATTTTATCAGAATATATAAATACCTGAGGAAAGGGTGCAAAGAAGATTGAGCCAGGCTTTTTACAGCAGTGCCCAGCAACAGGACCAAGAGGCATTTGAGTTTACAACAAACTCAGTGTCCAATAATGATGAAACACAGCAAGGGATGGTTTTCCAAGGTTCATCGTGCTTGTCATTGTTCACCTTAGCACAGTATCTCTTCCAAGAATTATTTGTGTGCTTTCTTCAGATATGTGGCTTATTTTTTACCCTTCCAATGCATTTCTCCCTTATAGCTTACAAAGACCAGAGTGTATGAGAACTTCTCTCAAAATCTGTTGTCTATACTTATGTCTGTAGGAATTGGGGGAAAAAATTTCCTTCCAGTTCAATCAATCAAACTTGCTTTTAAGAGTAAATGGCTAAATAAGAACAGTAATAGTGGAAAGATGGAAAAAATCTTGGAAGGATCACTACAAGGTCACCTCAACCACTCTTTTGATACAACACAGGATTCTTGATGTTTATATGATTTCGAGTGCATATTTACCTAATTCCTTTTTAAACCCCTGAGTGATATATACTTTATAGACATTCAGCAAACTGTTCTCATGCTTTGCTTTTCTTTTAGGTTTTTAGAAAACCTTTTTTAAAGTTCAATCTCCCTTCTTTTTAAATTTTTTTTATTTTGCACTTAAACCTATTGCTTTTTTTGTTACACAATAAACACAGAAAACACTCTTTCAAGACTTTTTTTTCAACTGTAAATGTCTGGGGTTTAGGATAGATATTTCTTTTTATTTATTTCATTGGACAACATTTGATCTTTTTTATTGTGGCTGTTGTTTCATTGGTTGTTTTTTTCCCCTCTGGACTGCATTTCAGCATACAACATCTTAGAGTTCACTGTATGAAAATGGATAAAATACTCCAGCTGAGGACCTACGCTGGGGAATGGGGCAAAACTTCATGACTTTTCCAGGGAAAGTTCCTTTTTCTGTCGATGAGAAGGTGTAGTGACATTGAAGTCATTAACATTATTTTGATTTACCTCACTTAAGGTCTGGTAATTAATCAATACGAATGATTTAAAACATCTCCTAAGATAGCTTAACGATTTAGCCACATGTTTTGACCACGTGTTTCTTTCAGTTGAGTCATTTATGAATCTTAATTTATACACTAACGTATTGAATTGTAATGACAGGGCAATTTCCCAATTGCCATTGCATGCAACAAGCAGAAACATTATTTATGAGCAATCTGTAATCTCTAAGCAATATACTGACAATATAAATCATTAACTAAAAGTAGATTGGAATCCTTTAGAACTATTCTGAAATATGATGGTCTTTAACTGAATAGGGGGAAAAGAAAGAGGGGGAAATCTGGTGTGTATGTTTAATTCGTGTAAATAATTCATTAAAATACTCTATTTACAGGTAAGGTCAGCATTCAGATGGAATTACTATCCATTCTTTGCTGCCATATTAAACTGAGAAGAAAAAAGAACCATTTAAAATAATGCACCTATTAGCTTCTTTAAAGAAAATTTGACCATATATAGTGAAGAGCAACCTGTGTTTGGCCAGACTACGGGATATCTTGTCTAATCAGTTTCTTCCATGTCTGGCTTTTAATAAAAATATTCTCAAATTCAATGTTTCCACTTACTCTCGATATTCCTAATCACCGAATAGACCCATACACATTTCCAGCCAATTATCCAATAGCTAGTGATATAAGGGTGTATCCTGAAAATTGCTGTGTTCTCCCAACACTTTGAATAACATCATTAATTACACAGATAGTTTTTTGGTGCTTGTTAACTTTTAGAAATTTAAACATGGATTTCCTGAGAAAGATGTGCAGATTTTTGATGGCTAATCTGGTAGGCTGAAGTTAGAAAAAGCTAGCATGGCAGCCAGCTGGATGAATTTGTAACACAAGGGTAGGTGTCTCTTACATAGAGTTCCTTTTGCCTTCTACAGAAGAGGTGATGTTCAAATTGTATTTTCAGTTAAAAAACAGAACTAGGATTAACACATAAGTAAGTAGGATTTTACTGCTTTACCTAGATGGGATAAAAGGTTTCCTTTTTTTTTTAAATCTCTTTTTTCATTTAACATCTATTTCTATCTGTAGATATCCAACATTCTGAGTTAGGAATGCATGGCATAAGCATGTAAGACATAGAAAAGGAGAAAATGCTTCATAAAGTATTTTGTAAATCTCAGTTCCAACTTTCTTGAGGTGTACAACTTGCCAGACTGTTGCAGACCAGAAATAGCTTGTGCTTCTAAAATCAATATTGCATTGAGTAAAGTACACACTGAAGCGTGATTGTGAATTGATTTGCTGGATTTTTTGTCTCCCATTACCAGGACAGCAGACCCTACTTATTATAGTAGCTAGGTGAATGAAGTAATATGCAAGTTTGCGACAGGATTTCAGATAATCAGAGATTAATTGAAAGCAAAGGGGATAATTCTGATCACAGTGTCAAGTGTATTAAGGCATTCTGGAAAATGTGGTTACTCTTTTTGTAACATTCATTACTATTTTTGCCATCACTTTTGTGGAGACTCTGTTAAATTAGTTTTCAAACAAGTTTCAGACTGTACTTGCACTGAGTCTAAAACCCAGGCCTCAGTAAGTGGCTTTTATATTGCAAGGTTTTACCTTCAGTGCTAGCTCCATAACAAGTGTTAGGTGCAGCCAAGCTAATACACCCAACAGGGAATTTGTTGTGCTGATCCTAACAGGAACAGAGGAAAAGAAGAGAGCCTGGGACCTCACTCGAGTTCTCTTGTTTCTACTTCTCCTGATAACACCACTTTTTTGTGTGACTGCTGCAACTCCAGTATCTCATAAGCCTAAAGAGTTATCATCTTCCTTTACATTCCAAGAAAGGGAATAATTATTTATCTGGTTATTTACTGGCAAAAATTAATTCCTGTGAATGCTCTTTATTTGCATAATTTTTATTCCCTATTTCCAGCTGTGATTTTTGGTCATCTTCTGGCTCACTGATTTTGGAATTAGCATTTTTTTTCAGTCTTCATTACCATTTTCTTAATCTTAAACAGCTCATGTCTGTAATACTAATACTTAATCTCTTAAAAAATCTTAAATATCATTTTTTAATGGTCAAATTTTTTTTCTGAGGACCTTAACCAGCATAAAATCTTGTGCAGTGGAAATCTGGTATAAAATCAAAGCATTCCTATTGTTTTTGCAGGAATGGTACTAAACTTATGCATCAAACTGTCACCTTGTTTCCTCCATAATTTAGCTATTTCTTGTTTCATGTATCTTGGAAGGTCTGATGTAGGATTCATACTTTTGCATATAGAAATCTCTTTTTTTTTTTGGATGAAGGTTTCAACCAGTGAACCCACTCTAAAAGTATTTTTGATGCAAGTAAAATTTGGTCCATAATCTTGCAGGGGATTGTCTCTCTCCCGTGAACTGATTACAGGTGATTGTGGTTTGAAAAAGAAGTCAAAACTGCAGAAGTGCAACTTTCATATATTTTGTAATTGTTAGCATCAATTTCTGCTTTTTTATCAATTTTACAGTATGTCACAATCATACTGGAGATGGATCCAGAGATCAGTAAAACTGAAGTGTAAAGCCTTCAGCTGTGAAAACGAATGTGAAAAAGATTTCACACAGTGTTTTTTGTCCTTTGGTCCTTTAGTGTGTACTAAATTATTGGCAAACTATGTGTCTTGCAACAGCAAACATATGCATTCAGGAAAGGTACAAAATAATAATCTTTAGAACTATAGCTTTCATTAAACAAAAAATAAAAGCTACAGTAAATAGAAAGTTGCTATTTCGAACAAGGAAGGTCACATAGGTGTTTTTTTCAGGACACAGCTGGACTGATACACAGAAGGCTGCTTTAATTATAAAGAAGCAGACTCTTCACATTAAATGGTGTATGACCAAACAAGCTGCCTTCATTTGACTTTCCAGACAGCTGGAGTTGAATTCAGAGACAGCTAATTGCCGTGGGGACCTTTCTCTGGCAGGTAGCCCATTGGTACTCTTGAGGGGTGGAGAAGCTTCACACAGAAAGCTTAAAAGCATCTGGGCTGCTGTTGTGCAGAATGCAACTGCTGACAGATTTACCATCTGTCTTTGAGAAAGACAACTGCTTGGGAAGCCTAGATACCACTATTCTTCAGCAGAAATCCCTTTGTCAATCAAATCCTCCTCATTAGAGCAGAGAGAACTTGAATTACAGCTAAGTGAAAAAGAAATATCAAGACATTAGTTTACTTTTATTTGTGTATGGATAGATGAAAAATCCTGGAACATTAGGAAACAGCAAAATGTAAACACATTTGTATTATCCATCACATAAACTTTCTCCATGAGAATAGTTTTACAGATGTACCAACAGTAACCATGTTCATATCCCCATAAAAGGGTCATGTTGTAGTAGCACAGAATAATGAATTCATAGTATGTACTTTAGTATTACAAATATTTCAGATTTTTTTTTTTGTAAATTTTCATTGGCTGGAAAAGATAATTGCTTTCATTACTATGTTTGTAGGCAATAGAACGGATTGTATCTACCTTACAAATCTTCAAACATCTAACCATTGGTATACGAGAAAGATGTGCAATCATCCCTGAATATTGTGTACTTGCTTATACACAAAATTATGTCTATAGCCTAGTGTAATTTGTAAAGAAACAGCCAAAATTAGGAACAAAATATAGATGTTTTCTAAAAAGCTGCAGTATAAGTATATTCAGCACACAAATGCACATATATAAACATATGTCAGTGCATGATACCTGCAGGTCTGAAAGACATTCATTCAACCCAACAGTTCATAAAACTGCTAGGAATTATGAAAAATCGAATTATGGATTCTGTAAATAGTAGTCTTTCTTAAGCCTTCAAGTGAGTATATATATTTCCATAAGACTTAAGTGCCTTCCTGAAAGATGTAAAAAAATTTGCCCTGTTGCTCTCCCTGTATTTCTGTGGTTGGCCAGTGTGTACTGTGTGTTTAAAAAGAGTAAATTCTCTATGGCTTATGTTTCTAAAAAACAAGCTTCAGTTTAATGTGAACATAGAAGAATGCTGGATATGTCATACAGTTGTCATGTAAAAGTCGAAAACACATATTTATATAGGTGTGTATGTATATAGTTTATCACAAATATATAGATAGGTGGCTACAGGTAGCTGCTATAAAACAATTTTTTGTGTGTGAGAAATTTTCGTGGTTCTTTTTACCTCAAGTACTTTACCACAAATCTAGAGGGAGAGAGGAGGAATGTATTCCAGGATTTTCCTTCAAGGTCCATGACTGCAAAATTCTGAAATCCAACTTCTCCCTCTACATGCACGCAGTATAGGAAGAATGCATTGATGTATGCATTCCCAAATGTAGGAAAGGGTGCAGTTTAGTAATGAGGCCTGAACACTCTACCCAGAACATTGACATGGAGCCTCTATGAAACAAAAATTACACATTATTACACTAGTGACTACAGCTCTCCAATGAAAATCTGACTTCTGGTTTCCAGTTGCGTTTTCTAGGGTTGTTTCTGTATTTTAATGCGGAATGATTGCATTAAGCGCTAAGCTTAGGGTTAGGGCACATATCTAGAAAATAGAAAATTCAGATTCAATGTTCCATTGCTAAGGGAAGGCCCTGAGTTCAAGCACCCTAATGAAATATAGCTTTACCACTGGCCATGTTTTAAAGAAAAGGGAAGTTGGCTTCTCTCTCTTAGGGAAACAGCTTAGTTTTTTACTTCAAGGAAAAGGTTCAGGACTTCAGACTACAGCCTAAAATATATACTCTAATGTGAAGTTAATAAAGACCTAAATTATTCAGACTAAGTAGTGTATCGTCATCAAACAAAGCAAAATGTTGGCTTATTTTTCATGCTGAGATACTTTCAGTACAGAGCTAGATCATGTACTTCTATACTCTGTTGCAGTCTACAGAACTGATATATCAATATCAAAAATAGGTATGAGAGTCAAATGATGTGCTCTCTCCATCATTTCCTATTCTCCAGTTTAAGCATATCCCTGGTTCATCATGCTGACTGCTACGAATCTTCTTCTTGAAAGGATAATTTCCTCCAGGCATGGCATAGAAAGTTTAGTTGGAGCTTTGACTTCCACTTTGGTGGCAGCATGCCAAAATCCCTTTAAGGTCTAGCTCTTAATGTATGTCTCCATTTCTGAAATGGCCATAACAGTATTTCCCCACTTCAGAGAGCATAAATGTGTTTCCACAGTTGTGGACATCAATAAGTTGATTGATAAAAGTTCTCTTGCATAACACATGAAAATCGGAATATATTACTATTGTGGAAGAGATCTTAGCCACAGTATTTTAGTCATGTAGGGACTAGTTGTTCCATTTCAATCAAGTGTGTTGGTCTAGTTAAACCACTGTAAGTCTCTGTGACTATATGGAAATTAGTTGCCTACTGATGTATGACAAGAGTGTACATGAAAATGCTTTATTTAGCTTTCCTTTTCGGGTTAAATAGCACAGAGCAATTAAATCACTGCCATATTTCTGCACAGCTGAGGTATAATTTGGGAGTACATAGACAGGACTTCTTTTAAAGTGGAAATGCTGACATTTATACCAGGAATACAGGACTCCACCTCTGACCTTTTAGCTGTGTAAAATTGAGGGCATAAAGTGAAGAAGAGAGGACTGAACAGGTAAAACTGAAAGCATCATTTAGCTTCCAGATGGTAAGAAGGATATTTCCAGGTATCCACAGGCTAGTGTTTAGGACTTGCAATCAGAAAAAAATGTCTCTTGTAAACTAAGCTCATTAAAAGACTCAATCAGTGCAAGCTAATAAATGTAGAACTCCTCAGTTTGCTGTTTTGGAATGTAAAGAAGAATCACATTTAAAGTATTCTAGCAACTCATTGTGATATGAGCTTTTGATAAACCACGGCTGTTAAATACTTCCTCTGGGAACATCTTACAGAAAACCATGTGAATCACAGCAACATGATGTTTTCTGCATATTTTACAGACTGTAAGAATTCTATGCAGATTTTGTATGAATGTTGTTAATATATAAATAGAAAAGAGTGTTTCTAAATATCACTAACATCATAAATGGAGATCTCTAATTCAGTGCACATCTTGTGTTCCTTTTGCAAACCTCAAGAAATACATTCTTTTTTTTCCACTATGTTTATATATAATACAGGTGTGGGGGTTTTTGTTTTTTGTTTTTCCCTGAAGATAATAACCCAGATTCTGAAGGTGCCTGGTGCAAATAAAGTGTATTTCAGGGAATGGAAGAGCCATGGGGATTTGCAAAGATCCATTTATATCCTTTGATGTGTTGTTAATGCTGCTGCCAGTGGCACAAAGGCATGATTCCGGAATTCAAACATCATGGAACATTCAAACATCTACCAGGCCATAAATCTGAATGTCCGGGTACAGCTCTATGGTTAGATTCAAGAAGAGACAGTAAAACAGCTATTAAATTATCCGTCATCTAAAGTTTCCTCAAGGTAGGCAAAATAATCTCTGTTGCTTCTTTGTGATTCTGTTGGTTTGTTTACAGTAATGAGGCTCTCTGAGTGATGTAAATGCACTTAATTTCCATTAGCACTAATAAGAAATCAGTGTGCACATCAAGAAGTGAATACATGTATTTACAGTATGTAGTGTACCCTTGGATAGATACTTAGCCCAAAATGTATTTGAAAATAATGTGAGAGATAAACATGTGGAATGAAGTGAAAAACCTGGAGGTAAAGTGCTAATTCTTTCATGACATCAGCTTAGTCTGAATATTGGAGATGATTATGACATTATTGGAGATGATTATGACGTTAGGTTTGGAAAATATACAAATATTTAAAATTATCAGCTACATACTGTAGGATTTAACAGATCATGTATTTCTAATTAAATGTTTTATTTTATCTGCAACTTGTCTGCCTTCAATCTAAATTTACTGGAAAGTAGAAAAAAAAAAAGAGCAGCTCCTTTTGATGTTTAAAGATCATTGTGAACATTATGCTCAAAACTTGTGAAGTGTATGGACAGAATTCATAGAAGACATGAGGTCAAGAAGCTGAGGATATGCTGCATTGTAAGTCAATATATAAAAATAACTTTGTAAAGAAGTAATAAGAATGTCTCTATTATCACTGGTTTAAGCAACACATTAAAATCAATGTTCTTGTGTGAAGCCTTAATGTTACCAGTCAGGGATTGAAATCCTGCTCTTCTGCATATTTTTTAAACATTTTAGTCTATATACTTCTAAGGCCTGTGATTTGATGCTTCGTGGGGCATGAGACATAACCTCTTATGCTGAAATAAGGCTGCTTGGGACATGGTAGGTGTTAAACCACAGAGGGATTTCTACTGAAGGCCCTCATCTGCAGTCATAGGCTCATAAAGTGAATACTTGCAACATGGATAATGCAGACATCTTCAGTAATGGTGTAAAGGAGAATCCAGGGAAATGCAGGCCAGACAATCTCACCCTAGATGTGAATCTCCATCACGGAGAACTCCTCAATGTGTCACTCAAAGAGTCACCAAGATAATCAGGCAGACGGAGACATGTGCAGGGAGACAAGGCAGAAAAATCTTTCTCTATAAAGGAAGTAAAGCACTGCAACAGATTGCAAGAGAGGTTGTGGAGACATCCAAAGCTTTCCTGGACGTGGCCCTGAGTAACTGGCTATTACTGACCTGTTTCACGCATGTTGCAATAATTGCCCAAGGAAGTCAGTTCCAATCAGCATGATTCTATGATTCAAAGTCTAGCTCACAGTGGACGTGGACCAGTGGGAAAAATGTGATGAAATTTCTGAATCCAGTATGCAGAAAAAGAAATGTAAGCATCTTCAATCTGCTACTTATCCTCCTATAGTTTTCTGTGTTCTTATTATGGTTTGCAAACAGCCAAGATTTACTCCTGAAAGCTCTAATACTGCAAAGATTGAAAAAGGCCAGCCCAATTTCAGATGCAGATCATAAATAAAAAAGTTTCATATGTAGACAATAAATAAAACAAGAGTACATTCATAGCAGCAACAGCTAATCAGGAAAGTAAAAACTGTAACAGTATTTTCCTTAGATTATTAAGAGGGAACATAACTTCAGAGGGAGAAAAACAAGACTATTAAAAAAAAGAAGAAGAAAAGAAACAACATGTAGATCCTGCCTCTTCTAGACTATGAAAAGATTATCATGAGTTATTTCATGTCTCTTGTGAAAGACCATGACATAGTGCCATGGTCCATCTTTTTAATTTTTCACCATTTCTTTAATGTCCAGGAAAGAAAATTTACTGCAGAGGCTTTTACTATCAGAAGAAACCCAAGGAAGCTGCAGGTTCTGCTTACTTGAATTACTTTTATCAATACATTATGGGGAAATTGAAGCAGAACAAGCATGCATAACTTGTTAGTTGCAAGCAGTTTTTCTGTTTTGGAGAAACCACGTGAAATGGTGAGGCAGCTGTGTTATTGCCACCTAAATTCAGAAGAAGTTCAGAATTGCAGAACACAATTTGAAACCACCACGTGTGGACACACTTGCTGCAACCTTCCTTCTTAAAAACATACCTGAAAGCTCTGATGTAGATGTGACCTACATTTGAAAGAGACTCCCAATTGTAATACAGCAGATTTGTGAGTGGTGTCTAAATAATGTATATAAACCCAGGAAATTATTTTTTATATTTTTATGTCAAATACTTCCTAATGTGAAGTCATGCTTTTAGTGGCTTACATAAATAATGCTGTGTGATAAAGTACTGGCTGTATCTTTCACACATCCTTTGCAAACGCCACTTGGATGAGGGCCAGCTGCTGGTAATTGGATCTTGCATGTTATTACACTTGCATTTTTGGTATCACTCAGCCTTTTTGCATTCCATTGCTGAATTTCCTTCCTTTGTGCTGTGGCTTTTTCACTGCAAGTTATTTGTATTTTTAAAATGAACCATGCAAAGAAATATTTCCATAACCATGGTGACATTGTAACACACTTACGGAGTCCAAAGATATTAAGGTAAATCTACCAGACTGGTATTTTCTGTGACCGATTGCTGGAAATGTAGTACATTTTTTTTTCCTTTTTTTTTTTTTTTTAATAAGAGAGAGAATGGAATGTGCTGAGTATTTCCAGATCTGCTTACACTAGAGTAACTACTATAAATTAATACAATACTTTTTCAACAGTAGTGATGAGCTGTGTGTTGCTGTGCGTGTTGTACATACTAGTTTTTCATGAATCTTGGGAAATGATGAAGTTTCTTTTTTTTTGTTTTGTTTTGGTTTTTGAGTTTGGTTTTTTTGAGGATCCATGGTTCTGGAGCCATGTGAATACATAAATGTTTCAGTAATTAATTTTTATCACCCATAGTTCTGTCATCTTAGGAATCCATATAGGAATCTATACATAATTTTTTCTGGTAGTATATGAAGGCTTAACATATTTATTTTTATTCCTTACAGTATTTGAAAATCTACACTTTCAGCTGGGAAGCCAGGGTGCATAAAAAGTGGGCCCAAATACAAAATATGTATTTGTATTTATGCCCACTGTCATTGATAGCTCTTAATTCCTTGCATTTCTGACCAAATTGAGTTTATGAGACCTAAGGTTTAAAAAGAAGCTTTCCACATAGAAAAGACCTTTAGTTTTATCTTCAAGATCCTACATTACTGTCCTCAGTAAAAAGAAAATAAAATGCTCCTAGAGACTGCCAGAATGGAAGCCAAAAGAAATACAAAATGTACATGTTATCTGAAAAAAAATTCAAGTCAATCTTGTTATTTTGAGAGTCTGACTGGTTTTGGATTATGAAAAGGACAGTAGCTGTGGGCAAGCATTTGAGCACTGGCTTCTTCTGCTAATTGTAGGTCCAGATGCATAAAGACAGAAAGTTACAGACTGTAAGCCTACAGCAGTTCACAGTTGCATGTTTGCTAAAAAACCTTGTCTGTTCTCCCTAATCTTTTCTTCTCTGCTTGGCTCCAGAGAAATCTGAAAACTGTTAAAAGGTAGTCTTGATAAGCAGAATGCTTACCTGCAATAGGTACAGCATATTAGTTGCCACAATAAAACAGAGGTGATAAAAAATTCAACTGTTCAAATGTTCTGTTAAAACATCTTTAAAACGCCTGATGCTATGTCATTGCCAAAAATTTACTGCTAAGATACTACACTAGATACTTATTTAAAGCCTTTTAGGTTTCTTTCTTCTCTATCTTGACTAAACAGAACTTAGAATTAAACCCCCAGAGCACAGGGTTCCTATTCTATCTCTGAAGCTCACCAGAAACTCTCTAAATAGCCAACATTTTAGGGTTTCAGCATGCAAGATACTTCCCTTAAATCTCAATAACTTCCTGGTGTCTTGTTGTTAAACAAAATATTTTACAGTGCTCATGTTCTACCCATGGCTTCAAGGAACATAACATACACGTAATTTTTAAAGATCCTTGAAGAATTTTTGGCATACCATTTTACAGCTGACTTGTAATACAGATTTGTGCAACAGAAGACTTGTGGAACAGAATGATCTGTGCAACAGAAGAGCTGATACATAATTTTGATAATATTAACCCGACTTTATCAGGTTATGCAGCTCTGCTGGAGTGAAAACCATAGCACTAGTTCTAGCTAATTGTGAATGCGGTTGTTTTCAGAGCAGAAAAAATATTGTGTGTTATGAAAGGGGTAATGATGATTGTCTGACTACCCTCACTCCCACGCCCATCTTAAAAAGAAGCTTAACAACAACACATCTCTGGGAAAGGATTTATGAGTCTGAATAAATTGCTAGCCAGTAAACTCACTCTATAATCAAGAGAACAATATTGTTTTCAGGAAATCGGTATTAATAAGAGAAGTTAGCAGCTGGGCTTACGTTTCATCCAAATCAAAGTGGACAATCACTGATTAAATATCACACAAGGATACCTGCATTCTGTCTCTCAGAGCATTTGACTATTTCCTCAACTGAAAGGTTATTATGCAAATTAAATGCAAACAGAGAGAAGGCATATCTGAAACCAGCTTTACTAATATGTTGCATTCTGTAATTGATTTGATCAACATCAGACTTCTTGTTACATGAAACCAGAGGCAATTTTACTATGAGAAGTGTTGCATTCTGACTGATATAGAAAATATTCAGTGACCTCTTATAGTTTCAAAATGTTCTGATTTACTATTCTCTTAAAACTTTCCTATTACTTCACTTAAAACTTTCTTATTGCATGGTAATGTTGGTGAGAACTGCACACTAAAGTAATGAGGACCTCCAGTCAAAACTGTCCTTGCTTGAACACTTGTTTTCTTACTAGAAATATGTATTAATCTCTTTACACAAATATTTTCCATAAGGTATGTTTTGAAAACTGAAAGTTTTGCTGCTTTCAGATTAATTCATCTCTCCAAACTATTTTTGAAAAAAATTTGCTTTTCTCTTAGCCGCAATATATTTAATCTTATTTTGCTTAGTAATGTTGGATATTGAATCAAATTTACACAAGTATAAGTGAGGCTTGGAATGTGCTAACTTTTTTATGTTCAAATAGGGTGTGTTCAGACTTACAGTTCAGGTAGCTATTTAACTGATGCACTTCCTAGTAACTGAAATATCATTCATAAAAAGTTTAGTGTTTAACTCTGTTAATCATTTTCCAAGATATCTGAATTAGATCAGTAGTATTATGCCTGTTTTATATCAGGGAAAATGGTGGTAAACATTACGGACTGACCATGACATGTGTATATCTAGATTTCAAAAGCAGAATATCTTTGACCCCTGGCTATCAGAGGTGTTTGAATTCAGAGTTGAAGTAGAACATAGCCAAAAGTATCCATGTTCATGGATGTAACAGTTTTTTGTGTGCCTCTTAAACAGACTGACTGACACAGCCATGCACTGAACTATGGTTTTATTTTTCTCCATCCTGCACTTCTGTCTTTGAGGTGCCATGCTCCATATCCCTTGTCATAATCATCAGCACACTGAAAATCATACTGAATTAAGGATGGTTTGAAAGCTACTTTTTGCTTTTTTAACCAGACGTGTACTGCCCATGAGTGTAATGAACACATAGATGTCACAGATCTCCTGTTACTCCAACTTCCATCTACTTTTTAATTCATCTCCATTTCACAGGTTTTTAGATATTGCTGCCACCTGCTCAGTATCTTTAAAACTTCCGCTTCAAAATTTAAAATGTTAGCAGATGCTCAAAGGAAGTGTATGAAGTCTATATTAAGGATACAGAATAGCTTTCACACCCACTAGAATCATGTCTCCTGCTCATGTGGTGAGCATATGCAGTTTGATGCCTCTGGATTTCAACTTAGGCTTGCCTTGTTTTTTTCCTCTCAGGAGCATTCTGAGTTTGCCCTTCGTTTTCACTCCACAGTTTTCTTTCTATGCTGATTTGGTACATAGTATTTTGAAAAGAAATGACCAAAACCCCATATATCAGCCACTTCTTAACTGTGGTAAATGTATTGAATAATGTAGCAGTGGAAAGTCACCATCAGTTTAACCCTCAATGTGCTCACAGATTAGGTAGCTGAAAAACCTTTGACATTGTTTACTAAGTAAGTAGTTCATAGTTTGATACAGTTTCAATGAATTAATGTCTCACCCTGGAAAAAAAAAATACAGTAACAACAATCAACTAAGTAAAAAATTAACTTCACAAAAAAGAAGCATATTCAAAGGCTGAGTTTCTGCACCCTGAGTGCTTTTTTTGTTTTATGGCTTCAGTAGCTTCCCTGGCTCTAAGCTTAACAATGCCATTTAATCAAAATAGATAGCTTTAGCTATATATTTAAAGGAGAGTGATCAGCAGTAAAATGGTGAGGAGATTCGGTTAATTAGGCCTCACATTTAACACTCCATGGAGATGAATGGAATCATCTCACAGTAATCTTCAAGCTAGTGTCTGTCTATCCTTTTCATAAATGTGCGTCATTCTGCATTGTCAGGGTTATCTAACTACACAGAAAAACATTGTTTCAGGAGAAAGACTTTGTGGTGGTGTTCTCTTTAGAAACACACGCAGGAGGAAACTAATTCCTTGGAATTAATGAATTTTTCACACTAACAAATTTCTTTTGGTTTTGCACATGGGTATTTCATTTTTTACCTTTGTCTAATTAACAGCTGTTGTGAGTTTCTGTCTTTCTTTTTTCCTATTATAAGAAAGTGATTATTTTAACTTTCTTTTCTTTCATATTGATAGTTGTCAGGGTCTTGACAGGCTCCATAGAATTTACACAACAGTTAACAATCTGATGTTCTTACTGCATTTGATGGTTCATTAATACGTGAATATTTGTGAATGATAAACAATTTTAAATGTTATTACTTTTTATAGGACAAGTACAAAAGGAAATACTTCAGTGAGAGAGACAGCTAAAGAACTGATTATAAAATCATTAAATTACATGTTATAATAGTGAATTCTTATGCAGATATAGATAATGGCCTGATTCTTTCAAGATAGTAGAGTTCTTGCATGTAGTTAACTCTTCACTAGTTTTAGATTTAAGCCAAGTATAGAGAGTTGAATACATGACTGAGCATCATGGGAAAATTATATCTTGCTTAACTGAACTCTCTAAAGTCTAAGTAGCTACTTTTAAGATAATCAGGTTTGTGCTTTTAGGGGCTGATTAATCTCATCCATCTGCCCTAAAATAGATCATATGCATCAAACTATACAGAAATTGCTTCTCTTTATTTACTAAATTACTAGGCCAGATTCAGACTACTGGGTGAGAAATGTAATGCACTATCTGTTATGTAAATGAGAAAGTTCAAGTTAGTTTTGAAATAAAAGAAAACACCTATACTTAATTAATGATAAACTGGGATAAATGACATGGCACATATGCTATGCCATGCCATGAGACTGCAAAAGGATCTGAAGAACAGGAGCCTTAAAAAAAACCTTTTCTCTGAAATGAGTATATTTTGTAGCAAATAGATGCACATACTTGTTATACTTGCTCAAAAAGGCGAACTGGAACTCCATGTAAAAAGGGAATTCTTTTTCAGTGAGCTGCATCAAGAAATCAAATCAGATTCTTTTCTAGAAAAACAAAATTAAATGAGACTCCTATTGCATGCATCTCAGGAACACAAGGCAAACACTTTTCTTAACTGAAACATCTAAGTCTAAAATTTCACAAGATTAAAATTTCCTCAATTCCATTCGATTTTTATTTCAAAGCACAAATGGAAATTACGTGAAGTTATTGCCTCTAACGAGGACAGTATATCAGTAGTTTATTCTGCTTTCATTAGTGAGAACAGACAGTATCCCATTTTCCAAAGGTCTAAGGAAAAATCAAGCTTTTATTATGTGCAAGATTAACACAGTTACTTTTCTTTTTCTAGGCAGACTGGATTATTTGGCTAATCTCTGGCATATGTTTCTACTCATTTGTTTTCTGGACACTGAACCTGTAAAGCCATATGAAATGCTCAACTTGATATATTGAGCACTTTCCAATGTCTTTTTTTTCCTTTTTCTTTCCCTTTTGTTTTTGGTAAGTACTTGAATTCTCTTCTTACTGTGCAGACACAGTCTCTAGATCTCTTTTCAACAAAATACTGTTTTCACCTGTCTGTAAAATTTCAGAACGTTCTCCAGGGGGTTTACAATACTCTTATTTACCATTGGCTCTCAATCCCAGTGGATAATGAGACTGGTAAAACCAAAGTGATGTTATCAATCTATTTCTAGAAAGCAGTTACATAGGTGTGCCAATGAGACAAATAGTCATGTGGCCAAGAGAAGAATGTTGAAGTTACTGCACTTTTCTTAGAAAATGTCTTTCCTGGAGATGTGTGCCTTAACAGTGAAAGTCAGCAAGCTCCATTTGTAACCTATTAAGTTAATACACAGGAAAAAATTAAACTATAAATAAGTTACTGACAAAAACCCCCTTTGATTTTATCTATTACAATCAAATTGGCGGAAATTAAATAATAATTATGATTGACTGGGTTCAATCTCCTTTTACACTTGTGCCAATCCGTGAGAATACTTTTTAATAAATATAATAATAAATGGAAAAAAATCTGTCAATTGTTCTTTCTTATGTCATTTCCTAAAAGGCATAATTATTCTGATTTTAATATACCATTACCACGTCACAGATCACTGATCACAGAGATTTGCCTGAAATAACAATGAACCTAAGGTACCTGAAAACACTGAATCATTGTGCAAAGATTACTGTCATTAACTCTTGTATCTGTAGCTAGTAACACTAGATAGAAGTTCAGTTTTTTGGTTCTCATTAAATGGTATGCTCAGTTTGCTATAAGATTCTTCTTTCTCCTAGAAAGCAGGGAAAGAGGAATGATGACTGGTTTATGAACCTACATGCGGTTGTACCTAATCATACTCGGCATATGTGCCTCTTCAGTTAGTTAGCATGGTAAAAGAAGATGAATTTTGTTCCATTCATAAGTTAAAAATAATTTTAAACCACAATTAACTGGGTGGATAAGCCAAACTCTTTTTTGAGTGTAAAACTTTTGTTAAGTTGAATTTGGTTAGAAAAGTACTGTTAATGTCTTAGGTAATTATATTTAATACTACCTGTGTACACACAGAGGTAATAAAGAGGCATGTTGGGACTGGAATACAGGGTCCGTAATTTGAGCAGCATAACTGTCCTGGGACAGTCCTGCTAACTTCAGTGGAATTTCACAGAGAAGAAAACACCCTTATGTTCGTGAACTGATGTCTTAGATTTCCCCTTAAAGGCAACACATGGTGAGTATCAAAAAACTGTTTCCTCCTAATTTTCAGCTTGAACACGGGAGATGTTAAATGATATAATACAGAAACGTGAAAAGCAAATGTATTGGCTCACATTGCTGTGCAGACATCAGGTCAATGAATGTTGAAGCTCATCTTCAGAGAATAAGTTCATTTCTCCTAAAGTTATTTTTTTGAGGCAAGAAATAATAAATAATATCTGTAGACTTTCTAAGAAACTAAAAATCATCATTAAAAAATAGTACATGAATATACAGACCTGAAATTTGCTGGAATTGCAGATGATTTTTGTTTGATTTTCTCTGTGATCTCTCTAGATCACATTTCAAAAAGAAAATTTATTTTCAGTCCTAGAGTACAATGATAATTTTATTGACATTGATGACACTGTTATCCTAACTAAACAATTATTCAGGTGATATACTGCTAGACCACATTCTTTGCAGTGGCTACAGATAATAGCTAAACTGTGACTTTGCAGAAATACTTTGCCATTGGCACATAGAAAGAGCAAAGAGCGTATGATTTTTTTGCTGTGCCCCAGACAGAGATTGTAACTCAGCCACAGCCTACCTTCTGCTATCACCTCTGGGTAGAACAGATGAATATAACAGCTCTATGCTTCACGCAATTATATGGCCAGGTGCCACTGTGTTAGTGCAGTTACATTCTTGGGGAAAGAAATAATATCAAGGCTCAGTCTACTCTCTTCACACCATTATGGAAGGGGGAAGTAATGGCTCTGCAGAGGTTGCTTTCCCACCTCATAAATGAGGATGGTTTCCCACCGGTAATGTAGACAAACCTGTCTAACAGGCAAAAAGGAAGGTTACTGAGGTAAAGTTAAGTGGAGCTGAGCAAAAATTAAAATTACTGTTCCTTGGGGAAATTCAGCTTTTTCAACACTTGGTTTTTGTACCTAATTGAGTTGAAAAATTGGACCTTGTCAAAGACCAGTATACTGTAAAAGCTGCTTTGGTTGTAAGGTGGTGACATTTCATTTTGAGTTCACACAGCATTAAAATGCAGTTCTCTATTGCTCTGTATTTTTGTATACATCTTACAATATATCTGAAGGTATATGGTAATGATAGTTCACCATATGCTTCCATCCAGTATAAGCTTCTACTGGTTCATAGATTTCAGAGGGTACTTGACCATTACAGAAACAATCAAATTTTGATGATAGTAGTTGTCTGACAGTATCAGTAACAGGCATTCTATTCAGGAATAAATACAATTCATACAAACTGTTCACAAAAAGTTGTTATTAGTGTGCATTTGAACAAAACCTGATTAAAACTGCAAGGTAGTAGATCTTCATGTAAGAACTCTAAAAAGACTCAATACGTGATCCAATGAAAATCCTTAACTGCTTCTGCCAATTCCTTCCTCTACTTGGACTTAATAATTGCTATTAAATATTTTAATATAAATATCTGGATTGTGCTTGAAGGCCTTGTTTCTTTGAAAGCAGGTGGAAAGAAACTACAACCTCATCCTAACAGACAGTGGTAAAATGAGTAACAGTACCATTAAAATCCATCACCATGCTTACAATCACTGTACCTGTACCATAAAGAACTCAGAAGAGCTTTGCAGTAATAGCATATCTTAGCTATCTGTGAGTAAGATATCCAGTCAGTTTTTTAGCCTGCTAAAAATATTGCTAGAAAAAAACCATCTGCTACAGGAAAATCACAAGGGAAATAATACTTTTTTTATAAGTTATTCCTGCTAGAAAAACAGAAAGGCTTTCTGTTTATCATTATCCTTATGAGGTAACTGCAATGAAATCATAAAGGTATTATCTTATGAACTGAAGAAGCTTTCATTTATTTTTTCAAATCACTAAACGGCCCACTCTTTCCGGTGTATTGCGAAAATGGAGTTGATTTCCTTCAAAGAAATTGGGTTAAAAGGAATGAGATGGTTAGGTGACACAGGAGAAAAAAAAAGATTTTTGCATAGATTACTACCAGCATTTTCTCTGAAACTCTTATGAGGGACATATCATTCATTTAATGAGCTCAAATCAAATTTCCCGTGTTGTATGGTACATAATGATGAAGTATATGCACAGATTTTAGATTTATTTTAATATCCTTATGTATATGAAAACATACATAGGAACATTGCAGATGACATAATCCGTACAAATATCAGTAGCAATTGTACTGCCTTTCTTCTCCATCTCTGTCTCCTGCCAAACCAAGCACCTAATTTCAGAATGCCTTCCTGGGAACTATTTCTTTATTAAAAGTGAATGGGAAAAAAAATAAGGTGACGTCTACAAAGCAGTACGGCCTCTTGGAAAGTTAAATGAAAACCTTAGGGTACCAATTTAAAATCATCTGAATAATTTGAGGATGCAAAACACTTTCACAGACTTAGTTTTCATGTTTGTGACTCAATTTTGTTTAAAATAGTAGATGAGTTACTACATTTAAAGTGTCTGTGTTTTTCAGATGAGAGGGTCCTGCTCTGAAGGTTGTCCGTGAGGATTCCAGATGAATTAACTATCTGCTGGTAAAATTTTCTACTCAGAATTTCCCATAGAAATAGTCAGTCTTCTAAGTACGCTCACTAAAGAGAACTAAAGGCGGGTTATAATATCTTATCTGACAGCTGACAAAGGAAAGTGACTTATTTACTTTCAAGACAAATGACTTTTCCCTAAAATGGTTTTGCAAAATATTTTTTGCACTTACAATTGAACACAGTTATAAAAAATATGAATTCTGTGAGTTAGCTGCAGATCAAGTTTTGTGCCATTATGTCACTTTGCAGTGGTTGAAGAATACACATGGGGGATAAATGTAGAATTGGAATGGGAATAAAAGTAAAAATGGGAATAAACAGGAAATATTTAATCTGGGAGCTAGGCTTTGTGTTTGACAGTGAAGAATCACCACATCATAGGAATGCCTGAGCCTCTTAAGTAGATCTGAGTGGAAAAAAGTAAAGTAGAAATGCTGTAAATTACAAAATACAAAATTCCTAAAGAACAGAAGAGATTTGGAAGAGCAAAATTCTAAATGTTTAAAGCAGACTCACCAGATCACTCACCTCTAAAATGCCTACTGCCTCTCTTGAAAGGCTGTCCATCCAATACACAGAGTGAGGTACTCTGCTTCAGTTCAATACATTTACATTTTTGGGGAAACATGAATGATGAACTGCACATCAGTGCCTGAATGAATCTAAAGCAAAATGAAATCTTAGGGTAGAACTCATCCTTTCATATTCTTCACTTTCTTCTATAGCCCTTGGAAACTTCCTGTAGATACTAAGAGAAAAATAATTACTAACTTTATTCATCCTTTAAGTTTTGCATGGACAGCAGGGGTTGTCTGGAATGACTGCACCTCTAAACTCTTCTGAGGGTGCCTGCCCAGAAACAGTTTGGGAACTCAAATGTTACTGCACATTCACAAGTTTTTCTGGTAAAACTTAACATCAGATAAAAATAAGTTGAGTATATCTTCATATTTCTTCATTGTGCCTTTGGTTAAAAAGCCTGTATTGCAGATTTTAGTCAACTATTTTTTTAATTAATCAAAATTTTATTAGAAATATCAAAAAGAGATTTGCCACTGTATTTCTCTATTATTTTTTTTTGAATTTTCGAAGAGTCACTATGTGGCAAACTTCTTGATGACTAAGATTAGGCCATAAAAATCTAAAATTGAATTGATTTGATGCATATTTGCAATAATTATCTATCTATCTATCTATCTATCTATCTATCTATCTGTCTGTCTGTCTGTCTGTCTATCTATCTTTAGCACCAACATTCAAAAAGCCCTCAGAAGTAGTTGCACTTTTTAAAAGAGACTACAAAGACATGAATAGACAGCATGCAAAAAGTCCTGAGAAAGGGTTTATGTTAATTATTGCTTTGTGTCTATAACAATATTTCTTCTTGTTTAATTGCTGCTTCATGGATATTTCTCTTGGTTTTTCCATCTAGGAACAATTGACAGAATTTATTTGTTAGACCGTATCTGGAATGGTTAAGTCATCTCCTAAGATAAAATCCTTGGTATTATTTCTCATTACAGAAACTTTAAAGGGATCTCTCTCCATATCCAAATCCAGAGTAAATAATAAAGTATTTTCTTTAAGGCTTAAGGATCTTATGACTTTTCATTCACCTCCTGAGAATCAGAAAAATTCTGATTACAAATATATATAATGTTCCATAGTTATGCAGGCAATGGTAGCAAAACCATTATGAAAATTATAGCAGCAGTAACACTTTATTATTTTCTTTCAGTCAGAATCAAATGTCAAAGTAGTGGATATTTTTCCCATCATAAAGATGGAAAATAAAATATCTATTTAGTGCCTCAAAATGTATTCTAAAGAAATATCAAATTAAATGAATAATTAACAATGAAAAAATAAAACAGCTTTTTTTCCCCCCAGTATTGCGAGAATAAAATAGCTTTGTGAGACAGGTTTCAGGATTAAGTGTCGGATGAATGGAGCCAGATGTAACAAACAGAGGAGCTGTTTTATAGTTACTCCTGCATTTTGTAATGCAAACATGGAAATAATCCCCATAGCTATTGAATTTTGGACGGAAGTCAAGAATATTAAAGTGATTTGAAAAGAGAAAATAAAAGTTACAGTCAGAATATATTTAGAAGTTTTGCTGCAAAAGAGAACTGCCAAAGAACATCTCATCTGTCTTGTGATGCAACATGTAATCATGAGCAATATTTGTGAGGTAAATTGCTTCGTTACAAGAATGAAATACTGGAGTCTCTCTGCTAAGTCTATCTGTAAGGATAGGTTAGCGTGTGCATAAAAATGACTTACAGATGATGGTAGAGAAAGCCTTGAGTAGCAGTTTAGGTGCCATCCAAATGTACAATATTATTTGAAGTATTTGGGGTTCACATATGCTACACACTCTCCTTTTAACTCCCTCTTCTGTTGCCTCCAAATAGGTAATCATTTATTGCTTTATTATACAATGAATAAATGAGCATCACTCCATCTCCTTCCTATTGGTTCTGCAACTGTGAGCTGAGTCCAAGATTCATATTATCTGTTCTTTCATGCCCAGTTGCTTTTAAGGTAAGTGAATGGGTTATTTCATTCATTCCAATGTGCGTGAACTCAAAGTCTGCTTAGAAGAAATGTAAGACGAGTATTCTTTTTGTCTGGTATACTACTATGGAAAAGAAGCCCTAATTTATAGTTAGGCAGGTTCCTTTAAAACACCAGTTTTACTGTACTGATATTGCTCAGACATTGTGAACCAATGGATTTTGGGGTGGCACAGATTCTGCAGAAGCAAAACAAGCTTATAGAAACTCTTTCCACATGTAACACAACACACATGTCTTTGCTGCTTATAAAGGATAAGAAACAAATGGTGCTTCATATTTTTAATTAATAATTCTGAAGTTCTGGGATCCACCTTTAATTTTAATACACACAAACCCCAAATATCTCGGGTTTGTCCTAGTTTATTAAGTACATGATGTCTTATATTTGTGTTTTGTGTGGGATTTTGGGGGGGGTTTTTAGTTTGTTTTGGGTTTTAACTTATGGAACACATAGAGGCGGTTTTCCTGACTTTGTACTTCTTTAGCAAAACTCAACGGGTCCTGTAGGAATACTATCACTTCATTACGGCTAATTATATAACGGCTGATAATGTGTATGTTGTGGAACTTTGTATTTCATTGTAATTCATATCTGTTTGTCAAAAACTACAGCAAGTGTCTGTAAATAGATATGAATAAATTTCCAGTGGAACCTAGTATCAGTTGATATTAGTGATGTGTGGTAGATCACTAATAAAAATGAATTTTACTAGTGATAAAGCTTTTAAAATATGAAAAAAACACTCTATTTAAAAATTATGAATTGTTTCAGTTATTCTTGGCAGCAAATGTTGTGTGTTTAAGGGAAATTGCTATGGAATCATTTGTACTGAGAATTTTAAAAGGATAATAATAATGAAAAAAGTCAAGTTCACTGAGCAGCTGAAGTATCCAAATAATTTTTAAACACCATTAAATATAGAAGTCAGTTTTGTGTTGGATCTAATGCTTCTCTGCAATGAAAGAAAAAGATGAATTCTTTTGTGTATACACCGCTACTGAAAATACAGGGTTACTAAGCTGAAATAGTAGAAGTCTAAAAGAGTCCAGCATATCTACTTCTCTGTCTTTAGCACCCATTAAATTGATATACTCTGTTGATAACAATGTATGCACACAAAACTTCATTTTCCCTTAAGTGTAGTCACGCTATCTGTAATAAAGAAAAATGAGGCAAATGTACCATAAGTAGACAGAAACGAAGCTTCCATCTAAAGATTAGAAGAAAAAGCTGATTTCAGTGGGCCTTAAAACAGAATTGCTTTCAAAGTCATGAAATAACATTAAATGAGGAAATAGAATGGCTTTTTTTTTGGCAAAAAATGATATTTTCTAATACAAAGAAAGAGCACATTTTATCTTTATACACTCTTTGGTCTTGAGGAATTTACTACAGATCTTTCCTCCTTTATACCTCTTCTGTAGTAAATAGATGTAGCAATTTGTTTACGTAAGAATCTGTTTTCAAATTTGTATGTCTTTTTCCCTCCCGCCTCTTCTTTAGATATTTCTGCTTTTGCCTTCTGAAGAGTCTGATGTTTCTGTTTTCCTTGCTTGCTCTGTTTCAAAACAGAAATATCCACTTCATCACTTTTATTACGGCTCACATATTTATTTTTCCTTTTTTTTTTTGGTATTATTTTCCTCATCTTTGTTTTGGGGTTGTGTTTTGGGTTTTGTTTTGTTTAGGTTCAGATTGATCATGTATTGTACTAGACATTATTCCAGATTCCTTTACCGGCATATCCATAACACTGTCTGTCCAAAGACAGATATCAAATAAGTTTAAAACCTCAGCTGCTCCACATAGCATTTCACTACTATTTATTTTGCTCATTTTTTACATGTCTCTCAGCCACTATCCTTGGAGGGATCTTGATGTATAGACCCTTGCCTTGCCTTGCCTTGCCTTGTCTTCTCTTTCCTGCTGTTTTCTTTCTCTGAAGAAAAACAGTATTCTGGACAATTCCAATGTATGTGGAAATTACTATGGAATTACATGTTATTTTACATTCTCACTAAAACTAAAGGAGGTCACCGTGATTCCTGTAAGTATACTGATTTAATAATTTAAAAACTTCTGTATCTACTGGCAATACTTTTTAAAGTAGTAAACAATTATTACTTCATTTATTATTCATTGAGAAGGATCATGTTGAATGGAAGTTATGAGAGACACAGATAGAAAGTAATTCCATGTTAATGTATTTGTAAAGTAGTTAGAGTTATGTTACTATTCATGCCAACTTCCTTTTCCTTTCTTTCAGTTAAAGTAAATTGAGCTGATGGTAAGTCTGGAGAAACCAGACTGTGTGGTGCTATGTGTGAGTGTGAGAATATGAAAAAATTGGAAAATAAATGGGTTCAGGATGGAGTTTGCTTGTGATTGTCTATGCCTGGATGTGTGGTCTGGAGAAAGTGGGGATGTGTGAGGATGTGAAAAAAGGAAGAGAATATAAGTAAAGTGTCGACGTGTGCAGGAGGTAAAAAAGGATGGAATATAGGGTTAAAAATAAGGGATTACAGACTTGAGTATGAAGAAGACACATTGTTACCTGATGTATTCTTCTTAAATGTCAATATAGCCACTCTTTTAAAAGTTGCATAAATCACTGGTTTTTATTTCACCTACATGTTAACAGTATTTTTTTTTTCTGAAAAAGTTTATATACCCCTTCACTGGTTTCTTTGAAGGACAGATGAATTTAAACTAAAATAGCATAATAGGATCCAAATGCAAGAGAAGAAAAGTCTTCAGTTAGTTTTAGAATGTAAAGCAACCCCGTGTAAAGTTCCAAAAATTTATTTATTTCTACTATTTCACTTATTTATGGATGTCTCTACAGAGGTCATTAACACAGTATGAGTGCCCAAAGCACATAATTATACTTTCAGACATACCTGTCAGAGAAAATATGAGGATTAATTAGGCAACTCTTGTGACTCCATGACATATACTTTTTGAAAACTGGAAACAGGTTTATGAGTATTAGAGAGGAAAGGAAGTATTGATATCTGAAGTCTTGATTGACGCACATGGAGAGGTCACTGCAGAGAATCCTGGACTACTGCTGTCTTCGTACAGCATTGTATTCTACATTTACTGAAAAAGGTCTTCTAAGAAAAAAATCCTAAATAAAACGAGAAAAGGGTTGCTACTTAACATTTCAGTTGGTGTTTTCTTATAAATTTCTCTCTTTTCCTCCCTTTTTCTGTTAATAACAGGCTTTGAGTTACCAATATGTTATCAGTTACACTGGCACCTAGTTTGCTGAATAGAATACTGAAAAAGCATTTCTAGTGGCTATTTGACATTTTTAGTGTGAAACAAACATTGTACTAAAGGCCATTTTAAAGTCACTTCACCTTCAGAAACCATTGAGTTTTGAAAGATTCTATATCAAAAGCAAAAATTTGAATCCTTATTGAAGATTTTTGGTGTCATAATAAATGTTATTCCATTTTCTTTGCAACTCTGCAGCATCAATATTGTCCTGCCAAAAGAGCATGCACCTATGAAATCACTGAAATGAGGTACATCGTAGAATCACAGAACGGTGGAGGGTGGAAGGAATAACTGGAGATTATCTAGTCCACTGCACCACACTGAACAGGTGCATCGAGAGCCAGTTGCTCAGGGCTGTGTCTAGCATGCTTTTATATATGTCCAGTATGGAGACTCCTCAATTTCTCTGGTCAATATGCTGGAGTTCCTGTTGGCATTCAAATTAGAGGATAGTTTTTACCACGTGGCCGTAGCTCTTAGAACTGGTGAATTTCCAATGTCAGTTTGCTCTTTGATGTTCTTGTCTGTGCTTCCATGTAAAGGAACTGTGACTTGGTGAAGACTGAAGTTAAATAGAGCTGGTTTTAAAGTTTTTGACAGAGAGATTTGCCTTGACTTCACACTGGCAGAATAAGTTCTGCCTCCACCTAGAGCTCACTGTCCACTCAGTTTGCACTGTCAAGTGAAAAAGAGTTCTTCAGTAGAGGAAGAAACAGCAACTTTTGATCTGTTCAACCCGCAGCCTGGACTGATACTGGGAGTTGTCCCAACCCGGATGCAGCACCTTCCACTTGGCCTTGTTAAACCTCATGAGATTCTCATAGGCTCACTTCTTGGCTTGTCTGGGTCCCTCTGGATGGCATTCCAAACTTCAGGTGTGTCGATACACCACTCAGCTTGGTATCATCTGAAAATTTGCTAAGGGTGCATTCAGTCCCTCTATATCATTAATGAAGATATTAAGTAACACTGGTCCCCGTATGAACCCCTGAGTGACACCACTTGTCACTGATGTCCATTGGAACTCTGAGTGATTGACCATTACCCTCTGTATGTGACCAATTCATTATGCACTGAACAGTTCACCCACTGAATCCATCTCTCTCCAATCAAGAGAGAAGAATGTTGTGGGGGACCATGTCAAAGGCCTATAACTTCCCATAACAGCACTCCAGTCCCAGAACTCTTCCCATCAGGCCTCACTTATGCCAATGATGCCATAGCCAAAGCTTTTACTTCCTCTTTTTTATTTCTCATATTGTGTGAATTATTGTCCAAATATGTCTAATGCACTCCAGTGTACCTCAGTAGAACATTGTCCATCAAATGCTGTCATACTGTCCCAAAAGTTATCATTAGTATGCCTAATTTTATGCCTTACTTCCTTTTTTAGTTCTTTAACTCTGTACTTTTACATTATTTCTCCAGTTGTTTGTTGATGGGGACAAAACACAAAATATTAGTCACTGTTATTTTGATTTTTTTTTCCTGGCCTCTGAGGTCTTGAAAGGATTCAGCAGAATCCTTCTCTTTTAACAGCAGGTATTAAAAACATTTAATATTATGTTGACAAATATCATGTCTAAATATGAACCATTAAAATTTATAGACTTTTCTAAACAAGGAAAGAAACTTATTAAAAGCTAAAAATGAAGATAATTACTTTGTTTAAAATCTGAAAGTTGAAATGCTCCTTTTTCTACCATCAAAAAATCTAACTTCTTTGATATTGACAGGGTTTTATATGCATTGTAAATTTCTATTTTACCTTCATATGTTCAAATGAAGTCAAGAAACTAATTTGCTTTTGTTGGAAAAGAGCCAGTTAGAGTGTTTACAAGGCTAGAAGGTGAAGGGTCTCTGTGTAAAAGGAAGGGATGACATTTCTGTCTCATGAATACAATGATTTAATTCTTTGACCTACCATTGGCAAGAGCTGGTGTATGGTGAACGCTTTCAGGTCTGACACATTCATTAAAATAAAACAACCTCCAGACCCTTCTCTTGGCAAAAGACAAAGTTGAATGTTTAACTTGTGTGAGATTCCCGTCCCCTCAGATGATCTATAATGTGACTTTGAAGGTTAGCTTAACAAAGAAAAGGTAAGAAAAGGAGAATTTCTTTGCCTACCTTCCCAGTCTCACAGAGGCCATGCAAAAAAAAAAGAAAAGATAAGGAAAATATTTTGAAAGGCTTATAATGTAAACACAAGCAGCTGGTTTAGACAATGCCACATGTGCACAAAGACACATCAGAAAATCCATGCTGAAATTCGTTTTTGTGGCCCGGTAAGAAAGGTCAGTAGGTTTAGATGTTAAAAGTAAGTTAACTCTTTGCTTATTTGACCATTAAACTGTCAGCATGAAACTATGTTTTAAAATTATGATGGTCTGAAATGTTAGTGGTAAATGAAGTCTGAAGACCTATTAACCTGCCCAAAATGTGAACCAGGGGCTGGTTCAGCTTCACTGCTAACTGCACTAGGGCAGAGGAATGGATGGTAAGAGGTGGAAAAAACATCTGACTCTTATCTTTGCTTGGCAAAGTTAAGCAGCATAAATAATTGTCGGTGCCAAACTCAGATTAATAATACATGTTTATGTATCTTTGCATTTCTGTGAGATTAAGTTGATTTCACACATTTACATATAAAATGCTTGCAATTTTCTTTCTATGTGTTCGTATTTAATGTATGTTATGAAAGGGCATTTGACTAGCTAACTCAGTTCAACCTATTTGCTTTTGAAAATTGTTTAGAATTTTCACTGTCAGTTCATATCATGATAAATTTAATTGCATCTATTAATTGATAAAATTAGAGGCCTATTAATTAAAAACATTGCTGAAGTCTTCGAGTTTGTTTTTGTTCTCCCAAGTTTTCATCTAGCATTGAAGCATATTGTTTAGGTATAATGACGGCCACAATGAAACAAAGAAAATGGAGATCTTACATAATGTTGTATATGACTTTCTCTGTGGTATGTCTTAAGTTCCAGAATATAATTTGTTTGGTTTGCGATGTAAAAAATGAGATAAACCATAGCTATTAAAAATGATGCACAAGTGCATGCATTTTCTTGCAATTACTTAGGTTATTAATCAGAAAGCCTAAGCAAATGTAAACACTAAAATACAATAAACATCAAAACACAGTCAAATAAAAGGCAAGTACAATGATCTAGAATCATTCTCTGTGTGTTAAAGTGATGGAAACAGAGTAATTATGGTTTTAATGCATAAGATACAATTATAATAAATAAACCAAACTCATAATTAGAAAATCTGTAACACCTTTTTTGTGTATTAAAGCTTCTAAAATCCCCTTTAAGAAACATAATTGCCGTGTACAGTTCCTTTTGCCATTGTCTTAAGTGCCTTTGGTCAAGCTGTCAGCTTGCCCTGAGGCATGGCCTTTACTGTGTGTTAAATCTCAACTCTCATCAGCAGGACAAAGACTCAAATGCTGCATCTTAGGTCTTATATAGTAACATTTGCACAGCATTGGAGCCAGTTGAACTCCTGGTTTGAACTGCATCATTTCAAATGGCTTCACTGTCTTCAGGAAGTCAGTATGGATGTGCATCAGGATGACAGTGAAAGGAATTTTATTCTTCATAATTATCCTAATCCTATTTTAATATATCACTGTCTAATAATTTCTGGGTTTGGGTTATTTCTTTGTATTCTTTCCTAAATGCTCTAAAGGACTCTAAACTGATCTAAACTGACAGAAGTCACTAACTGCCATGAAGAGAAACAAATTGTTTTCTTTAGGAAATACCAGGAATGAAAGGAATGAAAAGCTTTATGAACAGTGTAACTTACCTTTTAGTTAACTATTCATTCTCCTGGCTTGACAAAACCTGAGGAGCTTATGGGGTTCGTGGGATGTGTATGAAAAATACCATTCATTGCAGTCATGGTGATCAAGGACATTTCCATGTGACATGTACCACTTCCCAATACTGAGTGAAATTAACCCTGGATTGAAGAAGCACAAAAACTTTCATCTGTCTCAAAATAGCTCTTTTTTTCTTTTTTAATACTGCTGATTTCCTGCTAAAAGGTTCTATCTTTCAAACTCACAAGTAAAACTGTGCTATAAAGCAATTATACAAATTTCACCACCCTCAGAAACTTCCCAAGTAGAGGGACAAGTTTAGCTGTGTCTTAATTAGCAAATTACATGTGTCAGAGACTGTAAATTGGCAATGATGTCAGTCATCACAGACATGCAAACCTCCATGTCATAACGGTCTCTTCTGTGTAACACATGAAACTGCTTGCTGGGAGTAGTTAGTCCATGACCCATACTAACCCTTGTGCTGTGCCTGAGAACTGTTTGTGTCAAAATCTGGTATGGGCTGAAATTGTTTTAGGAGCTGTTTTAGCAATTTAATAGTGAGGACAATCAAGTTTCAGAGGTTGGAACATTCTCTGACACTGCTTAATTTATTAATTATGACATCATCTTCAGGACTGCTGCCTACGGAACTTTTCTTTGCTGTAAGCATTGGCTATATGTATGCAAATTAAAATGATGATGATGATGATGATGATGATGATGATGATAATAATATTTTGGGCTGTTGGACTTCCCTCTGTGGGAAGTACAAATAAAGCCTCCAACTGCCTAAGCCAGAGCGACTGTAACCAAGATGCCCTTTGAGGTTCATCACTCACACACACTATCCTCTCAAATGTGGACAGACACAATATAATAAAAGCAAACTCTTTTCCTCATATGAAGAAAGATTTTCTTCTTTTCAATATAGGAATTTGTGGTTTTCAGCTCTGAGAGAGTTCAGAATCTACTGAAATTCCTTGCGTCATTCAGGTCAAAATCTTTAGAAAATTTTAAAACTTAGCTCCTCTAAGATCCTAGTTCAGAGGAAGACAAAAATGGTGCCACTTATGAAAACACGATATCTTGATGCCAAAAATAAACTCATGGTTTAATCCATCCTTCCTCATGAGTAAAATCAAGAAAATTAATTCATCTTGTTTTAGAGTAGTAATAGTTATGCCATACAATGTATTTTCACTCTGGTTCACTCTCTGTTAGCTTCCACTCTGGAAACTCAGGTAGGTAAAAAGTAAACTCTTTTCCATATTGAAACTAGGCCTATTGAGAGTACTTCTGCTGTCTGCATAGACATACTTAATACAATCAGTAATTTCTGTAGATGTATTAGCCTTTGTGGTTTTGGTGATGACACTAATAACACCTCCTCTTCAAAATCTAAAAATATGGCTTTCACTGATTATTTTTAACCACCTGAATCAATGTAACATTAATTAAATAACAAATGATCCATGTCTTTATTTCTCTGCTGACAGTTTTCCCCCCTCCTTGCCCAGAGTGCTTCCTCACATGAAAAAACATACACCATAAACATCTTTTTTCTGGATAGTGTTTGACAGTAAGTGCAAACACAGCAGTGGAATGTCAGTGAGCCCTTTCCAAGTATTGGAAATACAGTCTTACTTCTTCAGGTGACAATAAGAAGATATAGAAACACTGTGAAATAAATACCTTAAACAACCTAAATCTATGCAATTGTTCTTCAGCTTTCAACAGTGTTTATCTGCTTTACACTATTAGAATATCCAATAAACAAATAGAAATTGGCATCATTAAAAAGCATGTAATTTTAAATATGACATAAACAAATAGATAAATACATACCATCTGAATTTCCTACCCTGAATATAGAATTTGGCATTTTTTATTCAGAATATTTCAGCATTGTTCATTATTGCCATTATGGATTAATGTTGTTACTGTATTAAAACAGCTTAAACTGTTACCAGATATTCTCTATTGAGCTCTACTTTAACTGAACATAAAATCCAGTGATTTGATTTGAGTTTCTTTGGATATTTGACTATGCTAAAGTAAATTAAACATTTGATTTGAAAAATAAACTCTTCTGAAACTTTTTATATCTTTAAATAAACACCTAAAATGCACTAAAAGCTTTTAGAACATTCAGTCTTTCTGAAAATGTGACCTCAAAACTAACATAATAGTTCTTTAGAAGACTGTTCTGCTTTCTCTACTGTTGATACAATACCTCAAGGTCCTGTTTGCACACTATTCTGTATTTTCACTTAATCCAGACCTGTTTTATTTCAGAGTGCAATCCTACGAAAAGGTAGCTCATAGCAGCACGGCTGTCACTGAGTCCTAAATTAATTGCCACACAGCAAAAGGAGTTTACACAGGACACAGGGAGCCTTTTTACAGGAAGGAGATAAAGATAAAACCTATTTACAAAAGAGATAAAAAAAGTTCTTTTTTTGGTGACCAATTCAGAAAATGAGTGAAGTTTATAGTCAGGACAAAAATATGTTCATAATAAAACTCATGATTTTATCATAAAGCAGGAAATACATGTGAGTAACATTACTATGAAATTATTTACTTACATTTCCTCATATTATCTTTTTCAGGAATACATCTTTCCCTCAGTATAAGAACATGGTAAACATCCTAGAAATAGGGACTTTTCTCATCCTTTAGGGGTGAAACAGAGTTTTGTGTGATGGTAAAGTTTTTACTTCCTACCCTATTTATAGCACACTGTTTTTTCTTATAATCTTTCTTCTTTTGATACTTAGGCTTTTTGGTGTTTAGATGGAAGAAACATCCATAACTTAATTTTTTCTTTCTTGTTTCCTATTATGTACAAATACAGCTGACATCTGGACATAAACAAATTTTCTCAATGTAATTTAGCAGAGTTCCTGGAAAATGTTTAAATAATTGAAATAACCTTCAGTTATATGGAAAACATTGAAATATCCTTCAGTTCTAAAGGGAATTGTTTAATGGACATGTGTTGACTTCATATTTGTACTCTGTGAAGCTGCAAGTTTTTCTTCCTGTCTTTTCCTTTTAAATGAGTCCTGTCTTGGTGTATTGTGCAGTAGAAACACAGAAGTCTTAAAACTGGATTCACAAGTTTTCTTTTAACTGAATGACTTTAATCTACCATGTGTGGTATTGGGAAAAACATTTGAAACTAAGAAAGCTATTCTATGAATATTCTGGGTTTGGTTATATGATTTAATACTAGCAAGTTATGAAAAGTTGAATTTGTAAGCAATTCATTTACAGCTTACAAAACTGAATATTTTCATAAGGGTGTTCACATTCTGTCTCTTATACCTCCCTCTTCATATGCTTTTTGAGTCCACTTTGAAAAAAATTTAAATCAATGTGTCAGTATTGTTAATACAGTTAGGAAATTAATGAGATTAAATAAATAACAAAATGGAAAAAAAGAGATTTAATTTAGGCATAGGTGTTAGTACTTAGACTGATAGAAAATGCTGAAAATGTTGCCAAAGAACTCTTCGTAATCTGCTATCTATCAATATAAGAATTGTAAAAAAAATACGTAAATTTCTTAGAAATATCTTTGGTGAAATAAAATCTTGTCCAAGGTGTGCAAAAACATTAGAAACAGGTTGTAATTTTCAGAACTACTGGATTAGTGGAATTTAGGAGCCTAATGCCTATTTTCTTTCAATCAGTTTAAATACTTTGAAAATACTAGTGATGAACACTATTGTATGCTTTATAAGTGTACTATTTCTGTTTTTCCTAGCAGGCTTTTGATAGACTTAGAGGCTTGGGTTAACAAAGCTTGTCTTTTGTATTTATTTTATCAACCTTTTGTTCTATACATTTTGCAAATTAAATGTCTGGTTGGTTTGGGTTTTATTCCCGCTAAAAGTAAGAATATCCTATCTTTTGGTTTTGCTCTATATTTCATAATATTCATGTTCAGCTCAGTTAAGCTATTTTTTAATTCTTCCTTTCAAGAAAATTCTTACCTTTACAGACAAAATTCTAATCTTTGGCATTATTTTCCTTTGCGATGCCTTTCTTTGTCATAACATATACTCTGACTATTTTATCATTCTTCAGTGATTTTTACTTCTGGCACTGTAGTGAGAGAAGGAGGTTAGTCCATGAATCCATCAGCTAGGCAGACCAACCGGTCAGGATTCCCATGTAGACCCTGAATGGTCATTCACGCTATTGTAGCTTCTACAAAAAACTCTGTAGGCCAAAATTCTCTTATCTAATGATTGCATATGAGTTCCACTGACTTTTATAGGAGGTTTGAGAAAAAATGAAAGAGTGAATTTGGCTCATTCAACACAATATTTAGAACACTTCTGATGAAAATTAGCTGCTGAATATGCAGCAAACTTCGTGAAGTTTAATATCTCATCCATATTGTGTATTGCTTTACTGCCAAATCTTGTACTTTAACTGGAGTGAAACTATCAAAGAACCATCTGTAGATCTAAATATTTGGATACGTCTCAAACACATTCTGGATTCAGTGTTGCCAATGCCAGTGATCGTTTCAACAAAGCTGGCACTTAACTAATAAGTGTAGTGAAACTGGAGCACAATTCCACAGACATAAAACAATACAATTAAAGTCAGTTTTCATAAATTTTCTGAAACTGCATTCTACTACAGGTGACAAAATGTTAAACATTTTCTCTTAAAGAGAGTATATTATAAAATAATCTCAGCAAACGGAAGTGACAAATGCTGCAAGTTCAAGCTTTGGGTCAGTAAATACTCTCTTTCTTTTCATCTACATCTCTACTATGTGTAACATGCTTTATAGACTTTTCTGGATGAACTGATTTCATAAGACACATATATCACACTTATATCTTCTACCTATTGGAGACAATATAACTTTTTCCACTGGATTTCCATTAGACAAGCAGTCTATACAGTAAATGATTTTTTTCTGGCCAGTTCTATCTCAGTGTTTTGCTAGTCTTAAGAGAAAGTATATTTTCATACTATCAAGTAATAACAGTGCATAATATCCTTCATTATGTAACATTAAATATCAAAAGGCATAGGGCAAGGAAAGAATTTTGAAGTATCTGAGGGAGAAGGTGACTGCAAGCCATCAGCATGGATTATGAGGGGGAAATCAACCAATATCATTGCCTTCTATGAAGATACGACTGGCTCGGCAGATGAAGGAAGAGCAGTGGATGCTGTTTAACTTGACTTCAGTAAGGTTTGTGATGTGGCTCCCATAGCTTCCTCCTCATTTCAAATTGATACTGGACAATAAACATTATGTCTGGTACAAATTGTACTAGACTCTGAGGCACCATAGATAGTGAGGTGGATTGAAAGCTAGCTGAACTGAATGTAAGAAAAATCTTTTTATGGTGAGGTTGATCAAACCCTGGAACAAATTGCCCAGAGAGGTTGTGGAGTCTCCATTTTGGAGATATCTAAAACCTGAATGGATGCAGCTCTGAGCAGCCTGTTCTACTTGCTCCTGGTTCCACAGCAGAATTGGAATAGATCATCTCCAGGTGTCCCTTCCAACCTCAGCTATCCTGTGATTCTGGGACTCTGTGAAGGACTTTTTTTATCTATCAGTTTCTTACCTAATCTTGAATATAGATATTGATATAGTCATTTTTATTTACTTAATTTTGCTGAACCTGCTATTTTCTTGTCAGTGGTAATACTTACAGCATAATAATTTTCTTTACTGCCTGATTGAAGTGCTTCCAAAGCCTGTGCACAAGCTGGTCAGGAGAGACTGGTGGAGGTTTTTATCAAAACATCATTACTGTGCAAAGAGGCAGCAAAGTAGATGCAACAGTGTTTTCCACATTTGTCTAGGATCAGAAGGAAATCCTTGTTTCTGTGATTTTATACCATTGTCATGTAAGATGTATAATGTGATACTGCTTGTGTTTCCTCATTGTTTGAGTACACAAATGATTCTGGCGTTAATATTTTACACTTTTCCAATTGCTTTCCCAAACATCCAGAGCTCTGGAAATTGCTTTCCTACAATTGTTGAGCTGGTAAATTTGATCACAAGGCTCCTCAAGAAATGTGAATGCAAAAGCTTGTAAGTATATCTGAAATGCATTAACTTTGTGTGAATTTTGGCACCCCTAGTAAATTATTCTGTATTGTCAAAACCTAAACTTCTTGATACAGAGTATCTTGAACAAAACCATCATTGTTCTAGAATTTGGGTAGGCAGCTGATGATTTTGGAACATCTACCCCAAGGAAAATCAACCTTTTCAAGTATACCAAAACTAGGCAAATTGTAATTCTGTCCTCAAATCAGTGTTACTTAGTGCACAAAACCTCTGCAGTTTTGAGAAGAGAAATACAAAACGGGTTGCGCTTCTCTTAATTTTCCTTATGAAAGATGAAATGATGCTGTATTTTATTGGTTTTTAAAATTATATATTTTTTGCCAGGTGTATAACAATTATCACCTCAGTGTGTAGTCAGCTCTGTAGAGTAAAGCAGATTCTCCTAGGAGAATAATGATTATAATGAGGATAATGAGGGCTCCAAAGAGGATAAACTTTTAAAGTTGTGAGCTTGCACTTTGTTTAGACTTCTAGAGTTATATTTACCAGATCTCTCATTTACTTCTGAACATGAACTACAATTTCCAGGCAGTTTGCCTGCTGAAGGAAGCCCACTTGATCCCCCTTCTATGCAAACTCTTTGTTTTTAGACAGAGAAATAATTTAATTTCAGAGTGAATTTTCATATATGCTATATGATCCGCCCAATCATTATGAAGAGGAAAAGAAACAGCTATTTATTGTATGAAAGCCTACAAAAATACTGTATGTAAAGAAAGGGTTCAGTTAATATATTTTTTTCAAATTAATTCAGTGAAGGAATAATAAATATTAATTTTATCCTTTCCCACTGGCACCAAAATGTAAATGAGCTAGTCATGGCCTTCTAAATGCAATTATTAATCAGGTTTGTTGCCACATGTTATTTATACCCATATTCATGCAAATGTTCAGGTTTGTTTCCCAAATGGTTTGGGAACCATTGGGAACCATCAAGTTACAGCAATCATACAAGTTGGACAAAGTACTGATCTGTGCTATCTTATGCATATACAAGTACACAAACATCCCAACAGGAAAAAAAAAAGCAAACAAGCAAAGTAAACACACAGATGCCTGCATATGAGTGTGTAGACACATATCACATATATGAAATACCCAGACAACTTGTACTAAAATAGTATCCAAGAGCTGGTATAGACCAGACAGACCAATAATGTTCTAGGACATTTTGGTACGCTATTTGTTCCTTTTTTTTTTGTTTTGTTCCTTTAAGGGAAAGTTGAGGTTTTTCAGTAAATTTCATTTTTGTGGAGGAGGCAGGATCTTTAGACACCATCAAAATTGTTCCTCCTTATTCTTCACAGACTACTTAGACGAGAATCCATGTTCTCATAAAATATTTTAAAACATTGTTCTATATTAAAATAATGCACTTCCACCATACAATCAAGGAAATGCTCTGTGCAAGTCACATGAATTATGGTGTACTCAACATACTACTTGTCCAAATGCACCTCACATAATTTATACCCATGAAATTAAAGCGTCTTAAACTTTTAAACTTCAAAAGTTTTCCTTCAGCTGTATCCAAACAAGCCTGCTGACTGTGGTACTATAAAATAAGATTAACAGTAAAACTTAGTCTGACATTTTTATCATTTATTCTATTTTGAAAAGGTCCATGTGAATGCACTTCTTTTATATATTTCACAGCTTCCTTGACTCCAACCAGTGAAAAACTACCTACTGGTATTTGGCTCACTACGCTCCAAAATTACTTTAAAAATTCAGCCACTGTGGTAGGTCAGGGACAGTTACTACGTCCTCTGGTAAGCTTCAGTGACAAGCTTTCAATTTACTACCTCCTACAAGCTCCTAATTTCTATAGAATTGTAGAACCAGCTGTCCATAGTATTAAGCTGTAGCTTAAGTTAACACTGTTTTGAAACTCTCTGCATAAAGATGGCAATCTCTCAAAAGTTTTGCATTTTTGTGATGATTGAAATTTCACTTAGGATGAAATACTGGAAAGTTATCCAGTGGCTGCAGTCTTAAAGATGTTTTGTTATAGAACTTTTCTAGGTGTTCATCTCTTGTGCTTAACATAGCTGAGATTATTTGTCAAAAAAAAAAAAAAAGAGTTCATAATTATCTTAAAGTGAAATAAATATGGATTGATTGTCAGAAAAAAATAACCGAATAACCGTAGTATACTTAGGGGATTTCTTCTGCAAGCAAGAGACTTTCTGACACAGTAATTCTATCAGTAACTATAAAAGAATTGATGGATATTTTGGCAAACGGTTCTTTAAATTTGCTTAGTCTCAAGGAATTATTTTTGTATTTAAAGCTTGTAGGAAATTGGTCTCTAACCATGTACTTCAAGTGCTAAAAAAAGCATTTAAAATCCAATTGCCAACAAGGGATGACTAAGAACTTGTTGCCAGCTTTTAGAGCACAAAACGTTTTTGCACGAGAGAAGAAGTAAGTCAAAGGTTAGAAAAACTTATTACCCTTCATAGAAACCCAACAGGTTTTTTACAGCTTTTAATCAAAACCAAAATAATGGACCAGATATGAGTACAATAGAGCTGGTGTGACCGTACAAAGAACTGGTGGGTAATCTCCACTGAGACTTCATTCCTTAGGATGAATCTCAGCTACACTGGAATTCATAGTTCAGTACTGAAATTTATAATAGACATTTTTTTCTTCTTTTAACTCATAAAAAAGAAAACAAAAGAAAGAAAACACTCCCTGAAAGATTTGGAAGCTGGTACTGAGCTACACAGTGAAGGACGAAATGAGTAGAGGTTAGAATTTTATCCAAGCCAAACCTTGCAGTCATTGGTTACCTGAGACAGAATTTCAGACTCAACTCACAGTGTCACCTCTGGAACTGTCTCCTGCTTCTTAGTGTGTCCTAGCAGCCCACTGACCTGTGTATGCACTGGACATTTCTCAGTACACTTGTTCTTATTTCCCAAGAGATAACCCACACCTTTCTTCTATGTTTGGGTTGTACCATGGAAGGACCTGCCTCTCACTATGTGGCTGTGTGTGCCATTCCCTGTTCATTAGGGACAACCCACGGAGAAGGCATTGCTCTGCACTTTAGATGAAAGATGTGGTTGCTCATAAGCACTCAGTTCCCTGGGCCTGGATGCGGGGCTCACTCCCCTTGTTGTTCTTTATCACTGGCATTTGTTGCTATTTATGTCATGTAATGAGAAAAATGAAACTGGCAAGGCCTATGGTTGAACACATGTTGCCTTTGGCTGTTGGGAGTCAACACAAGGAATCAAGTATTAAGAGTTATGAAATTGTTAAGAGATGGCCTCAAGAGACAATTACTTTTTTCCTCTTTTCTATTTTTTTTCTTGTGGTAATAACTAAGCAGGGCTAGAACTGTAGAAGTCACAAAAAAGATGAAATATACTGATTTATACTTCCTTTGGCCTGCTCCATCTCTCTGGGAACTCATTGGGAACTTCAATATTTTAGAGCTGTAAGAAAACACTGCTTCCTAAAAATGACCATCCTGCTGAGGTTTGCTTTGGGATATTTGTGCCTGGATAGAATGGCTATATTAAATTCTACTTTGTTAAGCTCCATCTTCGTGGGAAAAATATGAGTGTTAGCTAATCAGCTTCTGGTTTTGAACTTAGAAAAGAGTTTTGGAGCTTGAGGTGCAACTCCTGCTTTTAATTTCTTAACCTTAAATTTCGAGTATCTTCTGTTTTAATGCAATCTATTTTTTTTTGTCACATGCCATTTTTTATTACTGCAACAGAGCTGTTTTGAAACTCTTCATTCATCATCATCTGTAACGTTAGTTCCATTTCCTAAGAAATTGTTGACATCTGTTTAAACACTGATACTTTGCCATTTACATGGATATTTAACTCAAGCTTGTTTTTGTGTCAAATATACTAAGTCTTGAAATGATACCAGTTTTTAAGGCTTAATTATAACTTTTTAAGCATTGATGTATGAACATGAGATTGAAGCATTTGTTGCCATATCATTTCCACACAGGAAGTAGGGCTGAAGTTCATTGAAACTGCCGCAAAACCAGATGAGACTAGCTAAAGTTCACAAGGTGTCTGCCACCTCAAAGAAAGAATACATGGACTGAGTAGACTGAAAGCTTTATTATATTTTTAAATCAGTTCATTTTTGTGGGGACATTGCTGAGGACCTGGTTCAGCACTCATCATGGTTAATATGAATTAATATTTTTATTTTAATAGATTTTTAATTAAGTCTTAGGATGGCTGAAATTAATAAAAATCCCAAAGGTAGCCTTTGACAAAGGAAAAGGTCATTTACCCCTCATGTTTTAGGTATCGCCTTCAGGCAATAAGAAATGCCTGAAGCTATTTAAAAGTTACGAAGATAATGTATTTAAATGTGTCACCTTTTCGTAACTTCTCATGCTGTATTCTTCAAAAGACAGAATAAAGATAATAAATGTTTTCAAAGAAGTCATATGTTGGAAAACTTGACAGTAAAAAATGTGGGAATTTTATATGTTTAATTTATTTTTTCTGACCAGACTTGAATAGCTCTCTTTTCAGTGCTGATGTTTGCAGTTTCTGTCTTATGTTAGCATGACAATACTGTATTTCTAAATTAAATAAAAAAAACCCAACTGTTATTCGTTGTTTCTGTGAAGTACTTCTCATTAGCATTTCACATAGTACAGATGTGTTTGTTTGTGATCTGACAAAATAGAAAAAATCAGGACAAAGTTTTACACACGTGCTGAGTGAAAAATACTCTAGTTCTAGGTTTCCTAACTAACCATAAACTGAAGTTGTTGCCTTACAAGTTAGACGTTGTAATTAATTTTTAAAAAGCACTTCTTTGTAGTAATACAGAATGAGTTCAGGTTAAGATAGTAGTACAGGTAATCAGACTTAATGTGTCGCTTAGAAGTGAAAGATGGGTAGGAATGTGCAAAAGATCATTTGAAGCGTTTGCACTGTGAGGTCTCTATCCAGCTCTTACCAGATGTTGTCTACACCTGGTGAGCAAACACAATGTTTGTTCTACCAAAGCCACTGGCCTATGGAACTGCACAATGCCCATTGTGTAAGAAGGAGAGCTGAAAGTTCACCAGCCCCAGTGGCCTGCCAACTTGACTGTCAGCTGTAATATTGGGGTCTACAACCACTAGGGACCACCAGAGATACCCCCAGGATGAAGAATGCATGTGTAAAGGGGAGGGGAAATATGCTAATGATTTTGGGGAAATGATTATCGTTTGTACGTTTGGTCTGGGACAATAATAGAGTATATAACAGAAACTTTTTTGTACTCAGCATGTATGGATTTGGGAGGAACTATTTCCCTGTGCATCCAGCCGAATAAAGAATGCCTGCTTCTAACTTCTACATTGGTGTTAAGGAGTTTCTTTAATTTTACAGATTTTTTGGTAACACAGCCGCTGAAAGGAAGTAAGGAACAGGGTCATCACTTATTCAACAATTTTCAGTTTGATTCACAAAGTGTGTCAGTACAGGATTTTTTTTAGTTTAACTAACATTCTCTCTGGATGACAGAAACAACCCCCCATTAAAACATATCCAAAAGAAGACTGAAAAATCCTTTTAGAAATTGTTGATACAATACTTTCAGAAACTGTTGGTACATCATAGAGTGATCATGGGTTTGGAGTCATAAAATGTGAGCTCTTATGACTAGTATGGTTGGATTAAAATCCGTTTTAAGTGATCCTCTTGTATAGGATAAGACACCCACCTTCTGTGGTCCTGACATGTCCCATTTTGTGTTCCTCATCCATGTCCTAATTTCTTCCTCTGTTGGATTTCATCACACTGTACTCTGAGATTTTGACAATGTAGATTCTTTGTAAAGAAACTTAGACTGAAAATACATGCAAAGAATTTAACTTGGAGAATGAGGCTGATTAGAAGTGAAATAAAAATCATGATAAATTTGCAAAATTTTTGGCAAAATAAGATCAATTTCTTTTGCCCTTATGCAAACAGTACTTCTGAATCATTATCATTCAACTCCAGAGCCCTTTTCAGTGCCTCCTTTTTTAACCAAAAAACTTAGTTTTGTCCTCGACAACAGCTCTTAATCAAGAAGGCAATTAGTTTTACTCTGCAGACTGTATTTTTTAGTCAGAATTAAAGCTCATTTGATGGATCTCTTCACCCTCATAACACCCAATCTTCAGTTTTCAGCATCTTTACTTCTGTTTTGGTGTTTTCAATTTAAAGCTGTTCTCCCTTGTCCTGTTACTACATAACCTCGTAAATAACCTCAGCACAGAACTTCCTCTTTTTCCAGGTTGCATAAACGCAATTCTCTCAGCCTTTCCTCGTAGAGGAGGTGCTCCATCCCTCTAATCATCTTGGTGTCCAACTCTGAGCTCTCTCCAACAGGTCCATGCCCTTCCTGTGCTGGGACCCCAGGGCTGGATGCAACACTGCAGGTGGGGTCTCACCAGAGCAGAGCAGAGGGGCAGAATCCCCTCCCTCCCCTGCTGGCCATGCTGCTTTGGATGCAGCCCAGCACACGTTTGGTTTCTGGGCTGTGAGTGCACATTGCTGGGTCACGTCCAGCCTCTCACCCACCAGCACCCCTACATCCTTCCGGGCAGAGTTGCTCTCCCATCTGCTCATCCTCCGGCCTGGATTTATACCAGGGGTTGCCCTGACCCAGGTGCAGCACCTTAATCTTGGTCTTGTTAAATTGCATGAGATTTCCATGGGCCAACTTCTCAAGCTTCTCCAGGTCACTCTGGATGGCATTCCAAACCTCAGGCATGTCAACTGCACCAGTCAGCTTGGTGTCATTTGCAAATTGCCCGAGGCTGCACTCAATTCCTTTACCTATGTCATTAATGAAGATATTAAATAACATTGGTCCCATCTCAGTCATCTCTTAGTTCTTGCTTTCTGGCCTCAGAGTTATTTTTCCAGCTAGAATAATTTGAAATAAGTAAATTAGAAGCAGAATCTAAAACAATTGTCTGAATGTCCAGACCTGAAAGACAAAAGCTTTTTTATTTTAGATCTTTCCATATGATTCTCAGCTGCCCTGTTGTAGAAGGCACCACTTCAGTTGCTGCAACCAGTATTACTCTCTTTCTGATCCTGAAGGATCTGCTTGGTCAGACAAAATTATCTCCATACCTAAGTAAGACCTGATGACTGAATCTTGAAAACACCCTTCCCATGGTTTCAGTTTCTCTGTGTGAAATTACCTGTTGTGTCAGCCAGAGGTCAGAGAACTTTTGTCCAAGCTTCTTTTTCATTATTGTTCTGTCTAAAACTGTTGTGTTTTCATAACTCTTAGTGGCCTGAAATTACTACTACTGTGTTTATTTTAAGTTTCAACATTGTTTCTAAGTTTATTTTTCCTTACCAGAACAGTGGAGCTACAGTAGTAGCAGCATTCCACGTAATAAGCTAGCTGGTGTTTGGGACCCTCCTTAGCATTCATAATGTTTGAAAACTCCATTCAGTTTTCAAACATCATAATGTATCTGTCTCTGTAAAACTAAATCTTGTCTGTCTGTCTCTGGTATATCGAGAAACATTTCTACTGTTTTGATACCTTGGGGAAGTCTGGTCTTATTTTACTAGGCACAAGGCTGCGTATATCTAAAGGATATATCAATAAAGAGAAATTTGACCAGTGGAGCCTTAGTAAATGTTATTACTAAGATAATTTAATTTCTAGAACTGTGTCAATTATTTTCTTATTATAAGTAATTTTTGAAAAGCAGAAATAAGAGAAAACTTTTCCTTCTGTTGCTGCTTTCTTGGAAACCACATATTCCTTCTACGTTTTGTTTTGTTCATGTTTCTTTTTTATTAACTACCACCTCTTCCTAAAATTCCAGTTGTTTTACATTACTTGATGATTTTGTCACCCTAGATTTCAAACGTGCTAGCCATCTTACTCTACTTGTAATGATGAAACGAAAACCTCTGAAAACAGATTTCCCTGAATCCTTCCAGAATTTTCTATTACAGAAGAGAGAAATAGCACCAAACAAATTTCTTTTTAAATTTTCAATATTTTTTTACATTTGGATTAGAACATTGCTAGGAATACTATTACCTGCCCACACACAGACAAAAGGGAAGAAAGCTTACTGGTTTTTTTAAAGTTTTGAAGAACTTTGCACATCAACTTTTGTGATTCAATATTTCAAGCAAATTACATTTCATTTCATAAATTATAAAATTACTTCTAATATAGATCTACACCTGAAAAATCAGGTTTTTGCCTGTGCAGTGCTGCACCACAGTAGATGCATTATTGGTATCTGGTCTGCAATTTTACTTTTTTCCCTATAGCTTTCTGAAATTTCTGAGTATAAACAGAGCAATATAAATAATAAAATTCTTAAGTAACCAATATAAATTGGTGTATTTCTGTACAACTGTGGTTAGGTGAGACCTCTAACTCCCTAAGCTGTTTGGATATAAACCAGGCTTGGATAAAAACTTTATAGCTCTGTTATCACAAAACCAAGAGTTAATCAAAATCCCTACTACTGAGCCCTGAAATAAAAGATAAAGTACATAAAGTATAGCACTATGTTAATTCAGCTGTCTGGGAAGAGATTAGTTTTATCTGTACATGTATGCACTCAAGTCAGATGCTCAGTAATGGTAAAGGATACAACTTCAAAACATTAATCTTTAGATTCTCAGCTAATGTACAACCTTCACCTACAGACGGGTTTATGTTGCTCACCCAGTTGCTGGGCAATGTCAGATTTTGGCTCCAAGATTTGGAAATTGACCCTAGCAACTATATTACACAGTTTATTTTATGCAAAATGGTGGAAGCATTTCTTTCCAGAGTAAAAAGAGCTGTTAATTTTGCAAACTGGATGTATTTCTACTCTTGCAGTATCTCAATTACAACAGCATTGCTTTAAAAACTTTTGTTTCTTTGATTATCTGCATAATACAATTAATGCACAATATAAAAAATGTGTATTTTTATATTTCAGTGACAGAATTTTCTCATGGTGAAATTTACTTCAAAATCTTGCTATTTTCCTGGTTGCATTCTGCTTTAAATCACAAAAAATTGCCCATAGTACTTGAAAGCACAGGTGGATGGGAAATGATTAGTCTCTGGGCATAATAACAAACTATAAAGGAAAAATCTATTTTCCTTTGATTACTTTAATTCAAGTGGTTTTACTGTGTGGGCAAGAATTGTGAATCCATACCAAACAGATAGTTTACTTAGCGGAAATCATCCTTTCTAGCAAATTTCCTTCAAGTAAATGCTTTAAGTCTGATACAGTGCAATAAAAAAAAACACCAGGTGCAAAGAATTTCTACAATTAGACCAAGATATCTTTGGATCAGTCTCCAATCAAGTTTCTTGGAAAAGCAAAATATCTTCCAAGTAACTGTTAGTTCAACTTGTGAGATCCCAAGAAAGACAACAATGCAAAAATGACCCAGATTCATAAAACCAATGTTCTTATAATTTACAGTTTCTACCAAGGATTCCCAGTGGCTTGTGGGATGGCATTTCAAAATGATTTCTGTTATAATGTCATCTTCACATGATAAAATTTTATTAGCTGCAAGGTTATAAAATGGCTGCTTCATTCTTTTCTAAGAGTCCCTGAACTACATAATGTCCCAAACAACATTGTTTTCCAAACTCTTTGCTTATAGTTTCAGGTAATCTTTCATCATACTCTATGGTTTAAAATTTAAGTAAAAATATTCTTCTTTTATCTTTTTTTTTTTTTTTTTTAAAAGGCAAACAGCCTTGATATTTTTGTTTAATGCATTTAGAAAAGATAAGACCACAATTCCCCTGTTCATACACATGGAAAGAAAAGACAGAAGATCATTCAAATGGAACTGCTTACTTCCGTATGAGCCATATATAAGAAAGCACCTACATTTTCCAAGAACAATCTTGGCTTAACTCTGTTTAGTTTATGAAATTTGAGAGAGCACAGCAGGTGTTAATTGCAGGCCATTCTGAGATGTTTACTTTGCATTACTATATGGAGTAAATGGAAGAAACATAACCATGTAAGAAATTTCCAGTCCAGCAAGCCAGAATTTCAGACCGTTGACCTGAAGTTCTGTGGCTTTGCAGCATATTGCAAGTCCTCTCTGAGGTTAAATTTACATATAAAATTCTCTTCTTTTATACAGCCATCACAGCTAATTTAAGAAAATTTAATGCTGTGGGGTCTTTTGAAGCAATATCTTTTATAGTCTCAAAATTATAAACTATTACGTTTCTGGGGTTTTTTGTCCTGTGATTGTGATATTTTCAAGACAAGTTAAATAGGTTACATGCTAAGTCATTTGTTATTGGTGTCATGTCCCACCACAGGAAAAATAAACAGAAATTTTGGTTTTATAGGAGATTTATAATCCGCTTCTATTAACTAGAAGCTCTTTGTTTTCATTTTAATTTAATTTATGATTTCCTACATTTTAGCAAAGTCTCATATTGTCCTTTCCTCAGAAATAATAAAGCAGACCTTAGATGTTCTCACATGCTTAATAGTACTCAAGGTTTTACTGTCTGCCCAGAAAACTTAAAATTAAGTTTAGCACGGAAATAAGAAAGGACATAGCAATTTGAGAATTATGCCTTTAAAGAGAATATATACAGATCCTAAATAATTTCAGAAGTATTTAAATATTTCCACAGTCCCTCTTCCTCTCCTGGGAACACATGCTGCAAAGACTTTCCCTTAAGGAATTTCTTACAGACCAGCTCTGTTAAACACACTCCAGAGGAGACACTGAAAGACAGGATGACTGTTTTCTATGTTCTTGAATAAGGTTTGTCATTTAATTACAAAGCAATTCCTCTTTCCTTGCAGTACTTTTATTCATGTCTTTAGTGCCCCAGAAAAACAGAAGATATGACTTCTGAAGCTTTGCAGCTTTGCCCTGGGGCCTTTCCAGTGTACCAGACTACTATTACTGATAAAGTGCTCTTCAGTACAGATTTACAAACTGTTTGCCTTAAAATCATCTTTCTTCTGCTGTCAGTGAACTTAAGGACTCAGTTCCTGAAAGATGTTCAGCAAATGCAGCTCCTGTGAAGTCAGCACTCTGAATTTTACAAGAATAAGATGTACCAGAGGACAGAGACTTCTTTTTCCTGAACCTAACCTTGGTAACCAGAAAAAGCCTCACACATTATGCTTAAATTCAAGATGGGTTATATCCTTGCTGTGTTCTTTCTGTGTCATGTTTTCCATTTTGCCATGTAACACTAGAGTCATTTAATCTGGAAGCTCAGAAGAGAAGGAGTTAACATATTTCTGAACAAAATCTTATTATGGTAACCTTAACCTTAACCAAAACTCCATAATTTTTGTATAAAATGTGAGCCTTCTGATTGCCAGTATCTTATTCAGGGCTTCAAAAGTGGAGAAGAAGTTCCCGGACACAGAGAAAAACTGAGAAACAATTTCAAGAAGACTAGAGCTGTGGTTTTCTGTACATTGGTGTTATCTGTCCTGGACGCCTGAGTTAGCCCTTTGGAAATTTCCTCTGTCTGGAGTAAGGAAAACTTCTAAAACTTTGAGTCTAGCTTGACAGGAAGTCTGGATTTCCTGTATTTCTTAACATACAGCTTTACAGTTGTTCTTAGGACACCTACTTGACAAAATGTGTTCCTAAAAAAGATAAAGGCATAAATGTCTTGATTTGATCCTGGAGCCAGCAGGCTGTATCAGGCAAGACAGAACAGCAGGAAGCTTCTCTCCCCAATGCTAAAAGCAAATGGATTTGGTTGCTTAATGGACCATCTGGGGTCCATTTGGAATGCGCTTGGAATTATGCTCTTTTCCCTCGTCAAGGAGACTGACGCTGCTGCTGAAAAAGCGGTGTTGGTCCAATGAAAAACACATCTTCCACTGACAAAATTTTACATGTTTCATTTTGCTTTTTTGAATACCTAGAATTTCATCTGTATTTCATATAACCAAGAATTATGTTGTACTTCAGTCCCAACAGCGTTTTAGAGTTTCAGTGATCTCTTTCCAGACAGAAATTTAACAGAATAGTATTTAAAGACAAAGGTAACTTTAGCCTATCTGAAAACCACTGCATTTCACAGCCTCTCAAATGAAGAGAATGACCTTTTCTTAAGCAATATACATGTTTGAAAGAATATCTACAAAACACAAGGAACTAATTTACTCTTTAAGTAACTAGAAAGCTTACATAAAGAGAAAAAAGGAATTTTTAGTTATCTTTATAAAGAGGTTTAATGAGTTTTAATGAAATCATAACTCCTTCCTGCTGCCATGAATTGTCCAAAAACTTTGTAGAGATACTATCATTACCCCAGTTTTGTTTGTTTTGTCTTTGAAGGTATAGTAAAATAACTACAGATTCAGAAATAAATGATTTTTTTAACATTGTATTAGTTTCCTAATGTACAAGACCTTAAGACATTAAAATTAGTTTGTTGGAAAGGTCTAGAAATTTCAACCATTCCTCCTGAACTAAATTTTGACCCTCATTCACCTCTTTTGATGCAAATACATCAAATGCACTCTGTTCAAAGAATATAAGATTCATAAGGGTTCTAGAACAAAACAGCTAAAGTAATAAAGTACCTTTAAATAAAATAATCTATTGGATAGATACTGGTAATTCTTTTATGTGGAGATAGAAATGCTGTATCAACCATATTGTTTGCTGTTGTGCAGAGATACTGAATGAAGGTGCCTCTACTGGGAGAGACGTTTATACAGATTTCTCAGATGACACTCAGAGCTTTTTTTCTGGAGATCAGGAAGTAATTGTAGACAGAGTCTACTAGTTCTTGCTCCTATCAGTTCACTAGGTTTTGCATTGCACTGCTTTGGTTTGTGAAATGCAAAACAGCAACACAAGTTATAAAAATCTCAATAAATTGTAGAAATTAAAACGGTGGAAAACCCAGGATGCTGCATGGGAGAGCATTTGTGTGGGTCCAATTAACATTCCTGAACATAAAAACAAAGTTAAAACATTAGGCAACATCAATACCTCCAATACTTCTTCCATATGCTGCTTGAGCTTCTAAACACTGTATGTGACAAACGGTTCAGTGTAAACACAGCACTTAAAGCAAAGCTTTAAACTCAAGATTTCTCTTTGAAGTGAACCATGTGTTCATAAGTGAATCAGATACATATTCTGTGTGAGTTTCTGAGCAACCCTCCGTGTTCAGATCCAAAGACAACATTCTCACAGGGCTCTCCATGAGAGCATTCCACCAGAGAGGGAAACCACGTGCATTTCAGCCACTTTGTGGAATCAAACCTCTGAATGAGCCTATCTGGATGACACTTCAGAAGCATCTTGGTCTTGCTAAAGATAATGTGAAACTCCAAATGATGTCAATGTAGAATGGGTTTAACTGTCAATTTTGTAAAGACTTATTTGCTGAATTTTATATTTTAAAATTATAGAGCTGTATTTATTCCTCCCCAAAGACATACCCCTCCTGAGGGTGCACTATAGATAAACAAACAAATACTTTACTACATGAACAATATAGTATAATCATGCTTAAAAAGAAATAAACCAAAACAGGACAAACCAGAAAAAGCAGAAAAATATGCCTCTGTATTCTAGCCATCCTCCTACTCTTTTCTTTGTTTTAATTTTAAGAAAGGAGGCCTTTGGGAAGAAGCCTTTTGCTGATTTTCTGTACCACATCTAATATTATATTGCCTAGGTATGTCACCCATCAGGTATTCTTGAAATTAAACTAACAATAAATAATTTGCTAAAAATTTCTGGATAATAAAAAAAAGTAGAAGCAATGCATAATAAAAAAAAGGCAGCCTTTTTTTCTGTTTTTAGTGCACCAATAAAACCGTGAATTGTTCAGGATTCTATCTTTTGCTTTAGTTTTTCCACCATAGTAGGATAAATTGTCCAGGGATACAGATTAGTACACATGTGGAAGCACTGAAATATAATTTATTTTTAAGGCAACTACCTTAGTTTTTGTAATTCACTTAGGGATCTGTGTAAAGGTTTTGCATGCATTAAATTATTTTTTCACATTTCATTCAAGCCACAGCGGGACAATCAGCTTCAGGTTTCAGCTATGATTCAGTCTTGATCACAGCACATTATTATACCCACACAAATCTCATTTGCTTTTCTTTCTCCAGCTATAGATGATTGGGTTGCTTGCAGCTTTCTTAATTAAAAATCTGCTTATTTTTACTGGACTTAGGCTAAGAAGATTAAAGGCTATGATGAATATACAATTTATGACTGAAAACGAAAGTTATCTGAGAAGTAAAATAGAAGTGAAATATAAGAATACATTCTGCAAAAGTAGCCTGCTACAGAACGGGTCACATTTTCAATAGAAACTTTATTGCTGGCTTTTGACATCTGCCTTTGTATTTGCACAATGTGTTGACCAATTCAAGGTATTATATGTGCATATAGACAGCCTAGAAGATAGCATGAATACCAAGAAACCAATTGTACACTTCAGCAGCAGATTTTGAAAAGCAAGGCCTGTATTCAGCTTAGTTACACAGCCAGCTCAACTTGATTTTACCAGCAACTGGCATTTTACAATTTCATCCTCCTGCTTTTATGAGAAGTTAGTCAAGATAGTAGTAGAATAAAACACAAATATCTGTTCCATTATGCCAATTGAACATGGTCCAGATGGCACGCTTAATACCTAAAAAGATGGAATACACTGTTCGTAATTCCCTTCAAAAAAAGGAATGTATGGATATGTATTTTATTTGGCATTCTTTTTGTGTCCTTGAAAAAAGAGGAAAAACCATAGCAAGTCACTAATAAGACTCTGAGCACACAAATGTATGGGACAGCGAGCATTGGTCCTCTCCGAAGCCATGTGGAAAGACTGAATGAAGACGAGAGACTAAGTCACACTTCAGCTTGTTAAGTACTTGTGCTTTATGTGTGGGACATGTGAATTCATACCTCTCTTCTGCTAGAAAATATTGAATCTGGTGAGAGCACTCAACAGAACTTATCAATGTCCTGGAGTAATTCAGGGATGGATTACCTTCATCTGTTCTCTGCCCTTCCTGCTGACAATGCTGTAGTTTATTTGAACTCTTAAATATTTCTTACAGAGAAAAACAGTTCTGCATGTTGGTCAGTTTATTGTTTTCAACTTTATTCTCAACTAAAGCTAGGAAAATCAGTTGGATTTAGGACAAAAAATTACTAATAGTCAAGATAGTACAGATACCTGAATGGAAAAATGCCTCTACTTTATATGGGAGGTTGCTTGTTGGTTTCATTTTTTTTCTAGGAATAAAAGCTAGGATAAGATATAAATATGTCACCAGACCTTTTTCATGCAGATATAAAATTTTTAAAGTTAAAGGTTTGTATAATTTTATGTCAAGAACAGATACCACCTCGATTAAACTGGGAAGACAGACTGAATCATGAGACAAGCATTTCAAATTTTGCTCTATTTACATAAAATAAATGGTGACTTAGACAAAAAGAGTGAATGGATATTTAAAAAAGATACTACACTGGATCAGAGAGTTTGGACAAGCAACAGATGTGAATCAGTTGTTTATTTAAACCACTGGTAAAAAAAGCTTCTGATCAGCAGGAAGAGGATGGTCTTTTCAGCAGCAGGTGCTACTTCTTAGAATTCCGTCACTGACTGCTGTTATGAAAACAGCTGCTAAAGCATGAGAACTAGGCACAACTGGGGACAACTGGGTTTCCGTTTGTGAAAAGAAACACTTTATATCTGAATTTTATATGCCCTCTTCTTTTTTTGTCTCCTCTTGAATTTGAGTAATGAACCAGATGGAATTGTGTCATGAATCACTGGTGGGATTGGATTGACCTACATCTACAGCATTAAACAGAAAATGCTAGAAATGTTTGAAGATCCAAGCACATTTGATGTGCTATAAAGCTGATGACATTATTAAAGAAAGAAAACTACAGGAACCAAGAGAAAAACTGTGTATATTTAACAGAATACAATGTAATACAATGTAATACAATGTAATACAAATGTAATGCTGAAACCTCTAAGCTAAATCTACATAATAATCAGAAATAGTGTAGAAAGAGTTCATTTGGAGAAAATAGGTCACTGAAGGTGGTTTCTTTTTCTTTCAAATTATTCATAGCATGATTTTGTATTTATTCTTATTTTTTATTTTGTTCTCTGTGTACAGCAAATATTCTTTGTTCTGTGAAGACCCAGAATATTCTCCCTTTGAGAATTTTACTGGCAGCAAGAGAAACATGCTGCAAGGCAGTTTAGATTTATACAATTTATACTTTTAAATTTTCATCCAAAAGCTGCAGTCCCATTCTTCACAAACACACAGCAGCTCATGGCTGCTTCTTCACGGCTTCCTTGCTTATTCTAGGAAATCTTTTACCACCTATGGAAGGTGAATTAGTTCAGCACTCTGCCCTGTGCTTAAAAGGCCCTATAATGCCAGCCGTTCTTAGGAGTAGCACTGCAGCTTTGGTCGTTAAACTGCTGTAACAAGACTGATGAGACAACATCAGGGCCCATACGTGATACAACATACGCTAGCATTCTATGAATGTTTCTGAAAGTCAAAAGAATGTTTGTGAAGACCTATGGGCTTCAACTCTCCTTAATCTTGAGTTACAAGAAAAGAAAATCAGAGACAGATATAGCTGATGTTCAGTTGTTTACTGTTGGGAGATTATTTTGACCTTTGGAATTACATAGATGCTAAGTGCTCCAGATCATTCCGTCAGTCAGAATCACTCATCTCTTCATATTGGAGTTTTACTTAATTAAGAATCTCCCACATGAGGAAATATAATGTTATCCATGGAAAATGAAACTGCAATACAAGTTAAGCAAAAGGGCCTCCAGGACAATGAATTTGCAAGTATCTTCTGATTTTTGTGGATTTCAGCCAGTAAATGGATTGTGCTAGGCCGTACTCTGAAATAAATATGTTACAATTATGCTGAATTTAGGTTTACCTCAGCATCATGCTTAATTTTTTAAAAAATGTCAATATGAAGACTTACAAGTTTGCTACTCTCAGGCTGGTGATAAATGAACCCATGTAACACTGCTGAAAGTGGTTCATCTCAGTTTTGAATGTAGGTATATAATGACATCTGAGTAACCCATTACTGTGTTACATGCAGAATATTAATCTAGATGGAAGTTGCTGCTGAAAATTCTAAAAGCAAATGAATTGATTTATTCACTTTAGGAAGGACTGAACAAGTAAATGCTAATTCTTTTACAAGTATTTTAAATACTCTCTAATTCCTGTTGGGGGGAAATCTGCATTTTAATTCTAATCTTTTTCACAGAATGGATAAGGCTGGAAGGGTCCACAGCAGGTCATCTGGTCCAACCTCCCTGCTCAAGCAGAGTCTTTGATAGCTATCTTCCCAAAGCTTAATAAGGGAAGGCAAATTTTTCATCAAAATTTCAGCCTCCATATTAAAACTTAAAATACACAGGATTTTCTCTAAAAAGGCCACACTGATAGGACAGGATCTATACATTCAGACACTGAAAATCTGTCATGAATCATGACTGTAAAGATTATGGTACTTCAAAAACTATTTAAAACCGAAAGCAATTTATTTTAAATTGTTTACATCTAGCTGTCCCAATGAAACTTTGTTATGAAGTGAAGACTAATGTTGTAATTTTCACAATTACTAAGGGACCTACAAATTCAGTTCCTATAATTTTTAATTTTTTTCTTGTGGATTTCACAAAATTACAGTAAAGAGAATAGCGAATATAGGAGATTGCAAAGGGAGCATACTTTGTGACACTTTTTTTAAAAAGTACCTAAACTACTGAGACATTTCATGTTTTATTCAAATTTGGCTACCTAAGGGCCTCTCCATACCCCTTAGGCAGCTTTTAACATTTAATTCTCCACTTTCCATTTCACATTACAATTCAATCTTTTAAGAAATAAAAAATATGTAAAGCAATACTAACCCTTACGAAAAAATAAACAAAATTATCCTCCTTAAAACTTTCAGAAAATTCTCTCCCTGTATCAGAGCAAACACAGCAATTTATATAATTTCTGTACTCACAACTTCGTATATCCATTTAAGCAAAGTTGTACCACAGATTCAACTTTTACTTTGAAAATTTTTGTAATATCCTTGGATCCCATTCAAATTAATAAAATTGGAATAATAGCTAGTATTCTCAATGTAATAGTTGAAATAATTTCTTTATTAATTAATAGGCACATCTCAAAACAATATTCCTGGTTAATTTTGAATATATCTTTTAGGAATTCTTGTGTCTGACCACAAAAAAAAAATTGAACATATACCAGAAGTCAAATTACAGGTTATGTATCAAAAATACATGGATAAATATGTTTTTGAAAGGGCTGTCCTACACAATTAAGAAACAATGTGTTATGTTTACTGGAAGCATATATTTCTGTTTTCCTCAAGTGCTTTAAGAAAATGTTGGGAAATTCAGACAACAGCTCTTTCTTTTCTTCTAATATATGACTGAATAATCATTTGATGTTCTGTTTCTTCTATGCCTGCTCACTCAGAAAATTTTGCTGCTTGCAACAATATATGAGTAAGAGATGTTTTGTGGCTGACTGCCACAAATTCTTTTACTTTATCATAATATTAGCATGGGCAAAATTAATGGTCCTTTATTTCATGCTCTAAGAAAAACAGCCTTGTAATGACAAGTATTTAAATTAAAAAAAAAAAAAGGTAGATTATGATTCTGTTGTAATTCTTTGAAGGGTATTAAAACTTTTTGGCAACTGCCTATAACCAGTTATTCCTACAATATCACAAACTTCAGTGTCATGGAAAAGTGGTCTGCAAAGGATGCTTGTTTCACTGATCAGTTTTTAACTTCTCTGGATGTTTTAGTGTGCTTAATATAACTTTGATTGCATTGTAAAACGTAAGATATTCCATATCTATTGATAAAAAAATAGCTGTTGTTGATCACAGTGAAATATTTAGCCAACTTTGCATCTTTACTTGGTTACTTTGTGTTTTATTCAGAGCTTTTCTTCTTATAACAGGCACAACAGAAGAATCTGTGTGACTGTCTTCACTTCTTATGGCTTACTGCTCATTTTATTTTAAAGCAGTTTGCTTCAGTATGCCATGTGTTATGCCAGCCAGGAACCTGCTGAATACTAGATTTATGCCCTTGTTTTATGGGCATTACTTCTGGTATCTGGATAGAAGTGAGCTGATGGAAGTAACACCTAAAACAACTGCAATTAACACAAACTTAATCGATAAGATGATTATAAGAAATACAAAGCTCATTAGGCTTATGAGATACAATGCTAGTTATTCTTTTTCTCCTGGAATATCAGTCATACTGATGACACATTGATTTCTTTTTCAGAATCCCAGATACTTTTGATATGTATGGAACTTGGTTGCTCCTTTTTCCCCAAACTAACCTTTACATTATTTTTTTTAAATCAATCTCTCATATTTATTATCCTGAGATTTATTTTGTGTAATTTTAAATGTCTCAAAGATGTAATCAGAGTGTTCAGCTACTTTCTAGGCTGTTTTAGACCAGGGGGAGATAATAGGCACATGAAAGTGCTGTATCTCAGTCATAGAAAGACTATCTAGATATGACTTGCACATATGGGTGACAAATGTGTATGTGGGAGGCACTTGAAAACTGTCAGATGTACAAGATTATCTCAAATAGCATTAATCAAATATCTGGGTCAAAATATTTGAGTCCAGACTCCCTAGCTTAATGGTTGTGGAACAAAAAGAAAATTCTGCAGTTTTTGCACACATCTGTCTCGCTGTTTTACACTAAATATTTTTAAAAGAACCACGCAAACCCAAACAAACAGAAAGAAAGACAAACCAGATTAAACTAAATTTGCATAATGGTGTTCAAGGAGAGTGAAAAATAAGGTCTGAATTCTCTCAAAGAGAGGAGAAAACAGAAATCAGGAATGCCATTTTTTGAAAAAGTACTGTAAGCCAGAGGAAAAGGTGACCATGAAGTGAAAAGAGAGGACACAGCCTTGTGCAATTATTTTTTTACACCTTGCAGACACCCAGGTGTCGAAGATATTCTTCAGAACTTCTGGATCCAACACCTTAGGTATGATTTCTAGGTGCTTTTAGGTAGATAGGTAGGTAGGTAGGTAGGTAGGTAGGTAGGTAGGTAGGTAGGTAGATAGATAGATAGACAGATATACATATGATGCCTACTTGTGTATCTAGGTGCATTTTTGCAAGGAAACACCACTTTACCTTGCCTGTCTCTGAGTACAATAGCTGCTGGCCAGCTGCAAAATTATTATATTGGGGAGAACTCTGAGCCTCTATGAGAAATTCTTCCTCTACTTTTTAAAAGATACATAGTTTCCAGTCCCTTTTATATTATATTTTGCCTAGTTATTGTTAGAAGCAAAGAATGAGCTAAAGCTCAAGTTAACAGAATGAACAAGTTCTGCCTTGGCCTCGTACAGTCACTATAGCCCCATAGCAAATGAGTCATTATTAGAAATTTATGTATTCAGATATTACTTCAGGATTGTTTAGTGCATTATGCTGTTATGAATATATATTTGAATCTAACTGGATAGGAAACAGAAAATGAATACATTTCCAAACTATATTAGCAGCACTGTGTCTTGGTGTTCTTGGACAAATTTCTGTTACTGCTCAGACACATTGTCTGACATCTCTTGTTTTCTTTCCCCACTAGGAATTCAGCCATTTCGTTGGGTTTTTAGAATGCCAGGGCATAGCAGCAGAAGCAGAAGCAGCAGCTTTGATTGTACTTTCTGACCTGCTGCCATTTCATGATCCCAGATCATCTGCACAGCTTATGTGCTCTATCTGTCACATCAGAAATAATTGTTCATACGCTGAAGAGTAAATAAAAATAGACAAGAGACCTGTCAGTAAAACACAAGCCCTTCTGAATCAACTATAATGAGTCAGCAGTCATTTTGAAGTGCTCTGGATATGCTGGATCATCGCAAATGTACTGTGAGCCTATATTTCTTTTCAAAGAAAGAAATAATGTTACCTTAAAAATATTGACTTTTGTAGTGGGTTCACCCTGGCTGTATGCCAGACACCCACCAAAGCCACTCTAACACTCCCCTTCTCAGCTGGATGAGGGAGAGAAAATATAGAAAAAGGTCCACGGGTTCAGAGCAGGGAGAGATCACCCATCAAATACCCTCATGGGCAAAACAGACTTGACTTGGGGATATTAATTGAATTTAATAAAAATAAAATCAGATCTGGATGAGATATAAAATAAATCTTAAAAACATCTTCCCCCTACCTCGTTCTTGTGCTTTACCTCCTAGTCCAGCAGCACAGGGAGACAGGGAATGGGGGTTGTGGTCAGTTCATCACAGATTTTCTCCCACTGCTCAGGAAGAGGAATCCTTCTCCTGGTCCAGCTTGGGGTCCCTCCCAGGGGAGACAGTTCGTCCATTAACTTCTGCAACGTGGGCCATTCTTCCACAGGGTGTGTCCTTCAGGCATAACCTGTTCCAATCTGGGTCCCCCACAGTCACAAGTCCTACCAGGAAATATACTCCAGCATGGACTCTTCTATCCAGGGGTCCACAGTGTCAGGAAAATTAATCCACAAACACCAGAGGTTTGTGTCCAAAAACGAGACAGAGGAGTCCTGTTACTTTATTCGAATAAAGGGAAAGGCCATGAGGCATTCCCCTGGGGTGTCTCAAATTTTTGGAGGACGCAGCCTCCTTTTTATCCTAATTTCCCGCCCATATTTCCCTCTCTCTTTCCCCATTGGCTGAGGTACTTGACAGGTACAGACTTCCCGGAATACCTAATATCTAAGACTTCCTTCTACTATATAACCTCCTCCCCCTTAATTTTTTTAATTCTTGGAATTCATGGTTCTTACCATTGTTTCTTTCATCTCTCAAAATACAATTTCATTCATCAGTAGACTTACAGTTTATTTGTAAAGACAAACCTCTTTCATTCCATTTATCAATCACTGGAATTCTTCCCATTGTTTCTTTTATCTCTCAGTGTTAGTCTTATCTGTAGAAGGCCCACAGCTTATTTGTAAAGACAAACCCTCATTCCTTTCGACAGGTTCCTACCAGGAGCCTGCTACAGCACAGATTTCTCATGGATTCACAGCCCTCTCTCCAGCATCCACCTGTTCTGGTGTGGATCTCCTCCACAGGCTGTAGGTGCATCTCTGCACCCCTGTTGATCTCCATGGACTGTAGGGGAATCTACTTTGGTGCCTGAAGAACTTCCTCCTGCTCCTCATTCACTGACCTTGGTGTCTACATAATTGTTCCTCTCACATGTTCTCACTCTCCTCTTCTCTGTCCACAATTACATCTGCACAATAACTTTCTTTCTCTTCTTATACATGTTATCACAGAGGTATTACTATCATTCCTGATTGTCTCGGTCTTGGCCAGAGGTGGGTCCGTCTCAGAGCTCTCTGGCACTGGCCCTGCCAGACATGGATGAAGTTTCCGGCACCTTCTCATAGAAGTCACCCCTGTAGCCCCCACACTACCAAAACCTGGCCACACAAACTCAACACAACTGCTCGGGTTAAATTAATATTATGTATGCGTGCAGACGTGTGTGTATGCATGTGGACCACACGTAAAGCATATGACCTGTGTTGCACCTTAGTTCCATAGAGCTATATTCCAGGTTGTTCCATAGGATCTCTGATTCACTGAAATTTGAGTTACTGGAGATCCATGTATACAATAGGTTTCTTTAATTGCTATTGTTTGCTACCATTCATTTGCTTTCCTTTTAAAAATTCTACTTCAAGAACCTGACACCAAAAGAATGCTACTTGTTTAGCTTTTATGAAAAACTGTAGATCAGTCCTTCACCGCCTCTTGCTGATGCCTGAGTTTCTCAGTATCAGTGGAACAAATGAAGTCTTACATGTACTTGTTCATGCATCTTGGTGTTCATCAACTGGTAGGGTGTGATACCCTAGTTTATGTTTATATTGGCATGAGAATTTTCAGGTTTCCAAAGCTGCTTATCTTCCAAGACCAGACAAGAACAGATGCATCATGGTTTTTTGAATTGGATTGAACAGATTAAAAGATATAGTGAACTTCTTGGCAAAGCCAGGTTTTTTCCTGTTAGTTGTTCAAACTTCTCATAGGTAAGATTTGTACAGCTTGAGACTTCAGCGCAAAATTTCTGCAGAGCACCATCAAAACTAGTTTAGTAAGAATCAGAGAAGGGTCAGTCATTCGGTTACAGAAGAAAAGGAGTTGCTTCAGAACAAGAATGTTTCTTTTTTTCTCTTTGTTGTTTGTTTTTTTTTTTTTTTTCATTTAATAGATTATTAATTTATTTCCAAATTCAAGTCCTCCCTGGATTTTTCTTTTTTCATATGCCTGTGCATATAATTCTGTGCAAGAAAGACATACACATTCCAAATAGTGAACTGGAAATCAAGAGATGGACTGCATGGCGAGTCTGCATTAATTACCCAATGTGTGGGCAGACAAGGAGACGACAGCGGGTTAGAGCCAACAATTTTAAAAGTACCTTATGGACTTAATTACCAAAGTTCAAAAAGTCTTCAAAAGCCAATTAGAACTGTTATTTGTAATAGCTAAAGCAATTAATATGGAAATATAGCAAGAATGAGCCCTTCAGTTTGAGAACCCTGAGGAATACTTTGTTACAGGTCTTTCAAATCACTTTCAGAAATTTGGACGGAAAATTGAATGGGGATTTCCTGCTGTTGTCTAAGATAAACAGAACATTTTTCTGCATGAGTAACACACTGTAGTTGCAACACTCTGTAGTGAAATCTCATATCTGAGTGAAACAAAAAGTTACAGAAAACTTATAACTGAAGACCACTAACATTAGTTGTGAGCTAATGACACGTTTGAGAATCATTTACACAGGGAGATTATTATTGTCTTTTAATAACCTTATTAAGGCTCTATCAGACAGACAAGGGCTCTGGAAGTGGAAAGAATAGAACATTTAAGTCCATCTACTAGATTTAGTAGAGGTAATGATGGAAGGATATGTTTTGGACGTATTTAAGCAGTAATGCAATTTACTAGTAGTAAAGCATTTATTACTTTGTCTACAGCAAGATCATTTAAAAAATAAAAAAAAGTCTGAAAAAGAATCTTATTACTGTCTTTGTAGCCTTGGATGTGTTCCAGACAATGTCTGTTACTCTGTTGGGTACAGCGGCAGCAGAAATAGAACACTGTTTACAGAAATGCATAAAAGTTAATTTCAGAAAAGGGCAGAGGTCTTTCCATACCTATTTCCATCTGGGTGTTTTTCAGATTAAAGTTATACAAATTCTTTAAAGAACTCTGTGAAAGACCTTCCAACATTCTAATGCAAAATGAAAGCATGGAACAGTATGCATTTTTTCAGGTATCTCTTTCAGTCAATCCTTGGATGCATTGTCTCAATAAAATACATCAGATTCTGTGTTATCTATGACAGGAAAGGCACATTGTAACTGTTACTGTGGTCAGCTAGTATTTTCCAGTATGATCCATAGGTTTTATCATTTGCTGTCTCTACATGAGACAATGGCAATACACATAACTGAAGGAACACTTGTAAGAAAACATGGAAACAGGATTAAAGTCCATCCTTCCTGACAAAATTCAATATAAAATCCACGGTTAATTGGATTCAGTGCATACCCTGGATTTCTGTTAACAGGAGTGTGTTTAGGCAAAGATCTTTGGTTTATCTAACTTAGCAAAATATCCTAGGATATAAATGGTCCACATCATAGTAATATTTTTCTGTACTTATTGCATCTTGGAAAATTTCATCTTTTAAGTTTTCAATATATTACTGGTCTTGAAGATGTACTTTTTACTTTAGACATTTGGTCTGTATTAAAAGTTTTCTGTCTTTGAATGATCTTCAAAGTTAGCCAGTGACTAGCACCAAAACAGAGAAGATTACCACTTTACATCACTGAAAAGCATGTACAAAATACGCTTGTAAAATAAATACTTAATGATTTTCCATAACTATGTACCTATACATGTTTTTGTGATGTCAGATCATGTTTGGGAACTCAAAAATAAAATTTAGATCTTAAAATTACTTTCCCTGGAAACTCTGTGTGTTTCAAATGCAGACAAACCTTATATTTAATCTTTCCTTCGTTTTTTGGCATACAGCCTAATGATCTGTTTAACTTTTTTGTAAATAGACCAAGAAAATACGATGGAAATATACCTTGAGGCAGATCCTGAGCTGGCCAATACAGCTACTATACCAGGGTTTATATCAGCTGAATATTTGGCCCATTTTTCTGTGTTCTGCTGTGTTCCATTGATTGCTTTAGCAGTGTTTCCTTGTATTCCATGGACCACCTTTGTGTACCCATCACCATTCAAAACATACAGATGGTAATATACAACTCCTTAAATAATAATAACAACAACAATAACAATAACAATGACAACAACAATAATAATAGTAAATAAAAACGACAACAATAATAAAAATTACAACCTGAAAATTTGTTGTTTCATGTGCACACCTGGGATGAGAATCCTCATTACAGTGCTCTATTTTTTCAGTCTGTGCTAAATACAGGGATTGAAAGTTCCAATGTAAATCACATTCTGCAGGGTATGCTTTTGTCATGGGAGATGTGCATTTGAATGGCTCAATCCTGAGGAAGTAAACCCACTGCAAGAGAAAATACGTAAACACCGAATTATGGTATAAAAACAAAGAACATCATATTTCATTTATAAATTTCCCGTGAAGAGAAAGAACTGACTCCTTGTTCAGATCTTAAAAGAGTGAGTTTGGGAGCTTAACAAAAAGGATTCAGTAGTTTTTATGCTATATGAAGAGAAGCTTTAAATTAGATAATGAGATCTTTCATATCCCTCTCTCAGCATTTTTTATTGTTTTCCTTGAGATATTTATCCAGTATACTGGCACTAATATATTCCATTAATTTTGAATTAACTCTCTTCATTTACTACGTGGTTAAATGAGTTGTCTTCCTGAGGGTTACGAATTCTTCCAACTGTTCATGTTAAATTGTCAGTCTTGTTTTCAGTATGGATCTCATGTTTACTTTTCTAACATTGATGGGAGCAGGAACAAAATCTCAGGATGTTTAAAGGTATAGTGATTTCTGACAGTGAAAAATGTTCATTCCTCAGTCTTTCTATGCCATCTCTGTATTACATTCAATGCTCCTACACATCTGTTGTAAATATAAACCAGAGGCTGAACTGATTCAGGTTAAAAACAAATCTCAGAAAAGGATTATTTTTTTAGCAGAATTATTCCATTTGAACTAAAACTCCATGAAATGCTATAGTGGCGTGTAAGTGATGGCAAAATACAGTCCAGAATAAGAATGAAAAGCCAAGGGGAAGGAAAGAGGAGGGAACATTTCACCTGGAATTGCAGCCAAAGTAAATTATTTGACAGAAATTTGGCACCATTTTATTTTCCTTTTTTTCTGCAATGGATGGGTGTTAAAGAAAAATGTCCATCTAAAAGAAATTCAGTCTATGATCCTCGTCCTTCACTAGTGATGATTTAATACACATCTGCCGAAGATCTTGATGTAGTCAAATCTCCTAATTGTCCTGTGGTGCACCAAATCCAATTCCTATTTGGATGAATTGGCACTTCTTTTATAAACATCTCAGATGTATAGTGTAACCCTTTTTGTCATCTCTGAGGATTTACATGATTCAGCTGGTAGCATATGGAAATAAAAGATTGAGCAGTTGTGGACATTTTGAATTACTTTTCCAAAGACTTTTATAAACATGAAATCTTCTAATTCTGGCTAAATTCCATGAGGTGCTCAGGCAGTTTGCAAATCTTAAACATAAATTTTTTTTCAAAATTACGTAACCCAGAAAATCTCATTTTATTCCTCTAAACCGGTTCAGCAAATAATTTTCTGAATCATTCCACATATAACTACACATGAAAAAGAAGCAAAAAATGGTTTTGAAGCGCTGTATGTTCTGAAATTGTTATGTCTAAGGAGGCATCAATAACAAGGCATATCTTCTTCGTATAGATCTCAGATGGGCATTTTGAGAGGGAACAGTCTGTCTGCAGTTAAAGGGAAAGACTACACCGAAGTCCTGTGTTGTACTATTCTCAGTATAAGAACATCTGGATCATCCCACCTTGTATCCTATCATAATAGAGTTTATTTGTCCTGTATTTGACTCAACATTGATTCCTGGCACTTCTGTTCTTGGTTATGCTATACAGTTTGCTGTCATAAGATGGTAAGACCTTACAAGAAAAGTTGCACTAGGGGTTTGAAGAAAGCTCAGTAGTGGGTATTGTAATATAGTTTTATGTTTGTAAGCTGTAACTCAATGTAATGTTTCTAGATGAGAGAAGCTAGACTATGACAGAAAAATTTTATTGAAGGAATGGAAACGGTTTGAGCTGATTGCTTTCCAGACCAATGTCATATTACAGATTTTCCCACCATATTTGTTTATCTTCATTGCCAAGTTAACCCTGCTTCCTCTGAACCACCTCTAATACTCCGCCTGAAGGCCATGTCCTTCACTGATGAGATGATGGACCAGTTTAGACATAATGCTCCTGTGGAAGAATATAGCAAAATAGTCATTTTGGAAGCATACGAGCATTTTCATATTTTGAAGCCAATGTGAAAAATCTGCTTCTGGCACACCTCACAGTAAATGACATTCTGAAGAAACAAGTTTCCACCTGTATTTACTGCAAAAATTGAAAAATGAAAGTCTAGCCAAGTTGCTAAAATCTACATATAGTAGAGGGATAAGCCAATATTTGAAAATTCATTGCACCTATTTTACAGTGATTTTGTATGGTAATATTAAAACTAAAATTTCATATTTCATCAGTAGTCTTAGATCGATGAATAAGACCAGGTTCCCCAAAGCCCCATACAGTCTAGCCTTGAACTTTTGCAGGAATGTGCATTCAGTCCTTCTCCGGACAAGCTGTTCCAGTAGCTCACAACCCTCACAGTCATAAAGTCTTCCACACATCTGATCTAAACATCTGCTCTTTCAGTTTTAGAGAATTCTCCCTTGTTCTATCATCATGTACCTGTGTAAAAAGTCACACTCCCTTTTTTTGTAATTTATAATTTATACACCATCCATATTTTCTGTAAAATAATTTCCTTTATAATAAATGAGTTCATATTATCTCAGAGTTGTTGAATTTTGCAAATTTAACTACTTATAATTTTTATAGATCATTTCCTGATCATAGCTTTATAAGGAACATGGAAATACTTGACCCAACTGTTTTTTTCAGTGTTGTGCACATTTACAAATGATTTTAAAGTTCTGGTAACTGTATCTTCTCTAATTTAAAAGTATCTGTTTTGCTATTTGTCTTCTGAAATAGAAGATAACAGTAACTGTGAATATAAAAAATTATCAAACAAGAAGATAAGCTCTAATAAGGAATTACTCAGTCTCCACGACACAAAATAGATCTGTATGTAATTCAATAAAGTCGTTCATCGATGCAATAAGCTCCCAACCTGCAATCTTTAAATTAGGATATGTATCATTGAAAACCAAAGCAAAGCATGTGGACTACTGGAGTTGCTTTCTTTTATATTGTTTCTGTGACTTAGTGACCACTACATTGTATTTCGAAATAAATCAATTGTTCTCTTTTGGAGAGCACTTAAATAAATTTGGAGTACTATAAAATGAGAAGATGGATTAGTCTCTTACCCTCATGAGCAATCAGCTTAAGCCCTGAAGCCTGAAATGTGATTACTCACATCATTGTCTAAGCTTGCATGGCAACAAATTTTAATAATGGTTGTGAAACTATCCATTCATTTGTTAAAGCTAGCCACGTAGATGACCTTCCATGGAAAGTTTTCTCCACATGCTGATTATACTCTGGTTTAGGGAAATCTGTTTTTTTTCATATTGAATTTGCAGTTTAATTTTATCACATGTGCCCTTCTTTCATATGATACAATCAAGTTTGCTCTCATTAAACTTACTGGAACCTTTGCCTTTGAGAGTACCCATTGTAAGTATTATGCATTTATTTCCATCTGCTTCTGAAATCACATATAAACCTGTCTAGTACAAAGAAAACTCATTTCTCTGAGTTTGAGTCACAGGCTATTGAAATGATTCATTTCAGTGGGGTCTGAATTAAATCCTTTTTCAGGGAATAGTCAACAAAATTTCACATAAACATACTTAGCTATCCTTTTCCTATCTCAACTGAAAAGACATTATGTGGAGTTACAAATTTAAAACTGACTGACAAAGAGCAGTTTCAAAATTCAGATACTCAGATACAGGAAAAATATGGCTTTCTTTGTTCTGAAAACAGTCCGAAATAAAAAAAATACGGGAAAGTTATTGAATTAGTTCATGGATGTGAAGGAGATAAAAAAAGTCAAAGATGGTTGTGAGGTCATTTGATGTTTCAGTTCTTTGTTTCATGGAACAAATTGTAATATTTTATCCTTCTTAGTATGCTCAGTGACTTCAACCATGTGAACTCTATTTCTCTCTTTACTTGAAGGAAATAGCCAGATCCTGTTAGTCACCCAGCTAACACCAGGCTAAGCATGACTGTCTCCGCAGTGCACCAGAAAGCAATGTGACTAGAGTTAAATCATTCATATACTCTTTATTTCTGTCTTAATGAATAACATTTTTTTCAGTGACATGGGAAATAAAATCAATTTTCTGGTTAAAAAGCTAGTAGAATCAAAATCTACACAGACCACAGGATAGAGAGTAGAGCCATGAATGAGAATTCCCATCAAATTTCATAGGGTCCTGCCAGTGGAAAGGAAGTACAGTTTACAGAATAAGCCTTCTGTGTTGGTCATTGGTTGATTCTTCATGGAGACTGGCAGAAATATTGTTGAAGTGAGAGCTTTATTCCTACCAGTTCAATCACTGTCTAGAAGTGACTATACCAATGCATACTCTTAGTCTATGGCAACTGAATTACAATGTTTAACTCTCTTTCACTAAAGAAAACTAATTTTTATTACTTTGAAACTGCTGACTGCTAGGCTGTAAAGTCCTAACAGCGTCTGTACGTCTTTGAGACAAAATTTTTAAAAATTACCTAAATAAAAAGAAAGGTACACAACCAAAATAAGTAATTGCGTTCTTTTTCTCTTCCTGTCTCTTGTTTATTCTTTTTTCTTTGTATCAACATATTTAGTTATCCAGCTTATTTAAATATAGCTACACTTGGACTGAGCAGTGGGTGATTGATGCAGTTGATGACAGTCTCCTGGGCTTTTGGTTGAGAGATTAGGTCTCTGTGAAGCTTCCTCTGTGGTACTTCAATGAACTGCAAGACAATCACCTCCTGGTAGACACATCTGAGATACATGCCTCAATTAAGGAACTTGAAATTAAGAAGCCTATCTAATACATCAGCTTTCTTAAGAAGACTTCAACTTTCTAGATGTAATAATAATGATAACATCATGAGTTAATATTACCTACACAGGTTTGAAATGCTTAATATAGTATTAAAATAACAACATTTATTATTTAAAATACCATCATTTGCTTTAAGGCTAATGTTACTTTAGTAGTAAAACCTTGGTAATCTAAAGACACTACTGCCTAGTACAGGATTCAGATTGTGGAGGCACAGAGTTTCTATTCCTTGTTTATATGAAAAGCTGGCCCACTATGGGATGCTAAAAATGTGCAACTCATGTCCTGAATGATTTTGAAAATGAAACTATTACCTGTGAAACAGTTTGTGAAGGTGATTTTTAGCTTCCATGGAAAAAATTATTGCTATAGGTTATCGCACCAAGAAATATTCCTGAATTTTTTTATAGTCAGGCTAGGGAGACTAGGGAATCCTTTTAGATGTGTAGTAGTGAAATCTAGTTGTTTCCACCCAATGCTCCAACACTCTGGGGATTTAATCCATGTCCTCTGTAGTCACTGGGAATTGACATTAGCTGAGTATGACCTTTAGGATGATCAAAGGTTCAATACATTCATTTTCTATGTGATTAAAAGTATTTATATATTGTATATAATTACATTATTTGGTCTTTAAGTTATGGATAGTAACTTTCAGGAAGAACTTATATTTTCTATATGTTAAGCTGTCCATCTACTACTATTGAAAATTATAATACTAATGTTATATAATACAGAATGTTTAAGTATAAAACCAGAAGATTAGGAAAATGCAGTTAAGTAGTTCCAAAAAATATCATCCATATTCTCACTTTCCATAATCTGATAATTTTTCTTTCATATTATTGGCAACCTGTCATAATGTGAGGCAATAGAGGCAGTGAGTAGTTGAGAAAATTGCTGTTGAAAAAATTGCTGTTGAAAATGAATCACTTCTGGGAAGCCACGAGTGCTCAAAGACCATAGCATTACTTTTAGCCAGCCCAAATTTAAAAATGAGCACCTATGTGTTTTCCAGTACATTTGACTGAATCCTTTATGTTTTGATGTGCTATCTTTTAAACCAGAGCCTGCATGTTTTTGTTACCTATTCCAAAGGCTTAAAACCTCAAGGAACTGCCTGAAAACATAGTTTTAGTATTTTACTGATTTCTGACTAAATAGATAAAGCTGAGTCTACCACCCTCCTGAGTTTGGAAGCACACTTTATACTTTCGTAACCTCATGAGTCCACAGCTCAATAAAACCTCGATATATGATATTGTGGCACACACATTAGTCAGGGTAGTGTTAGCAGTACAGAAATTGAGAAGGGTAAAGAAGTACATTCACAACCGGGAAGTATACAAGGGCAGAGCACATTCACAGACAACAGCTAGTACATTCATAAACACTGAAGTGCTATATGACCCCTAAGAGTCCCTGTAAGCAGCTTCATGGGGTTCCACACTTACTACCTCTGAATGACTTCCAGATTTTTATGATTATGGTGTAGATGGTATATAAAGTTAAGTCCTGCTACACTCAGTTTTGTTTTACATTGGATATTTCTAGAATGCTGCATGACAATATGTTCCACTCTTAAATTCTAGGTGTTAGATTGACAATATATAAGAATTTGCATTTACAAGCAAGAGATAGATGACTAATAAGAATAATGGTCACAAATTTAGTCAGTAATGTTAAAAAAATGGAAAAGCACTGCATCTCGCCTTGAAATGTTGCCTTTAGATAAAAGAAAATCTGCAAAGAGAACAGCCAGTGTTGAAATTTTAATACAATGAATATTTGCAATATTTAACAGAAAACACCAACCACACTGAAAAATCAATTTTATTGTGTTTCGTCAAGTAATATATAATGTTAGGAAGATTATGAATCTGTTGTTAACCGTCTTGTAAATTATTCTGTGATTTTCAGGGGAACACCCCTGCCCCCACACCATCTTGAATGAATAAAGATGTTTAGCTAGGCTGCAAAGATATTTACTAATAAAATGATGATAATTTGATGAATTCCACCCTTTTAATTATTCACACTGGACTGATATAAGCTCTTCTCACTTTATTTCATATCAGGAAAAGGATTTTTGTTTTCCAGTACCAGAAATTTCAAATACAGGGTCAGAATGAGACAGGCCAGAGCACAGTAATCACACTTACAGGATTCAGTCTACCCAGAGATCACAAGAATATCCAAATGTTCTAATACTTTGATCCTGCTGAAATCTATGAAAAATCTTAGTAATGTATCTGTAGATTTGAAGCAAGAAAAACTACAGCCAATCTCTAGATAGCAAACTTTGGCCCAAAAAAAAGATGACCCTTACAAAGATGACATTCCCAACAGACTTGAAATCCATTCCTACAAGCAGGCTGGCAAGTGATGGATTGTTATTCGCAAAAAAGAAACTGCAAAGTCCTGCACCTTGGGAACAAAACCACCAGATACTAGTACATCTGAAAAGCAAGTTGACAGAAAAGGACCTGAGGCCCCTGGTAAACACTAAGTTGAACTTGAGCCAGAAATGTGCCCTTGTGGGAAAAAAAGGCTAACAGGGTCCCAAACTTCATAAGACAAAGCATGGGCAGCAGATCAGGGGTAGATGCTTCTCCTCTACTGAGCACTGATGAGGCCACAACTGGAACACTGTGTCCAGTTCTGGGCTCCCCAGTGCAAGAGAGATACAGACATACTGGATGGGGCCAGTGAAGAGTCACAAACATGGAGCATCTCTCCTATGAAGAAAGGCTGAGACAGATAGGAATTTTTTTCATCTAGAGAGGGCTCAGGATGGATCTTATCAATGTGCACAAATACCTGTAGGAGGGCTCAAAGAAGATGGAGTCAGGCTTTTTTCAGTGGTGTCCCGTAACAGGACAAGAGTCAATGGGGACAAGCTGAAACACAGGAGGTTCTCTCTGAGCATCAGGAAACACTTTTTACTGTGAGGGTGACTGAGAGCTGGCACAGGCTGCCCAGAGAGGTTGTGGAGTCTCTATCCTTAGAGATGTTCAAAAGCCATGTGGAGATGGTCCTGGGCAATTGGTCCTAGATGATTCTCCTTGAGCAGGAGGATTGGACAAAATGACCTCTAGAGATCCCTTCCAAACTCAACTATTCTATTAAGGCCGTACTCTTACTTTAGCTCTTCATGGTAGCTTCCTAAATGGCTTATCTAACATCTCTAATATCTAATCAGGTACATACTGCAAATTTTGTCTTAGTTCATGTTTATGTCGTTCAAATAATGTGCTTTCCATTTGTATCGCTCATCATTTATGGGTAAATTGTGAAAGTCACTACGATTTACCAGGGGCAGTACTCTTACTCATGCAAATTATCCTCATGGAAAATAAAAAGTTACACAAGTGCTTAGCCTTTAAGGAGCGATTCAAAAGTAGTTGTCTTCCATTAAGTTTTTGAGAGTCATAGATAAAAGCTTGATATACAGTATCTATCTCTGTACTTTTCATCAACTACAGCAGCTTCTGTACGATTTTCTTGCATTTTAGTTTGCTATAGTAAGTTTCCCAGACATCTCCCAGCCTAGTGCAAGGACATTCCCCCAACCTGGCTACAATTACTGCTAGTTTGGAAAAAAAAGAAGATGATACTTTTTTTTAAACAGCTAGCTGCAACAAAGAAAAAATTATTTGCTTAAGTGAGATGTGAAAATAATGGCTTAATTATTTCCAGGTTTTCATGTTTGGAAAGCATAAAGGTAAAAACTCATTCTGTTTTAAACATATAAACCCTAAATACTAAGGAGCAGAAGAAATTCTTAGAACAACCAAACTTGTGTTTGTTCTGGTTTTTCCAAAATTCCAGATATCCTTATTTTCTCATGTTATTGTTCAAATGGATTTGAAGTTCCTTTTCATTCCTCTTCTCTCTCCTTATATTTTCCACTTTCAGTCTGTGAAACATTTGTATATTGTTAACAATGGAGCAACAACTCTTGGCTTTAAGCCAGGATTTTTGATACCCAGGAAGAAAAGAGTAGTTGGAAAAGAATTGCTCTTAAGACTAAATTGTTTGAGACTGTGCCTTTCTGTGTATGATGGAAATCTGTATTTTTAATTACACTTGTTTACTTTCAGGATAGTTTTGCATGGTTTCTTATCATTAAATCCTTCTGATTTCACATTTTGTTGTATTTACAAACAAAGGAAGCTGGAATAACATAAAACCATAAAATTCTATGGATGATAGCATTTAGACATGAATCTTTTTGTCTTGGTTTTATTTTTCTGCTTCCCTCACCATTCATTTAATACATCCTTTAGTTGAATCCACTAACTGCCACCAGCTCATTAATTTCACCATTTAATGAGTGTATTTTATTATTCTATATATGAAATTGTACATTATATACTTTGCAAAGATTACAACCACACACCACTCATTTGATTAAAAAAACATCTTTATCCACTAAATGGACAGAACAATGTCTTTAATTCCATTAATATAAAGTTTTGATGCTGTCACGATAATAAAGTGCTGACATTAATGCCCAATTTCTTTACGATGTTGCCTATCTTTCCATTTCAGAAGACACATGAATCACTCATATTTATCCCCAGTAGGAAAGCCTCTTTTAAAACCAAGAGAAAGAGTAACTCTATTTTTACTTTAAAGAGAAATTTAGACCCTGGTGAGCACAAAGCAATTCCCTGAAATATTCCAGTTACTGAATGTGAAGTGACCTTGTATTGGCTTTTGAGGTAATGTTTGGAGTATTTATCCACCAATTAAATATGCTGATGCATGTGTGTTTGTCTTACCATGCAACACAATTATTATCATACCATTTTCTACATTTAGCTAATTGAATAAGGTTCTGGAAAACTGAAGTGTTTATACTGCATTGTTTATACGAAATATGTTGCTGCTCTATTCTGTGATTCATAGAGCAGTTTTGCACATCTTAGAAATTTTTACATATCTGACCAATGATGGACCAATGTTACTCTAGAGGAAGAGGAAGAGGAAGATGGAATGCTGACATATAAATCTGAATGAGCAGATATTTTATCATATAAGAAGGAGAGGAAATTTTCTTATAGGCTTGTGTCAAGTGACTTAGAAAACAAAACTTGGACTTAGAATTTATTAGATTATTTAAAGGTATTCAATTTTTCACATAGTAAGTATGTAGGTGGTCTTTGCCAAGTGCAGTAGCAAAGGGGAAGAGTCAAGGTTTCATGGGAATCTACTGGGACTCCTGAAAATATACTTTACTGAAATCTAGAGTGGCAAGTATTACACCCAGTAACACCGCAGGTTAATTGAATAAGCACAGTGACTCATATCACTGAAGGACATGGCCTGGGCAATGAAATGTTTCCATTTGGATTAAGACATTTATTGAATTGCACAGTGACCACAGACCTGAAAAAAAACCATGGAGATTGGCACATATGTTGGAGAAAAACCGAAATATTATACTTGCACATGGAATTAATCTTGAATATTCAGTGTTCTTACAAGTGAAAACTTTGTACCAGAAATCTGTTGTATAAGACCCAAAGATGAACAGATTTGCAAACACATTTAGACTAATACAAATCACATTGTATTCTCATATTCGTGCTTGAGGCATGAAGCACATCCTGTTTTAGAAATTGAACTTCCTTCTTCTTTCTTTAGGTTTTTGTTTGTCTTCCCAAGTATTGCATACCAGTTTTTTGTTTGTTACTTTTTTATTTTTTAAGCCATCCATACCTCTTTCATTCTAGAATTCTATTAAGACATTGCATTTGTCATTCTTAACTTCACACCAAAATCTGTCTAAAGTTTTTGTTGAATATTTCTTTTCTGATAAATTCAGTTGCTCTATGGTGTTGAGAGGTTAAAATTAGTAGTGACATATTTCCCGTTTTTATAGAAAGGCAATGCGATGCACAGAGACATATTTCTTGTTTTCTTAATTTTCTCCTGGATTTACTTAAATAAAGACTGAAATGATCTGGTTTTCACTTTAAAGCATTTTATCTTATAATTGGAATGAGAAGTCTCTATATGACATTCTTTTCCCATCTAGATATACACTAGGATTATATTTCCTCTTACTGTTGTTAGGATAAACAAATTTAGCTCCTTGAGTCTTTCAGAATAATGAACATTTCCTAGTCTTTTAATCAATCTCGTGCTTCTGCTTTGAACTCTCTCCAACTGATCAACATCTTTCTAGACCTCTAAAGAGGGGATAAAGCTTTACAATTGCAGTTGCATGGTTGCCAGATTCAAAGGTAATGTATCCTTCCTAATTGATGGTCCTCTGTTTAAACACTCAAAGGTTTCCTTAGACCTTTCAGCTATATATCTGTAGCGAGAGCTCATGTTTGGCTTATTATCTACCATGACCTTTCTAATCCCTGACAGAACCCTTGCCTCCCTGGATAGATTTCTCGTTTTACGACTCATCATATTAAGACAGAATTTGTATATTTATGTCTACCTTATCAAGCTGTCTGGATTAGTCTGGTTTGTGGGGTTTTTTCCCCTCCTCTTTACTCGCTTCTTTTGTCATCCATTTTTCTTTAACTTTAGCAGCAAGAATATATTAGATTTTCCTGATATTATTTAAAAGAATTAATCAAAAGGTTATATAAATGGATTCACAGGAAGTGCCCCTGTTTCAGGGTGATTCCTTATTAACAATTAATTTTTGAAACATATCAGCCACTTTTATAATGCTTTCAATGTACACCATGTTGGTTTTGTATCAAGTGACATAGTTATGGGAAAGCACAGGACATGAGTGTTATAAAAAGGAGAATGCATTTTTTTTTTCCCCACACATAAAGTATTCGTTACTCTTTTTCAATTAGTCAAAGAAGCACCTGGGAAAAATTACCAAAAGTCACACCATGTGTGGCAGACAGATTGCTGCTTCTAGTTCATTTGTGGCTTAAAGATTTGTGATAGCAGTTTTACATGACCCAGGGTGAACCTCCATTAACTGATTTCCTGGAGGAATAATTAAAAGGAAATTATTTGCTTTTCTGGTCTCTGCTCGGAGTTTACCTTAAGTCTCAAAGGTGAAATGAATAAAAGTGGAGGAAAAATACACAAAGCTAAAAATAACACAGAATCACACATTTTCTTTAGTGTTTGATGCATATGTAATTTTATGGGATGGAATTAGGCAGTACTATAATTAAACTCCTTCAAACCCCATTGGAATATTTGGCAAAGAGAACAAAACAGTTTCTAAGCCTAGTATTTTTTTTCAAATCTTGACCTTCCAACTTAACAAGAAGAGTGCCTTTGTTTCAAAGTAAAATACTACTATGACTTTAAAGATTGCCTCTTTTTATACCCGCTTCACTCAAACAGAACTTACTCTAGTTTCCAGAAACAGTGTAACTATATTTGTGCTCTGCAGACTTTTTACTAGATCCTGGAAAATTATCTGTATTTGTTTTCATTTAACCAGTGCACCTCAGTCGCTGCATCTGCACCTATGTGAGGAGAACTGTACTCTGTTTGAGTATATGTGGTGCATGTATGTGTGTGTTTCCCTTCTCCCGTGTTCTGCGCTCTGACTGGGCTCTATTAGCTGGAGAGAAACTTTAGAAGCTGTATTATAGTTCAGGAAGCAGGAACTGGCTTTTGATAAAAGGCTTCCTTTTTCTCCTCCACAATGCATCTGGGGCCTTTCACAGTCGATTACTGGAATATCAGCTTAGTACAGCATTGATGTACAACTGAGAACTTTAACATTTTAACACTGGAAAGAAAAATTTGCTAACAGAACAGATATCAGTTAGAAAAAGGTGGCCTGTTTTGGTTAATCGCTGGTCCAAAAGTTCCCTGAGCTTGTCACCCTCTTTTAACTTTTCTTGGGAGGTTTGTTTAGAAAATGGTTTAAAAGTCAAAGAAGCAGCTTTCCAGAAAGACATGCTGCTGTTGCTGCTTTTGCTGCTGCTGCTGCCACTGCTGCTGCTGCTGCTGCTGCTGCTGCTGCTGCAGACCAATTTTTGCCTGAAACTCCAAATGGATCATATGGGCACAAATTCCACTGGACTGAAGAGTTCTTTCATATTTACTTTTTCACACAAACATGAATATATTTACAAGTGAAGGTTTAAACTGCTGGTTTTAATCACTTGATTTCAACAAGAAAAAGTTTTATTCACATAGATATAGTCTCTTAATGTAAATTAAGACTGGGAAAGTATGATGTCTAAAAAAGAGAGAAATAAAAAAGAAAATATAACTTTTGTCTTGAGTTGTCACAATGGTTTTGCACTTTCACTTTTTGCTATAGAGATAGAAGTATGTTAGTAGTATAATACGCTAGAAGTTTTTATTCAATATGTATCTTCATCTTTTTTGACAAATCGAAGAAAGCAATCCTATTACTATTGAAACAAAATTTATACTAAAAATATTATAAAATGGAGATAATAGAGAATTCCTACAAACAATTTGGAATCAAGTTATCAGCCTTCCTGTTGTTGTTTGAGTTCTTTCTAAAACATGCGCAAATCTGTGGAGATTTCTGTGCATCACCCTCAATCAGGATTAAAAATTATGTTCTAAATCATATGATTCAGTTACAAGACCCTGGGATCAGGAACTAATATGTTTGATTTTTCCCTTAATTGGATATATTAGCATAAGTATGTTTTGGATGCTGGGAAAAAGAAAAAAAAAAGCCTAAATTAATCACCAAATAACTTAAATACATCTAGGTAAGTTTTACTACACAATAAATAAAGAGTTAGTTGATGTTAGAACTAATTTGAAGTATATAAAATCAAAAAAGAATAAGGTTAGCAAAAAGAATAAGGGTTTCACTGTATGATGCAGTAAACTCAGGCATAGTATCAGAAATATTACTTAATATGTAGAAACAGGCTGGAGAATCAGACAAAGAAAATTAATGGAAATTTTTTTGTTAGAAAATAAACATCATAGAATACTGAACTGGCTGCAGATTGGAGAATTAGATGTATCAAATTCAACTCCATGCTTACTTCAAATATTAAGTGTGTTATATTAAATGTGTATTCAAGTGTTTTGTTGAATCAGGTCAGAGTGTTCAGTCCATGCAGGTTTATGTCATGCCACATTAAAAAGGACATGACTCGTTAATTTGTAAGGGGATACTGGATGTCAACAGGGAGAATATCGTTCTGTCGCAGTTGTATCTCTAGTATGGACAGGGAACAGAGAAAGAGCTTTCTAATTCCCTAGAATAGCCAGAGTGATTAATTAATGATGATGTTTAGGCAGTATTTCTAAACTGGTGGACTTTGCTGGAAAATCAGGCTTTCTGTTTTAAAAAAAAAAATACATATGCTTCAAAATTTTACTGTATATAGAATATAAAATGTATTGAAACTCCTTGTAAACTAGAATTTCTGTCTTAAAAACTGCAATTACTTACTTCCAGCCTGAATCATACAATCGTGTTGATTTTACGTTCTTCTCTCTTGGCAGAGGTGTATCTGACAAGCATGTGCATTGAGCTGCTTCCGGAGTTCACAGAGGGTGGATCAAGGAAGAGCTTTAATGCAGTGTACTGGTTTCAACTGGGATAAGAGTTAATTTTTTTATCAGTGGCTGGTATGGGGCTGTGTCTTGGATTTGTGCAGAACAGAATGTTGATAATATAGAGATGTTTTTGGTTTTACTGGGTGGCGCTTACACACAGCCAAGGCCTCTTCTGCTTTTCATACTGCCACACTGGCAAGAAAGTTGGGGGTGCCCGGGGTGTTGGGAGGAGACACAAGTGATCTCAATTGACCAAAGGGATATTCCATACCATATGACATCATGCTCAGTATATAAAGCTGGGGGGAAGAAGGAAGAAGGGGGGACATTTGGAATGATGGCTTTTGTCTTCCCAACTCACTGCTCCGTGTGATGGGGCCCTACTCTCCTGGAGATGGCTCAACATCTGCCTGCTCATGGGAAGTAGTGACTTAATTCCTTGTTTTGCTTTTCTTGTGTGTGTGGCTTTTGCTTTCCCCATTAAACTGTCTTTATCTCAACCCTTGAGTTTTCCAGCCTTTACCCTTCCAGTGCTCTCCCCGATCTCTCTGGTGGGAGAGTGAGTGAGCAGCTGTGTGGAGCTTGGCTGCTGGCATGGCTTAAACCACAACGCACAGATTTCCTCCATTTTTCTGAACCAGCTCTTTGTCTTGTACTCACGAACATATCAGAAAAGAGAAAATGTCACTATAAACTCCAAAGTCTTGTGTGTTGCCATGTAGTGCCAAGACTCATTGCAAGGGCAAAAATTTGCATGACTGTACAGAAAATTGTTAGGAACTTTAAAATAAACTGAGATTCTCTGCATGCTGTTGATTCTTCTTTCAAAATTTTATCTTGGACAACTAAACTGAAAAGTTCGTGTCACATCTTTTACAAACACCTGCATTCTATATGTTTAACAATGAAAAACATAGTCTCTGTTAATATCAGGATGAAATATTAAAACATCAGTCAGACTTGAAAGCTGTGAATCACACATTTACTCTGCACTATATATTTTGTTATTGCAGGATTACTAGTAGCTGACAAAGCATACGAAAGTAGACTGGTTTTCCTTCTTATTTCTGATTACATGTCAGGTCTTACTGGATGCAGTGTTCCTATTTCCTTAAGGTCTTTCTTCTAATCTGCTATAACCAGTTTGTGCAGCCATATGAACATGTGACTATTTGATTTTCAGATATTTGGGAACATATCCAATAATATGCTTCATGTACTTCAGCTTCTATTTCTCTTTTTGTAAAAATCAATAGAGAGTTATACCTGCCACAGAAGGAAAGGCTGGATGTCTTAAGGAAAGGGACAGTTCAGCTCTTTGTTGGAACTTTGTGTACACCAAAGAAGTATGTAACACACGAACAGGGTCTTTCCTACTATCAGGTTTTTAAACTCTCAATCCTGTTTCCTGGCTTCTTTTACAGTACAATCTTCAAGGGAATAGTTTCTTTTGATTGTCATTGTTGTGTCTTATGCTAAGAAACTAATCACTCGAAGAGTAAGACGTACTGAAGACGAAAAGAAATTGCACAAAATTATATGAATTTTGAAAATGCAAGAATTGTATTTCTTCCTCCAAGTTTTTGTGCCTAAGTGTATAAAAATTAAAGTTTTTTCTTATCTCAGACTTTGGTTCATATCTCTGAGGCATAATTTGTGGTTTACACTCAGTCTCTAAAGGATTTTATTTCACATCTGTGGTTGAGAGAAAACAAAATTTAGCTAAGCTGCTAGCGATAGAGAAAGTGATCATTCTGTATGAGGTCAAGATTGTCAGAGGGGTATTCATTAAAGTCCCAGATGAGCAAAAATTTAAGTATATACATATGTGCATCACTTTTCTGCAAAGCAATCACTGTGGCATTTAGACATACGTCTAAAATTAAAAAGCTTAAGCACTTTGTTGAATATGTGGTGCCTACCCTACTAAATGGATGGCTCTGTTGTCTGAAATGGTTTTTACCTCAAACATCTCTGAAAGATAATGCCAACCATTCCAATTTGTTATCCAGCAATTTTTTGGCCAGCAAAATTACTAATGCAGTTATCCTTTATTCTCAAAAAGGCTCTTTCTTCCTTTATCAACTGCAAAATAAAAATACAGCCATATTTTAGGACCTGTGACTTATTCTTCTTTATCTCTGGAATGGAATTCCTAATTTATTTCTCTGTGTCGCTCAGAGTTACTGAACTGATACGATACTGAAATGGAAGGAGATTATTAAATTCCTTCAGAGTACAGGCTGCTTCTCCAATACCTGAATAAATAAATATAGCACAGTTCTGAAATGGTATATTTCTCATCTTTATAACAAAAAAATAAAGCTATCACTTAAAAAGAACTGAATTCAACAATCTTTGTGATAACTTTTCCCCACGTTTTTTAAAATTATACTCAAACAAGCCACCAAATTACTGCAAATTATAATTCATGAAAGCAGCTTCATCAGGCCCCCTATATTGTTAAGCAATACATTAGCAAAGCGAACAGAATGTGAAACTCTTGAAATTTGAGGTCCATGATTTGTAAGGATTTACGCCAGAAAAAATTTTCTTCAAGCTTTATATAATTTTCTTGAAGTAGCAGTCATAGACTGCTGTCTTTAACATTTATGTGCTTTAAGGAATTGTTTGTGGTCATATTTTAAGCATATTGTTATATCATGGTTCTCTGATTTATCTGTCAAGCTTTTATGTAGAAGTCAAAGGACATAGGAAGCTTAGTAACCTATTTAAGACTAAAGTACATTTGGTAGAAGGGTTATATGTGATCCATGTGTTTGCGTATGAGATATATAAACGTATAAAGTGAACAGAAATACAGTGTTAATGCAGGCTTTGCACATGATGGGAAAAAGTCAATGAAGTGGCACCTTTAAGCAGTCTAAACTTGGCACAAGAATATTACTTTCAATAAGCCATGTCTGAATAAAAGCCTTGGAGAAGAAGAATATCCCAAATCTGCTGTATATCTTCCTTTATACCATATCCTCCTTTTCCCAGCATGGCTTAATGACTAAAACAACGACGTCCAGGCACTGCCCTTCTTCACACTTACCAGTGGAAAGACTCTCATGTTTGCAATCAGATTAAACATGAGGGAGTTTCACAGATCGAGGTGGTTACAGTATTTGTAGAACTGTAAAACATTGTACATGCAAAATATCTGCACCATCTGAAATTTTGTGGACTTATGCTAAATTCGTGAAACTGGGTGAATTTTACTTAAAAGAAATAAAAATGTTTTCTTGTGATATTATCTAAATTACATATCTATATTTTTAACTGTTTTGGAGACATGGACTTCTTTTTCCACATATTCACTTGTCAGCATGATGATTTATTCTGAATTTCAAGAAGCATTTCATTAGACTTGAAAAGTACATTGGGAAAGGAACATGCTTTTTCCTCTACTGGAAAGAAACAATCCCTCATCCTAAACACAAGGGCATAACAAAGCTCTACACAATATATTCCGAAACACAACTGTCTGGATCTTTCTTCTATCATTAATTTATTATTAACCATTGCATTTCACGCTCTGATTACTCAGATAAAACAGAATTCATATTACATTCAGAGGACTATGTTTATCCTTGCAGTGGCTGTGTCTTGTTATCAGACGGACAAAAATCTGTAAAAGAAACCTACTCTATCTGGGGTACAGTTTTGTAAGATGTAGTCATTCTTTAATTCAACCATCATAACCAATTAAGTTTATATTGAATCACACAATTAGCAGTAAACCACCAAGTTTTAAAGCAAAGTATTGAAAATTGATGACAACTGTAATTGCTTAATAACTGCAAAGACCTAATTATGCTGACAAAACAATTATAATCAGGTACCAATCCTAATATCTGTACCAGATGCTCTTAAGTCTTGATTTTCCTTTGGGAATGAAGTTAAACTAGAAGAATACTTGAAAACAAAGGACCAATCTCTTCTGGCGATAGAGCTTCCTAGACACAAAATTTCTTTTAGAGAGCATCATTGCTCAAAATATAATAGATATGAAAATTAGTCATGAAAAAGTCACGACAAAGCATAACTATGACAGATTAAAGTAAGTAGACAGTCTGTAACACCAAGTTAAAACCAGATGTGATAGATGACATCTTTTTGGGTGGTGTAATTTTCTAACTTTTTCTCTGCTTACCCTCTTAAACTATGGGGTTTTTTCTGTTAGAAGTCTGGGGGTAGTAGTCAGAAATGTGTTGCGCAGAGCCAACCTGCATTTTTTGGGAAGAGACTGCGCTTTCCCAAGGTAGGATAAGTACCTGGGTTTTACCTACAAAGACATTCAATAGACTGTGAATCCTACAGAAATTCTTAAATGTATGACGTTTTGGGTGTATATGCAATAAAGACTTACTGAAATTGATCAGAGACCCTCAAATAGGACAAAAACTCTGAAACTTCAGAGTTAGATCTGACTTTTTGTTCCTTCACATCGTATCAAGTAAATAACTTCAAATAATCCACCTCATGCAAGAAGAGTAGACAATGATATTGCTTGTATTTTATGAAAGTTGCTACAATCATTATTTCTTAATCATTGAGAAGGAAATAATATAATTCATGCACTTACTGGCTGACATTCTGTGAGTTTTTGGATGGAAGCAAATAATAAAGGCGGTTTTACTGACAGATAGTATTAACGAGTTTTATTTGTAAATCTACCTATCTGCTTGGCACTCATTGTGGCTTCTTTTCTCAGTTTTTCATTTGTCTTTATTCTCTTCATGGAAAAAAAAAGCACCTAAATTATGCTGAAGTAATTTCCCAACACATCACAATGTGATTTAGCCATTAAACCACCTTCTTTTTCTATATATACTTCTTTTCACCTTCTCACTGACAGCCAAAGCATTTGAAAACCTGTGCGAATTCCTGGAAAGAATCCAAGTAATTTCTTCATTCAGGCTGCTGGCTAATATTCTCCTTGAGTTGAGCAAACATAAACAAAAAGTACAAGTTTGTTCCATCAAATTTTCTTTTCTCAGGTCCCATGTATACTCCTTAAAAAGAGAGAATGCTTTTGTGATAAAGAAATTGAGAGGTTGGATTTTTTTCTTGGCTCTGGTAGTGGCTTTTCTTATGGCACTTGTTAAGTTACTTTACACATAACTCATATAACATAAATGCTATTTTGTTATATATATTTTCTTAGCAGAGAAACTCAAAATTTTCAAAACTGTATTTTCTTAGCAGAGAAACCCAGAAATTATCTCTAGCCCTCTTAGACACTTTAAGTATGGTAAGCACCTAGAGTTAATTGAAGTGTCAGAAGTGGTTCTATGAGCAAATGAGCATTCCAGAAATATTGTCACCAGTCTTGTACCAGTTGGCTGTGTAATGAGATAATATAGAGTTAAATTGGAGTAAAAACATTCACTTTGCCATTTTCTGCAAGATTAGACCACTGTTGGTATTATTGTATGGTTGGCATCACTGAAAAGCAAAAGAGATACAGAAAAGGCAGGTGAAATGACTGGTCAAATGCAGAACCCCACACTGCATTGCTAGACACCCATCACAGGCAAACTTCTGCAAAACTTCTGCTTACAGTGTAGTGATTCTGAAATTATTTGTTCTTGTTTTGGTAGGCCAATAAAACACTATGTTTTACTTTGTTAAGTATTAAGTATCTCATTATTTGTTGAGAGCTTTTACAAGTAAATCAAAGGCTCATACAGCAGTTTTATACAATAAATCTGTCTATAAGGCTCTCTGCACTAGGCAAAAACCATTACAGGCAGAAGGCACAAAATAATGTTCCGGTATAAACTCTGTTGTTCAGGTCAGTTCAAATAATTTTGTTAGTTAACTTTATATAAGAAAGCTTTACTCTGGGTCAAGTGCTACTTGACCTGGCCTCTCTATACAAGGTTATTTGTTGTCTGTTCTCCCACAACCAGCAAAAAACACCAGCGTAAGCTCTCTAATGTGTACTCTGGCTAACAGCAGACTTGCCATCTTGTGCTTTACTTACTCCTTATCAGATTGTCTGTATGTGGTTCCTACTATATTGAATGGTGTAATGTGGACTCATAAAATCTTCCAGTCTAGTTTTATCCAAAAAGGAACACAGTCTCTACACTCCAAGATTTCTTTACAACTTGAACCCAGAATTCATGCACCTGAAGAGCTAAGAAAACCATCAGTTATCAGGATACTTCAGATGAACAATGCTGACATTTGTTGTGCCAGACTGTTATGCAATATGAAGACTGTTATTTTTTACTATGACAAACGTACATGTACACATGCTTTTATATACCCTTCAAAGGCACAAGAACATGTTTAAACCAGTTACACTTGTGAGCATCTGGAGAAGTTCCAGATTCTCAAAATTTTTTTCAGATTTACACTGGCTTATTTTAGAAAACATTTTTGCCTTTTATTCCTTGCCTGAGGGAGTCTGTAATCAAATTCACACAAATATAGTTGATGAGGCAAAGCAAGAAAGACAGAAGAAGAAACTTTCTTCTAGCTGATCTTCATGAAATTTCTATGTGTTATGTTTGGATTTGAAATGAGGATTTTACCAGAAAAAGAAGTAGAAAACTGTTCCAGAAATATGTAGATATGCTCATGCATTTGAAATCATATAATTAGTTCTAATACATTGGACTCAGACCTTGGTTTCTGCTTTTATTTCATTCCTTTTGATGATGAGACAAAATGTAAGAGAAGCAAGGTCTGAAGAAAGAAGTTTCTCTTGCTGGTATTGCATGACAAAGTAGTAGTTCATTGTGTACCAAAGGTAGTGTTCAAATTACAATACCTATTTGGCTACTAGCTTTGAATGTGATCCCAAATGTTAGTATTTTGTCTTAAGTAATGAATGAACTGCCTATCTTCCTTGCCAGATAAGTTGACTCTGACTCAAATCTCAAATACAACTAAAAGGAAAAATGCATGTGACCAGGAGGACAATATTCCCAAAGGTCTGTCCTTTAGAAAACAAGTAAAAATTAATGAATCTAAATGAAGAAGTTACAGTTGCCTAAAAAATTCCCTTAAGGGTCATTACCTTTACTATACAACTGCCACTAGAACTGAAGAAACTTCTTTCCCAAATGTCCTGTTAATCTGAGTACCTGTTAGCTCAGTAGGGCAATGGAATGCCAGAATGAGGTTTTACAATCAAAATAGACAGTGTTTTAGATTTGTCCATATAACAAGGATCCACTCCCGAATTACAGTTCTTGATATCACTAATATACAACAGTGGAAAGAGGCATCTGTATGGTGTAATTTTTCCTACTGAAAATAGCTGAAATTGGTGAACTGTGTTGTGCCCTGAAGTGTACATGTCCCTTTGATGAAGAAGAGGCTTGGAGATTTAGATAAAAATTCAGGTATCTGCAATATACACAGGCATCTAAAACTAGATTTAATAACTTCCCTTTAATAATAATATTTCAGATCAAGAGTTCACCATTTCATGTAGGGGCAACAGTTTGGCTCTTCTAGCCCAAGTTGCATAAAGCATTCAGATAGGACAAAAAATGCATATCCAAACTTAATTTCTGACATTTCATGCTATAAAGAGCCCTCAATCAGCTGGACTGTAACAAGGCTATATATTCAAGACAAACACCTCAACATCTGTTTAGTTTCAGGTGCAGGTCATCTAGATCTATTATTCTTCTGCTCTGGCAGTCACTGCAACTGAATAAACTCTTACACTTTTCTTGTACATATCAGACAACTAGAAGAGGCAAAAAGAAATGAAATTACTCCAGAGCTGAAGGAAGCTCTGTCAGAGCCACTGAAGTTTGCCATCAATGATGACACAGTAAAATTAGAGAGATGAGTTTTCCATAGTTATAAGGTAGCAAAAACATTGTGACACGTCTGTCTGTAGGCATTAAGCAGCTGTTTGTGATATACATTGATCACAGGCACAAGAAGTTGAACTCTGCAAAACATGGAGGAAATGTCTTTTTTCCCTTTTATTACTGATCAGGAAACAGAAAATGCTTGATGGCCTTCTGATACCTCCCAACCCTCCTATAGACATAGAAAGAACAAAGCAATATGTCTCTACTAGTCTGGCCAGTGACTTGGAGTACCTTGGTCCATAAAAATCCTTTTATTTACATAAATTCCTTCCCATGTCTGTGTTAGCTGAGCTATGCTAACATTCCGTATCCTGGCATCCCAAATCTCTTCCAATAGTTCAACAATTTTCCTTTGCATTCTGGACAGAAAGGAACTTCTGCAAGCCTCTTTATTCTTTTGGATGCTTGCTCAGTCCATGTTGTGTGTGAGCTCAGGACACAGATTAACCATTTCTTCTGGCATGCAGAGCAAGCTTTCTAAGTTCTGCAACTCCCAATTTCTGCAAATAGCAAGCATGGAGTTGTCTTTGTGGGCAAGCAGACAGGATTCCTCTCTTATTCTAGGCAATGGAAAAAATGAGTAAAAGATAAAACTACAATAAAAAGGTAGGAAAAAAGCCAAAGGAGACAAATTATAATACTGTAGAGCCTAAATTAACTACAAAATCTTTACAGGAGCAGTATCTGCCCCTCACACCTTTAAGAATGGGAAGCATAGGGTTACAGCACGAATTCTTTTCACACTGGAGTTTAAGATCACAGTATAAACCACCCTCGCATAAAATGTATGTTTAGATCTATTCTAGAATACTTCTGGTGAATAGGTTATAGCGGAGAGATTGTACAAGTGTTTAAACAGGGAACATAGAGCTTGCTCTGGGACTTTCCAGAAATAAATCATCACAATTATATATTTATATACACAGACATCAAATCTTAATTCTGAAACTAAATCAATGGAGCACAAACATCCTTGATATTGAAATTTTAATATGGAATAGGAAGAAAGAAATTATTTCACATGGAATTTACATCAAAGATTATGTTATGCAAGCTCATTGTACTTCAGTGTGATTTTATTATATTGTCTGATAAAATTAGTACATAGTAATCTGCTCTTGATAAGCACTTTATTTTCACCAACACCACCGATGCAAATATCATTGTGTTACAAAGATTACATGTTTATGCATGAATTTGGCATGTCACAGGCAGATTTGACATCAGAATAATAATCTGTTGACTTTAAATTTCTGAGAGCCGTACTCAAAGTTGACTCAGGGAAAACCTTCCTGTGTATGTAGGGCATTTTCCTGTGGTGTGAGTCCCATGACTGTTACTGTTTACAATTGTTTCACCTGTCCTTGCATGATACAATTATTTAGAAAAAAACAATTTTTCACCTTCTTAGTGAGTTCTGCTGTAGCCTGCTGAAATTATCTACTTAGTTTCAACATGACCTTGGCACGTACTCCTATAAAGTCACATACAGAGTCCCTAACATTAGCATTGTTGTAGCAGGTGTACACTAGAAACTACTTTTGAGCTCTATTTTTGGTTCTTTCACTGAATTTTTGAGTGAAGTTGAGCGAGGTCTACATTCTCTGCTTAAGTGTAATATACTTATTCCCCTTTTTCTTTTAATTTTCATCTGTATCCCCTTTTTAACTGATATCTACTGTATGTGAATAGAAAACTGGTGTTGTGGTTTGGTTTATGTTTTGTTCATTTTATTTTAATTTTTGTCTGTGGTTCTGATTGTTTCTCTTCTTTCTTCTTTCTAGTATACTGATCATTGCTGGGATAGAGTTAATTATCTTCAAAATACCTTATGTAGTGCTATGTTTCATATTTGTGCTGAAAAGCCTTGACAGCACACTGATGTTTAGTTACTGCTGCACCGTGCTGACACAGTAACATGTCCTTTTCTGCTCCTCATGCTGCACTGCTGGTGAGGAGGCTGGGGGTCCATGAAAAACTGGGAGGGGACACAGACAGGACAATTGACCCCAGGTAACCAAAGGGATTTCCCATACTATATGACGATGTGCTCAGCAACAAAATCTAGGATAAAGAGAAGGGAGGGGGAATGTTCTAAGTGATGGCATTTGTCTTCCCAAGTCACCATTATGTGTGATGGAATCCTGTATTCCTGGAGATGTCTGAACACCTGCCCATGGGAAGTGGTGAGTCAATTCCTTTTCTCGCTCTCTCGGCTTTTGCTTTGCCTATTAAACTGGCTTTGGGAGCTTTCTTAATTTAGATTCTTCATCTGATTCTTTTCTTCTCACACTGTGGGAAGGGGGAATGAGTGAGTGTGTGGCTGTGTGGGGTTTGGCTGCTGTCTGGGATTAAACCACAACATCTAGGCACAAATTCAGGTGTTATTTATCTACTTCTATATCGAAATTGTAAAAAATTTAATAAGTCAGTATCTTCCAGTTCTCTGTGAACAACAGCAAAAAGATCAGGAAACATAATAAATTCACAGTAATTCTACACTTAGAGTAAAGAGTATTCAGTTATTGTGATATCAGTATCACCAGACCTGTGAAACTATATAAATTTCTCTATATATTTTAAATTAATCAAAATTATAATCTTTTCTGAAATCCATAATAATTTTACAATATCACTGAATATTATGCAAAATTATCAGATATGTTCTCAAAATTTCTTCTGTTCTGTGACTCTGTACTAGGAGTTTTGTCTTTACTATTGCAACAGTTCCAAACTTTTTCACCAAATTTTGGTTCTAGACACCAGATTGGCAGACTACAAAATCTCTTTCTCTGATTTTCAACTGATCTCTCTAACCTACTAATTTCCTTAAAATTCTATTTAACAGTTTATGTTGGATTTTCAAAGAAAAAAAAAGAGCTATAGGAAGATGTCTGGATGCTTTCACTAATTTTTTTCTATTTCATAGGAAGGGAGATTGTCCCTGAAGTTTCAGCCTCAGAGTTAGATTTTGCATGCCCAATTTCACTTTTAAAATATGCATGAATTTTTTGTTTTTAAATATTCCTATACCTTAACAGGGATTCATGCTACTCCACATGGTTATGGTCAGTTATGAATTGTTGAAGAAACTTGAGAGCTTAATCTACCTGCCCATTTGTTCTTGATTCTTTGCAGAACTGCTGTAAATTCACACACTAAAAACCTAAAAGCACTCTGTATACAGTACCTCAGCAGCTTCCCAGCTCCTTGAAGCTAAAAGCCAAACCCAGACGACTGGTGTCCCAAATGAGCCAAAGTGCTTCTGTCTAGTTTGTTACTGAGCACTTAACCTAAGGCTAAATGTTCAGGCTGAATTTCCTATTTTAGGACCACAAGGGACATGATGAGAAGGCAGCTGCAGTGGAGAATGCAGTTTTTTGTTTTACAAGTAGTCCATTAAGTGACTGAATCAGATAACACAGTTTCAACAGAGAGCATTTCCTGAAATAGGAGGGAAATTGCAGTAGAGTTCATCAGGCTGCCTGTAAGAGCGGTGCTGTGGCACATTGCAAAAGCATGTCCTCCTCACATGAGTGTTTCTAGACAACCCTGATATAATACCTGAACACCTTCAATATAAAATCACAGCATATTCCATTTGAACCTATTAATTACTTAGTATCTCCTTCTTTTAATCTCACGGCTGGGTTTTGTTTAATTACGGAAATCCAAGCAGAGCTTTCCCAAAACTCTGAGTCTAATTTGATTCCCAAATCCATTTAAAAGTCTATTAAAATATATGTTCTGAAGTTCAGAGACTAGGTGTTGTTTCTGCAGGGTGGTGAAAACTATGCTTCTGCTTCACCAACACACCTAAGCTTGTACATAACATTAAGCACAAATAATACCTTTGAAGATCTAGATAAATTAGATATGTATTTAGGTGGTTTATGGGTCATATGCATAATACTCAGGTCTTGTAGAATCAAGGTCCATGCTATTACATATACATATATATCTATACACACACACACATGCACACAGATTAGAACATACACTGTGCATTTAAAAAGTCAGTACTGCAATGTGATTTCAATTTACTGGTAAGACATTCTTGGTGTAATTGCACTGAGTGCAAAAATTACTCCTCTGCATGCACTAGTGTAGGTGTACTTATAACAAAGTCCAGAAATGGTTGAAGGAGTCTGCCAGCAGTCGTTCACTTTTCACGCAATAACTCCAGCTAAATCTAAACAAAATGAATACTATAGCTGAGAGCCTGAATTCAATAAATTTTCCATTTCTGGGTATAGGAAATGAAGTGAAATGACATTTCTATCAAATCAAGACAATGTGTTGTATAAAGCTATCCTGAGAAACAAGTCAAACCAACTATAAGAGGATGTACATTATGCTGGCATCATACCAGGCTGCAGTTTACATTTGGCAATGACACACCGAGGTTTTGCAAGTATATCAAATGATACACTGCAATATTTTTCTACATCATTTTAGCTATGTATGTTTTCTACCTCCTGCAATCCCTGCTTCACAGCCCAGATGCAATATTATTCAGTTTTTATAACGTCCCCTATGCCCTTCATCATTCTCTTTTGCTGACATGCTTTATCTGGCAAATGTGATTTATTTAAAAAAAACAAGTGAAAGAAAGTAATTTTCACATTCCAAGGAGTTTGATATCTCATTTTATTAAACTAATTTTCTGTTTCCAACAGTATTCTGTTTAGCTTACAAAATCATTCTGTTGATGATTCATCATAATTAATTAATTATCCATATTTAATTATATTTTTAGAAATCTACACATTCTTTTCAAACAAATATGAACTCATCTAATATTTGACAGTGATTTGAGCTTTCTCACTGAGATATTCCTATATTAAACATTTCCAGAGACAGCAGATGGGGATTTTATGTGAGATTTATATGATTTTCAGTTAACTGAATTATTTGTTGTCAAATTATCCAACAAATTTAATCTGCTGTCTACTTCTGAATTATTCATGACCCAGCCATAATATCTGTAAACACTACATAATTTTTATCAAATAATTTGTACAAATAAATATTGGCTTTGTTATTATTGAACTGATTTTTCAGACCTACTTTCATCTTAGTCAATTGTCTGTCTCTGGAAAACAAGGACAGAGTTAGTCCATGAGAATCTAGACCTGGTGATGGCACAGTGTCACTTGTTGGAGGTTCTTCTGGTCCTGAGGCATAGCACAGGAAGTTCAGGTAGCCTCAGAGCATAGGATGCACTGTTGTGGTTTTAGGCAGAAAAACAGGTACCCCAGCACGAATCCATTTGGACACAGCAAAGCTCACTGCTCATGTACACTACTGTCTTATAGAAAAGCCTTGATTTTCCACAGACTGTAAACAGAGAAAGAATTAGACTTGTATACAGGTCAGGAAGCACGAACAAGAGCCATCTCATTCCCCACAAAAAGAAAGCTGAGAAGAGTAAATTTTTGCACTCCAAAAATGAGATGAATCTCTATCCAGATTCTATTTAAAATTGTTGGTTTAGTGTTTTATTTTTAGACAGCCCTGAAAGAAAAGATTATTTTTATTTTTCTTAATACAGAAAATACAGTTAGAAATCAAATTGAATTTTTGAATAATGAAATAAAATTATGCCAGGAAACTTCCTAAAACAACACAATCCTTCTACATGAGATAATCCTTTAGGATTTAGTTAATAATCTGGAGAAATTACTAACTTAGTAGATATTTCAATGTATCTAAAAACAGAATTGAACTTTTGCTTAAATACAAGGACTTCAGTACTGCTTCACATCTACAGAAGAAGTAGTAAACACAGTGCTTTTTAAAATTATTTTTATTTACTTTTAAGAGCCCTTTAAGATGTTGTTTGATTACTTTTATTTCTTCATTTATTGGGGGAATGGGGCTTTCTTTCAAACGCCACTTTAGAGACTTTTCCACTATTAAAAACTTCACTGAGGGCAGATAAAAAAGCTGATAACCTAGTTCAGTACATGATATTGCTTCCATTTATCTCAGTGGAAGTTTTTCACTAGCCTTAAAGTCAACAGTAACAAGACCTCAAATATTAGAAAGACTTTAGGTTTAGGCTGATTTCTGTGGTGTGATAAGATGCTTCGATCCTGATCTTAATTATCTCAGAGGATATAAATATCTTTAATTTGATGCCTTACTGTTGTACGTCAGACTAATTTAATAGGAGAGTATCTGAAATCCATTAAAGGATCTGACCTAATTTTTGAAAATATGGGGAATCAGAGTTAAAAGTGACTGCTCATCACAGTGTCTATTTTCTTCACTATGCCAAAGGAAGAACTTTTGGGAAATACCTGTCAGAATTTAGAGTTTCTGTAACAGTATACTTAAGTTTTGTGAGTGTGACTGCGAATAAGACTAATCCTTGTACTTCTAAGAAGCTGTTCTTTGCAAATAGTGTTTTCTTTCTGAAATATGACAAGAAAGAGTTTATTTTACAGATTTTCAGACTACGAAAAAGTGGGAGAACTTTTGAGGGAAAGTTCCTTTTTTTTTACAACTTATTACAAGCAAGCATAAGAACTAATTTGGCTCCAGTTATTTCTTTTTTTTTTTCACCTAAATATATAACAAGAAAAAATATAATCTGAAATGGAAAATCATCTGGAGAAAATTCTTCCGTTTCTTTTAAGTGGCTATATATTAGAGCACAACCATCCTATAAAACAGTGTGTGCTGCTATGTGTCAATGAGATTAGCTAGTTTTGAGCTCAGTCACCCGTGATTTTGCAAAATTTCCAGAGGTGAAGAAGACTTATAAACACTCTGCAAGCAAACAGGGAAGAACAAATATTTTGTTTTTTGAGGTAAAGTGAAGGATGTCATGATACAGATGGACTGGGTGTAGAGTAGCAAGGAGGGTACTGGACTGCTTCTTTTTTAACCCCACACTTTTATGCAGCGTAACACTGAAATTCTCTTCTGTGGACCTATATTCTTTGAAGCCCTTTGCCTGCCTAGAACTGCAAGAACGAGAAAAGCCGAATTAAAAAATATAACACATATTTTACATCATCTCCATCAGAAAAAGAGGTAACTTGACCTCTCTACCCATAGATTAAAAGAAGAACCAAATTTATCTGCATATACTACATGCTCATCTTATGACCTCTTAGTGTAGTGAATTCTGCCCTAAATGGGTATTTTAATGAGGTCAGAGCTGCACGCTCTGAAGACAGAATTTCTAAGTGGACAGGGGTGGATTTAGTTTGCAGAAAAACAAGGTTTTCTGCTAAAGTTATAATCTAGATACACCTGGTTCAATTCTCTGTGATTCATCTTAGGGGCAGCCAAGATATACAGGCTCTGCAATGAACATTCACATGCATTTCTGATATGTGGGCCTCTGATCCTAGCTGGTCTTTGGGATGCTACTGTACCTCTTAAACTAATTGGGATTTTTTTCTTCCTCATAAGAGTGAAGAAGATAGAGACAGTATTTGTATGGAGCAAAAGACATTGGAAGACATAACACAGTTAAAAAGGAGAAGTCAGAAATGGTGAAAGTGAAATACGGATCAAACATCGAAGGGAGAAAAACACAGCAGAAAGTAAGAAAAATTTGATTGCTCTGAAAAATCTGCTGAATAAATAAAAATGGTAATACAGAATACATGACTAACCTACAGAGTTGAGACTAAACTATTCACACAAATTAAAGTTCAGTATGATGCAGATACTCACATTCCCCAGTGGAGTTCTCAACCCTCCTACCTAAGCCTGGAAAAAGAAATTCGGCTGAAATAATAATTATACAACAGGTTTTGGAATAAATTTATCAGATCATATTGAATGACCTCTCTTTCCCTGAGAAGGATCCCCTTGGGTAAGAATATAGTACTATAACCTTGAAAATGCTTCCTTCATCTTTTCATGGTTTCAGTGACTGTCCAAAAGATATTGTGCAGTCCCCTCGCACCTGCCAGCACAGCCCTGGGTGTGGCAAAGTGGACTGTCAGATGCCCTGTTCTGCACAGCATCATGGAGCACCAAATAAAGGTTTAACTTCCTCAAACTGTTGTGGTGATCTTTTCCTTATTGACTGACCTTTGTCTCTTTTACCTTGTTGTTCATAAATATCCTGTGTACCCGAGGGAGTGGTGATGCTGAGATGGCTCTTGTTACCTCACTTCCCTGTCTCAAAATTTTCAAAGTTCTACCCTGGAACAGTTTCATAAGCTGAGTTTATTGCCACATACAAAGAATGAGATATATTGCAAAACATTTTTAATTAAAATCCAGTTTATGTTTCCATTTAATTTAAGCAGCAGCTGGCATTATTTGTTACATTGACAGTGTGAGAGAAAGACGTCAGAAAAAGAAAAATGGTTGCTATTCCTTCTTCTTAATTTGCCAATTGAACTATTGACAGTGTTAACATTTTAAATCTTTCTCCAGCTTTTAAGAAAAAGGTAAAAAAGAAGTAAGCTGTGAATAGGATTGGTTTCCATAATTGACATGGCCATTAATGTCAATATCACAAGATAAGCTTCTAATTAAAGTTCTAGTAAGAAAAACATAGGTTCTCTGTGCTGAGATGTATTTATTTGGCAGGAGATTTTGTAGCATCCTTTATGACTGCTGCTTGAGAGAAGTTACTGTAGTTTCCACTGCATTTCTGTCAATTTCTACATAACAAATAAAAAACTAGGAATACTGCTGAGCACAGCATGGCTTCATCCAGTTACCATCTTTGATCTGGTTGCCTTATTACAATTTAAAAATAACCTTGGCATTCAGAAAAAAAATTAAAATATTCAAACGCTCTTTGAATTCCTCATATATATGCATATGTCTACTACTATTATTGCTTCCATACTGTCATCTTAAAAGGGCTAATCCCATGGGGAGGGGATTAATCTCATTTAGTTAAAAGCATCTATTTCATGGACACCTACACCTGAGATAAATATCTCAGGTTTTCTTTGTAATTAGTAGAAAGAGAGAAATCCCCTTAGAATAGTTCTCATCTGACCTGCTTTCACAGGAGCATTGAGAATGGATCGCCTGAGTACGCCGCGCAGTGGCAGAGAGAACAATGCAAAAAGTGTGATGAGTCTTGGTGTAGGCTATGGACTGAGAAGTAGCAGGAGGAAAATAGCTGAAACTACTGAGAAGCTGTGTCATGTTATCCTCGTGGGCAGCCGTGCCTATATACCTCTCACTGCACCTTCAGGGAGACTGGGGTGAAGCATGGTTATATGGATATCCTACATCAAGCACCATCTGCAAAAAAGACTCCAAGGTTAATTTTAAAAGCAAGAATTAGACATTCTGACTAGCATCTGGAAAAAGTTTTATTATGAAAAATCCTGAAATGGGGTCATGCATCAGAGTTAGGCTCTTGGGGCCACTCTCAGGGCTGTGTGCTTGGGAGATGTCTGAAGAACAATAAGAATCCCCTACAGGGAAAGAAGTTTTATCAGAAGCACTACAAAATACATACAACATGATTGACTACTGATTACATTGAAACTGTGAGGCAGATAAGAGGGGGAAAAGGAGTGTACTGTATAGTTACAGCTTGGGTTATACTGCCATTTTACCATACTTACAAAAATGAAATGAAGTGACTGAAGAAATTAAGTTTTAATTGGGATTTCTTTATATTTTGCAATATGAAAGCAGTAATTCAGGGTACTACAATTAACTGAAATGCTCTTTTGTTGTCTATCTAAACAAATATCTCAGAATTATATTGGGTTCTCTTCTAGGAGAAGATCAGCTATGCCAAGCTGCTTCCTGAAGTTTAAATCCAAACTCTACTTAGATCAGAGGATATAATTTGGATTACTTTACAGTTTTTATAGCAGCTGAAAAGATTGAAAAGAAATCATCAAAAAGGATGCTAATTGCAATCAAATTAAATGGCTGAATGGGTTAGAATTAGGATGCAGAACTCTGGGAGAATATCTGCTCTGATACATCTTGATGGTAAAATACTTTATTTCTGTGTATTAGACCAACACTTCTTCTGTACGTTTTCATTATGATTAATAGTGTGAAATTCACAGTGACCCAGCCACGGACTGAAGAAGAAAAAATGGTTCTTGTCAATCGTTAGGGGATTAGTTAACCTAAGAATAAGATATACAATAACTTATGCAAAATCANAAGTAGGTAGGAGTAGTTCAAAATAATGTCTTGGTACTGTCATGCAAATAAGCATTTCAAGTAATTCTTCTCAGTATATATTGCACGCCAGAACTGTGGAATTAATTAGTCTGTTCTTCATGGTAGATTTTTCTATAAAAACTTTCAATGTTCTTATAAGGAAGGTTTTTATTTCTTTAATTTACTCTTTTATTAAATTTTCAATTACATCTAAGCGAATATTATACTAAAGAAATGAATTAATGCAAAGGAAACTTAATTTATACCAAACTAGAAAATGATTTCTGGGCAGTTTCAGAGGAAAACAGATGTATATTGAACAAGACTTCAGGAAGTGTTAAAAACAAGAAAAAAATTCCTTTCAAGTGTGGAAACCAAATAATCATCTTTATCCTTTTAGATTTTTTCCAATATTTGGGGCAACGCTTCATGTAACAAACTTCAGATAACATTTAAATATATTTAGAATCATAAGACATTTATTAATAAACACATTAAGTACATTACAGACCACATATAAAAGTTTGTTAAAAATCTACAGACTGTAATAGCAACAAGTAACATTTAGATTGACAATAAATTTATCTTTTTTTTCAAACATAATCAAGAATTGGAGACATTTTTAGTAAGTTGAAACATCAGCCACAGGAGGCTCTTCTTTTCTCAGTCCAAGTCTACATTTGCAACAGGCAGCTATTTGATCTTCTTATGACAACCTTATGAACTGAAATTCTTCTTCAGTACCTCTGATATTAGTTGTACAATTTCCCTGAACAGTGAACACTATGTATTTTTCGTAATTCAATCTTCTCATTAAAAATATTTCCACAAAACCGTATTTCTTTACAGTTTCCATAAACTATGTTCAAAATTGTTGCTTGGGGTGAGCATGAACTTGCAGGATTGACCATGAGTCTATCTTACCTCATATAAGTTTCAGTGAGTTTTTTTCCATCTTTTTTTAAAATTGTTTTTAATATTACACAGGTCTGAAAAAAAGTAAAGAAAATAAATTGAAAAATGACAAATTTCTCTTCATATGTAGTCCTGCAGAAAGAGAAATCAGACTGCATTCCTACTAGCTCAAAAGTAAATTTTTACTGTGGTTTGTAACCTCACATAGGCACTATGTTGAAATACTTTCTTATCAAATTTTATGCATTAATTGCAAGTGTTGGCTGATTTATACTAAGATTTTCTTAAAAAACATTGACTTTCCAGCATTGGTCTTTAAGAAATACACAAACAAGCCTTCCTTTCAAAAGGAGAGAAAAGAAAAAAAAAATAGTATTAATAATTACATAAATTTTGTGGAGAGACATGAGAAAAGATTGGGGGAACAGCTATTTGTTCTATCAACCTTTAACATCTCCTTAGTTTTATGAAAATCTACTCTATGTCTATTCTTCATTCAAATCTTATTTTTGTAATATAGAGCTGAGGTAGGAGGAGAAATTAGAAATAATCCTTTATATTTGAGAAATAAATTCCCAGATATATCTCCAAAAGACTTAATTTTTTGCAAGTTTTCATAGCTGGGATGGCAGAAGACCTTTCCTTTATGTTTTTAGCTACCAGAACAAGAAGATCAGAATCCAACCAGGTATTCACCTGTCTCTCTATCTGTATTTATTTATTTATCATTACCTTACAATTAAGCTATAAATAATTTGGGGACAGGTAATAATTTTTTTTCTGTGTTTGCTTAATGACTATTTCAGTAGTAGTCTTGCCTTCAAGTTGTCATATTCTATTAAAAAAACCCCAAAAATCAGCAAATCAGAACAACGGAAAGCGATGTTTATTAATGATGTTTAATATAAAAGGAATTTTGCAACAGTGCTGTGTTGCTAGATGACTACCATGGCTTCCAGCTCCCCTCCATTCATGATTTTTGTTCTCTGTAGGGTTGCATGGAGCACTGGAGACTCAGTTACAGTATAAAACAATCTGAAGAACGATGCTTTTGGTGCTTTAGAGAAGGAGGCTGTGTTTTTATGAGATCCCCCAAAAAGATGTAATTATATTTCCATATATTTTCCGGGACACAGTAAGATGGGTGGTTGGTTTCATCCCCATATCCTCTGAGCTCTGCTCATGGTGATTTTTGTCCTATGTGTTATTCCACCACAGATTACTCCAGGAGCACAGATTTGAATGAAAAGCACCTCTGCATATGCAGCTGTGATCAGTAAAAAGGATCTAAGCATGTTTCTTTCTTTGCAAATGAGGAAACTGTTACACCCACCTCTGAGAAAAGACCTGAACTCTGGTGCACTCTTCCTTCCCACCCCAAAAGCCTTTCCAGATACCACATTCTTAGGGAACACTAAAGTCTCCACAAATTCTGGGAAAGAAGAGAGAATGGCAGTTGTGATGAAGTCTTATGTCCTATATATTTTTATTGTTTTATTGTGCATTTATATGTAAATGTGAGGCACTGAAGCATGGGATAGACAACTACTTTAAATACACTTCAAGAAATCAATATAACACTAAATTTTTCTTTGCTTATTGATTTTTTCCTAAATCTCCTCGGGAAAATTGTTTTATCAGGAGACTAACCAAACTAAAAGAAAATAAATACACTATTTCAAGAAAATTAATTTAATTTCTCATTTATCCTTTGAAGACTATTGGGCTGTAATGATTTATGAAAAACTCTGTCCATATATATATGCCACACCCTAGATATGATGACATATTTAAAAAATAATATGATATGTTTGATTACAGAGGCCCACCTGCTCTGTGTGTGTGTTAGAGTTATGGATTTGGTTTTACCATTACACAGCAAATACTAACATCTGGAAACTTGGAGTTCAAAGGTTATTTTTCTCATAAAACTGAACCAGCAGGATTCATAAAAACCTGATGTTGACCTTCAATTTAACAAATTCCTACTGTTAATACTGTATTATAAAAGAGTTGACTTGGTTTCCCTTTCCTTGACTTGGTTTCATTTTGATTTTACTGAACATTTTAATCAATTACCATAAAAAGAGATATTTGAAAATAACCCATCCTTGAGATTATGATGCAGAAACTCGAACAGATAGATTGCTAATGTTTAACATACTTGCATATGTTAACTTTTATCATAAAAAAAGCAAAATCCTCTGTGTTTGCCTATGAAGCTCCTGACTTGTTAGATAATTCCTCCAAATTTTTTTTCCTCTCTGTTGTTGCTGTTTTTGTCTTGCTCATTCTTCATATTCCTCTTCCCAGTATATTACAGTTCCACTCCTCTGGGCTTATAGAGCCTGAAGGAAGACACTATAAAAAAGTGCATTAACATGAATTAATTTTGTGTTCTAGATCGTGCCTTCAGGCTATGGGGATGTGGTGTAAATAAAATTAATTCCTTTGCACTCCTGCACAGCTGTCCTTCTTGTAGCTCTGGATTATGTCCATGTGTTCATATTACCTCTGCTCTGACAAAGAGATGTAGTGGGCATTGTATGTGTACCTCTGTTCAATTCTTCAGGTCCACTTAATTCTGTACATTTCCCCTCTATATACGTGTTATAGGAACTTGGATGTGGTAAAGCCCAGCAGCTATTGCTGGCACTACATATACTGGCAGGTAATCTGGGAATGTCTAGATTCAAATACTGCCTGATCATAATTTCCTCCTTTCCCCATCCTTCTATTCAGCAGTAAATTCTTGCCTGAAGTCTGACTTTATTTGTACCACTCCTCTCCTTTCTTTTGTTTGTGCCATTCCTAAATGAGGAACCTGAGCAAGCAGACTGTCTCGCTATTTAACAATGGGAATAGAACATCAAGGAAAGTATCCATAATCACAGGACTACGATAGAAAACTATTCCTTACACAATGTCTGGTTTAAGAGGTAGTAATGAGCTTTGGGATGATCAGCTGGGAACGACCAATAAGCTTCGTTTCTCATTTCCACATGCTCTCTTGCCTGTAGATTGTAAATAAGCATGAAATCGTATATTCAAGTGGGAATTTTGTGGAAATGAGAACTATCATATACTCCATTTAATCCTCATTCTAATGAGGCATACATATAATTGCATTGACATTAGAACATTGCATTTGCTGCATGGAGAAATGATTGATCGCTAGGTCATGCTAAACTTGCCTCCCTATCAAAATCAATTATAATGAAAGGAAATAAAAACAGAGGAGTTCGCTAGTTAATATCTGTATTTGTTTCTTTAGAGTAGCAAGAGAGTTTCCTATAAGTACTTTCAAAGAAAAAATATTTTGGAGTGTCAAAGTGTTGAATATAAATCTACATGAGAAACGAAAACTATTACTTTTTTTAGGATGTGAACTTGAAATTCAATTCAAAAAGCTGAACAGAATAAAAAAAACCCTGGTGCTAAAAAATGCCTGTTGGTTTGAAAGAATGATATGCCTAAACCCATCTTTGACTCCTCTTTTACATTGTTGAATGGCAACTCCCTTGGAAAAAAGAGTTTAGAACTGTAGTGCTGACTTAAACTTCATTACATCTCTGTTATAACAGAAAGACAAGCTCATTTAGTAAGTTTGACAGTATGATTTCAGTATGTTTTGAAACCTTTTTCTTTTTACATGTACTTTCCCTAGCTGAAAAGATGTGCTAAGATTAATGAACAGCTGTATAATTTATTTAAACATGTACCAGGTGTCTGTTGCTTAACATTTGTCAGTCTTCCATCATTATCTGTGAACAAATGTTCCTAATTAACTGGAGCAGGAGGTGCTGGGACAACACAAGGATGAGCTGTATCTGGGGTGCTGTCAGCTTCATTTGTTACAAATCCAAATATCTGATGTATTTAAGATGTGAAATTTTATATTCTCTCATGGTATCTTCTGATGGTCATCCTTTATGGCCTGACCTCAGAGACTGTCATAACTAAACATACAGGAATACTGAAAGTGCTCCATAGACATGGTAATTGAGTTTTTCATGCTGGAAAGTCATGTGGTAAAAAATAAACCTTTGTGGTGTACTCTGCTTCTTGTAAATGTATTATTTTCTAGGTCAGTTGTAATTTAAATAGTCACTAACTATCCATTTGATTGTTTGTTTTGGAAAAAACCCCTAGGTATGATCCTGTGATTCAGAGATGTCCTGGTTCCAGCCAGGCCGGGGGATGGCCAGGACCTGGAGGATATTCTATACTGCCTCATATGCTTTTCCAAGGATAAGGGTGATTTTGTGATTTATTCTCTTGAAGGTGATCTTAACACATTTGAATAAGAATAGAATTTAATCTATTATTTTGATCACTAACCCTTAAAAAACCAAGTTAAATAGTCATTGTTTTCCTAAATGACATAATTTTAATGGCAGTAATCTTGCTTTTATAGATCACGTTATTGAGGACTATGTGAGATAAAGAATGGTTGAAGAAGACTTCAACGATCTTTAAACATAAAAAAGGTATTTAAGAGCCAAATCAACCAGTATCCTCTATGGTAAAAATTTGAAGATATCCTGATTTCAGCCAAAACTATTTTTATATTCACAAAATCTATTTTTAGTATATCTAACATTGAAATCCTGATATCAGACAGGGATAACTTGTGTTATAAACTTGTGTTGTAAACTATTTTCATCATTGCCTCTGATGAGGCAAACAAAAATTTTTTCTGAGAAATATTTTTATATTGATTCCCACCCAGGAGAGCTTCACACCATTTTTTGCCAATTCAGTTAAATCTTGTCTTTACAATCTTTTTACAAAACTAAACACTTACGTTCTAACCTGCATTGTGTCTATGACCCCTGTTTTTCTTGACAATCATTGTCAGACACTGCCCGTGTGACTACAGCATGAGTTTTAATATTATTCTGTTGTAAGTCTCCTGTCCTTGGCCCAATCAACTCACCTGCTTGGTTTTTAAAGTGTTTCCCAAATTGGCTTTTTAATCTATTTCAAGATCTTCAGAATACCTTGAGGATGCAAATGATAATGCTAATAAACAACTTCATTATGAGCTATTGAGGCTGATCTTTTCTTAAATAAAAGCACTTATTAAGGTAAAAGTGTAATGACTTCCATTCCCTAACTCAGATGTAACACGAGAACTGTATTTTTTCTCAACTAAAGAATGTTCTAGGATATCTGTCTCAAAAGGAAATGTACCTTTGTATGTGGCTTTTTTGTTAAAAAATGTATCAGAATATTTCCACTCTCTGTCATCAGATCTTTGATATTTACATTAACTTTTTTTTATAGAAATATTTACTATATATATTAAGAAAAATATAATTTAGCTCAGATTTTGGGTGGGTTTTTTTCCCTCCTCCACCCCTTCAAAGGAAGGTGACTGTGAGTTATCCATGTGTACATCTGTAAGACCCTTAAATCATTTGACAATTTCAAAGAAATTTGATGAAAAGATGGAAGTATCAGAGATTATTTCGTTTCTACAACTTTTTGAAAAATCTGTACTGAGTAAAAGTAAAAGAAAGGCTGAATTCAGTCTTCTGGAATTCTGCTTGGCAGTGTTGGAGAGGCAATCAACAACTGAGTTCAGACAGTGCACACATAGCTCCAAATATCTGCAGCGTACAGTGTTTGCTATCTGTAGTGAAGTCCTTGGGGGAACTGTAGCATTCACTGGGATTAGAGATTATAACTGTGCTGACATTGAGCTTTTCAAAACAGTTTGAATATTTTTGAGAAACTCTGTATAATTTTCTTCCCCAAGCTTGCAAACTCACTCAAAATCACAATGCTTGCAATCAAGAACGAATAAAAAATGCTTCCACTAAGCCACCCAGCTATCAATCTGCTAGTGAAATATATGAGCTCCAAGCACGACAGGAAAGGCTGTTGAAAATACTAAGTCGAAGCTAAGAAGACAAGCATTGCTTCATAGCATGTGGTATGAGAAAACAGAGGGAATTAGCAAGAAAACAAATGAGGAATAATATGTGTAAAGGAATATTATGATAAAATAGATTTTTTGTGTGTGTATACATACACATTCTAATTTATTATTTTGTAGCTCAGAAAAACTGTCTTGATGCTACACAGAGTGCAAATATTTGTTTAACACCAGAGAAAGTGGGAATATCAGAAACAAGAAGCTGATTTTTCAGGGTATGAAATTAATGTATAATATTTAATATACAGCCATTCTAGATATAGTGATGGATTGATTCAATTTGTTGAACTACAAATATGTGAGTCATCACAGACAATGCAAAATATCTTTGAAAATCCCCTAGGAGTTTGTGAACTATTACAGACTGCACTCAGGGAAATGACTGACGAATCTGTAAGTAAAAAATGACTTATTGTTTTATATCCTATGACGAGACAACACCAGGATTCTAAAAACCACATTTTCGAAGTTCAGGTCCTGTATTTCTGTTCATTATTAGTTTAACTTTAGAGGCGAGAAAAAAAAAAGCACAGTGCAGTTGTCCACGGTTGTCCACTCATTTGTGAGTGGTAGAATAAATATGTTTATTCAATTCTTCTGTTTTCTTATTACAGTAAAATATAAGCAAGACTTTTGATTAGAAACAAATTTTCCTAAAATTTTAAATGAAGTAAAGCTTAAATTTGACAAAATCCTAGAATTCCAATGAAATTCATGAAATTATACTGAGTTTGATGAATGACCTGGCTTTGGGTGTTCATTTTTCTTTCTTTCCTTACTTTAATACTGTCTTGAAATCACTTTTAAATCAGTCACATTTTGCCTATGTTAGAGCTGTACAGCTTTTTTCAGCTTCAACTGAAGCTTCCCTAAAGCATTAAATCTTAACTTTTCCTTTTAGATTAATATTTTAACAATACTTTTTTTCTAGTGCTTTAGCTGCTACTGGAAATCCAAGACACTATGTCATTACTTTCAATTTATTAGAAAACCCAACCATTTTATCTATTTCTTAGGTAATAACATAGCGCAAACTTGTCATCATGTAATTTACAATGTGCTTTTAAAATTTATCAGTAAAAATCTCCGTGAATACAACACAAAGAAAATAACACAAAAATAACAAGAATGAATCCTGACAGTTGGTTTTACATTAACAATAAACCACATAAGAGAAATATAGTATTATGGAGCACATGCATTTTGTAGAAAGCACACACTGTGTGATGTTATCTGACAATGTAAAGAGATTTACAATGAAAAATATGACTAGAAATTTGAAAGCCAGTCCACTGAGAGAATACCAAATACAAAAACTACATAAAAATGCTATTAAGATATAAAGAAGTCTGCCACTCTGACTTAGTATGAGCTAACTGGAGCTTATTATTGCTTCTAATTTCCAAATATGTTGCTAAATATCAGCAGTGTAAGGGACTAACTTAAACATTTTCATCCTGCATTGGTCAATGGTTTCCTCATTTAGACTTGGACTACGTGTAAAAATAAACATGTAAAATTTAGGAAAAAGTGGAACTTGATGTACATAGCCCATGATTTGATCTTATTATAATGCAGAAACCCAATTTTATTGAGGATTTAAATGAACATTTGCCTTACTGTGACAGAGGGTCTAACCTACTCACCCGCCTCTTAATTTTAATTATTCTAAACTGTAGAAGGTGTAAAATTCAGGCACATCTGTAAGCAAATTCCTGTAACATAAATTGTTCCTTCTGTAGGCAATATTTTAATACTACCTAGTGTATGGGTCAATGACATTTGTTTCCCAACTAATATTATTAACTAATACTAATATTTTTAAGCAAAAAGTTGAATATTATTTCTATGTATTCATAGATTTTTGCTGTTTGTAGTTTTTCACTGTAATTATTACAGGTTTCCATTAAAACAAATAGTATGATTTTAATTTCTAGTGGTATCTTTTAAAGTTATGCTGATTTTCCTATGTTATATTTTTTCCTTGGATTTTTAGTCCCTTTTGAAATTTCTGTTATATTGTATGGATAGTAAAAATCACATCACCACAAAACCTGAATGGTCCAAGTCCTTCAATAACACCAGTGTTCCAGTTTTCACCTTGTATGTGAATCACAGATTCTTTCAGGACCTTTACAGAGAATCATTACACTTACAGTACTTGTCATGCATTGTGAATTTTATGAACATGCTAGAGTGGTTTTGATGACATTAAATTATTTGTTTTGAATTAAAGCTAAGTTCTTGTCATATTTTATAGATGCTCTTAGACTGTCTTTGTAATATCCTGGAGATTTGTTATTCAGGTTTGTGTTACTTTGAATTGAATCTTTTGGTTTTAGCAATCGATTTTCTCTTCTAACTTAAAAAAAAAAAACAAACTGATAAGCGTGCACATCCTGCTTAACTTCTTGGAAGACTTTATTACTTTATATTACTTAATAATTCCGTTGCATCTCCGGGAATCTGCAGAGTGAAATAGAAATGCCCCAAATTAGTTCCAGCCCTGTTCCCTTCCTTCCCTGGATTAAATGAGTCAGCATAAAAACAACCCTCAAAAGAGTTGTTGGTTTACAGTTCAACAAAATGCATTTCTACTTTTGACCATTATTAAACATCATTTCAAACACACTGAGGAAAGAATAGAAACAACATGGCATGAGTTATCCACATGGCAGACCTCTTTTGAATGAGTCACAGAAACGTCAGCTGTGATTGCCCGTTGCTGGTCAATGCCCAAAGAGGACCTGATCATAGCAAGAATTAATAGAAACTAGATCCTGGTAAGAAGACAAGAACATTTTATCGCACATTCATAGTTCTGATTATTGAAAGAGTATGCCACTGAATCTAAGCAGTACACTTTCCTAGATACTTTCAGTCTTTCATGGACGCAGCTGTTCCCATGGAAGTGTGAAATTCCCTCACACTGTAGATAGAGGAACACAACAATAACTTGACTTTATACATATGTTTCTTCGTTACTGTTCATATACCTGTGACACAGACAACTCATCAAATATAGATGATGGTCTATTTGGTGAGACATTTATACATATTGGTACTGGTACTTTTTTTTATATATAAGTATGTGCTTTATATTTAAAGAATACACACACAGTCTTGGAGACATAACACAAGATGAATCCTGGTTCTAAAAGGTACCTCAAACACAGAAAGCAAAATCTTTTCCAAAGAGCAGCTGAAAACCTAGTTTTTATTTAAGGTGTAACTAAACTCTAGAATGAACTTTGATTATACGTTATAAGCCAGTTGGCATTACACAGGAATTATCTGACCAAAATGATTTGACATTTTTCCTTACTGTCATTGTGGTGGCATGTATTTGATCTACTCTACTCCAAATTTATCTTAAAATGTCTATAGAAGAGATTACTCTGCACGCAACTATCACAATCTATACACAATCTATTTTTGCTGATTGCCTGTATTACCATAACAAGAATAAATAGTTTGAATTAATATTCTGCAGCACTACTATTATACAAATATTTTTACTTAACCCTTTAATAAAAATCACAAACCCAAAATAACTAAAGTAAGGTAACAAAGAACAAAATATGCGATTTAAGTGAAACTTAGAGAAGAAAGAGAGTACTACAACTTTGCAGCTGTAATGAGGAAAAACAGATGATGAAGACTTGTGGCAGCTGTGCACTTCAGATAATATACTAGAGAGATGGATGAATTAGCTCAGAATCATAGGTCTAGAGAGAAAAATATGTGCTCACCCCAGGGACATTTATGTCGTAAACTTTCATAAAACAGGAAAGAGTCTAGACAGACAGTTATATGAAAGGGTCTCCATTCAGAAAATTTACATGAAAGATACTACTAGGAAACAAAGGCATCTGATTTTTCATGTAAATCTGGTTTATATCATGGTATTAACAATAATAATATTCTATATGTTTTGCGTACAAAAAGTCATCTTTGTGCAATGCATAGAATTTTGAGGCTGTGCCATAATCACCCAGGAAATTTGCATCATCAGGTGCTGTATGAAATGCAAAAATCTATACAAGTAGCTAATCTTTTTCTACATTTGCATTTTCAAAGATATAGAGATTATAACATGCAGTTTGCAGTTCTTAAGACTCTAGAAAAAAAGATATATTAAATCTCCCTCATGGTAAAATTAATCAAATAAAAACAAGGAACACCGAGGCTGCCACTTTCATTTGCTGGAAAGATCTTACTTACAAAAGTTGCTCCAGATTTATTCCTCAGGAGAAGTCCTTGAAATGATAGTATATTTCGTCTGTTGATAGGTCGGTCAAGGAATAAACACACCCCATAGGCAAATGAAGTAGATCTATTATGACATTTCTTCCAAGGGGATCTCAAGGCATGACTTCAGTCGTAGATAAAACTGAAGGTAACCTGTCATGGATTGACTGCATGGATTAACTGCAGCTGCCATGGATTAGCTGCAGCTGGAGCTGGTGAGTATTTATTTGGATGATGTAGCTGTTTTGAAAATCTGCTGACTCATGGAAGCATAGCTTTTCACAAGGTTAGATTAGGGTTAATGGTGTCGTTAGGGCATTTCTCTCAGTCTTAGGATAGAATGTCCAATTTGATAGCCGACTGCAAGGAGCGGGGTAGACTATATCAGTGCATCCTGATTTTGGATACTGCTTTTAGTGCTAAGCTTGTGCCTTTCCTGTTTCTGGTTGGAGGTTTGTATTTGTTCCTACTTCACACACTAGCTGAGGAAACTTGAGGTGCAGCTTATTTTTGGGCAGGTTTTAAACCCTTTCTTTTGCTATATGCATTTATTTTTGCATTTAAAAATAGAATAGTTCAATGAGAATTATGTCTGTATTACCTCTTGCTTAAGTCACTTTCTTAAGAGAAGGATTTGACTTCAGTCTTACTAGTCATGCTCTTGTGCCACCCTATGTCCCCCACTGCCCCCTAAATAAACTCTCCCAAAAAAACCTTGTCACAAAGATTTTTGCAGATCAGCTAAGTTCAATAGTGACTGGAATGCTTTCACATTATGAAAAAGCATTTCTGAAAAAGGGGTTCTACCTTTGACACCAGGGTTCAATGGAAGGAAAGAACATCCTGAAAAGCTTTCTCAGTAGCTTTTCTGTTCTCAGCTGAGCTATAACAAAGCTTTTGCAAGTTTATCCTGCTTCAGAGCTTTTTCATATTTTTATTTGATTTTGTAGGGAACATTACCAAAATAAAATTTTTCTCCCAGTGGGTAATAGAAATGTTTAATCCCAGATTCTTCTAACTGTCTCATGGCTGATGCAATTGATTTAATATTGTATATTTAGCTTTTTATTCTATCCAGAATATATATGGTTTTATATTGTACTTAAAATTGTAAAAATAAGCAGATATTCTATTTTTGCAATAGAATAAGAAAAAACATGTCAAACCTCCCGAAATTCTCAGCTGATCCCAGTTAAATGAGTAGACCAAGAAATAACTTCAAGGTAACAGTTCTGCTTGGAAACAGTAAGACCATAAACCCCATGTCAAACACTTCACATTTGCCAGCTCAGGGAATACAGCCTCTGTTACCTGTAAGGTTGAAATTTGATTTCAAGTATAATAAATAATTTCTATTTTAGAGTTAGAAAAACCTGGGGGAAAATTATAACACTACTGTGAATAGGGGCATTTAATTTGCCCATTATTTTTATCTACACTGATGATAGAAATGAGACATAAATTTAATACTCTCAATTTAATATATCTTCCTACTTAAAATATAAATAAATTCTAGCTTGGCCATTAGGCAGTTGAGAACTGAAAGGTTAATGGCAGCATGAGGTAATTTACTGTGACCTAATCTGTATTACATCTGTATCTGTTACTTTTTCCAGTCATCAATATTTGGTGCTTTGCATAACTGTCAAAAAGCCCCATAGCTCTAAACATTTTACAGGTCTTACCAGAAATGTATGACTCAGATTGTCAAGGCAATTCGGAGCTCAGTATGTGGAATTTATTGAGAAGAATTTCTTCCCCTACCAGCTTAGCAAGAGAAAACCAATACATTAATTATGTTTGACATTTTACATTCAAATGATTGAAAATCTTCTGATAGGCCATAGTAAAAAAATACAGATTCAGTAGCAGGTTTTCAGAAGTCTATTTGTTCGATAAAGACTTTAGTCTAGCATCCTAATGCTTCCACCAATGAACATAGGTTCTCAGTGTCTGGAAGTATTAGATAATTCTTGTGATGTTTTGTTGTGATTCAGTTATGTATGGATTTTTTGTGATTTGCTGTTGTCTGGTTGTCAAGCTTAGTTTACCAGAACTAAAATGAAAGTTTAGATGACTTTGGGAACCTCTACATTGTTGAAAAGCAGATGCATTCTACTAGTCAAATGTCTGAAAGCGTAGCAATACAAATATTTTTCTGAGACGGAACATAGTTTCATGGAAATTGTATTTTCATTAGTTAGGAGTAGTCCTTTTCTATCCATGGATGCAACATGGTTATGCTATTCTGCTGAAGCACCTTGTAATTTAGTAGAGTAGGAATGGATTAATTTTGGAATACCTCAAAATGAATATCCTAAATCCAGTTAGCTAAATCAAAATATATTTTTTTCAGGTATCTTTGCTTTGTGTTTTTTGGTTGGTTTGTTTGTTTGCTGGGGGGTTTTTGTGGTTTTTGTTTTGTTTTGTTTTAAATTTGTCTATCTTTTTTTCTTGAGAATTAACTTTTTCCTCAGAACTTGTCAACTTTGTTGACAAATTCTAAGTAAATTTGATATTTACTTAGAATAAGGTATGTAGATCACTAGGTAATGATAAATTTGGAAATACCAAAAATAATTTGTTAAACTATAAGTTTATTTGGGAGCTAGGACACCTCTGTTATGATAATATCTGTAGAACCTGACACAGTGAAGCAGGATGAAGGTAGGTAAAAATGTCACAGACCCTGGCCAATAGAAGCTAACCAGATAATTAGCTAAGGAAAAAGCTACTGGTTCTGAGTGCTTTAGTTAAGTTCATTGACAAACATCTGGTGCTGATCTTGGCCTGAATGATGGAGGGAAAACAGAGACAACAGAGTAAAGACAGGACTTTCTTGATGACAAGGTGTTAGCAAAGAAAATGATTACAGAACAAAAGTTGGCTTAATTTACTTTGACAAGATAATATTTCAAGGAAGACGGACAGTTAACTTTGTTCTAAAATCAGAGTAAATTACGTTGCTATATCTTCAAAATAAATGGTACTTTGGCATTAAGCAGGGTTATTTATCACAGCCCATGAGCATGCATATAAATAAGCATGTATGTCTAGTCTTAATAAAGTCTCAGGTTAAATAAAACTCTGGCAGGCAGAATTTGGTAATGAAAAACCTACTGAAAGCATGAGAAGCATATGAAGTCTTATTGCCAGAATGTCCAAGGGATAAGACATGTCCTGAAAGAACATCCATAAAGATACAATAATTCTGAAATATAAAATATATGCTAAATGTATTATATTTAATTTTTTTATGCAGTGGGTTATTTTTGGTATGTAACTGTATAACTGTATACAGTTGTTAGAAGTATTGGTTAAAATAGTATTACCTGACAGGTTAAAAATAACTTTAATCTGAACTGTGTATTATCTATCTCAGCTAAACTTGTATTTAATTCAAAGTCTTGGAAATGCAAACTTGACAAATACTTAATTATGTGAACTATATGAAGACTGGGCACAGCAAGAAGTGAGAGAGAATGAACTGAACATTTAATGAAAAATTGGTTTGTACCAATTTCTAGCAGACTTGCAGAGATCTTAATAAATGAATGTTTGCTAAGATAGTAAAACAACTAGCGTATGTGGCTTCCTAAGGAAAAAATGCATTAAATATGAATTACAACTAAAAAAGGTTTTGTTGTTGGTTTGGGTTTGTTTTCTGGAGTTTTTCTGGGGGGAGGCAGAGGTTATGGATGGTTCTTTTACTCCCTGCAGCTCTTGGAATCAACCTTCTATTAAAGTTGGAATTTAGATGCACTACAGATTGAAATTTAATTCCACATCTTTTAATTTTCATATAAAAAAGGTTGATTGCTCAAATTGCTCAGTAAGCAGAGGGAAGTAAAACATCTGTTATTTATTTGAATTAATGTGCATTTATTAAATAACACTGCCAGTATGTTTGACACCATTCACTATACAACAGATCTGAGAGTCAGGCTGGTGCAATGCAACTCAACAGGGAAAATTTTCAATCTGTTTGCAAAAATGAATTTAAAGACTAATGTTTCAGCTGAGTGAAAAATTTACATGAAGAATGTTTAATTAGTATCTCCTTATTCATATGTTCTGACAGTATCAGAATTTAACTTAGAGGACATATGAACAAAATTGGAGAACTTTCCTAAATGGGTTTGAATTTAAAAATCGAAACTCTACTGCAGTCAAATCCTACTTGATAGTGGAGGTTTTCTTGTTTTCTGCCCACTTGTATTGATTTTGCACTGTTACTCAATTTTAAGGGGTTACTTAGTCTTATTTCTTCTTAAGACAGTTCTTTTAAAAATAAAATAAAAAAAGCTAATGAATGGTTGTTCTTTCCCTGATGTAAGGTATATAAAAAAAAAAAAAGAGTATTCTTTTCCAGGTGATACTGAAAATAAGAATGTGTTGAGATGACCTTGGAATTGGTCTGGTTAAATAAGGACTAAGAGAAGAAGACAACAAAACTGGTTCCAGTTACATCTTCAATCTATGCTTCCTTTCTGACTCAGAGCTAAAAGTAGTGTGTAACAATTCAGTCAAAACCTAATAAACCTAAAACCTCACAGAGATTAAAGTATTACAAAGAATAAATACAAACAGCCACTACAGCCCACTCTGTCTTCAAATACCTTGTGATTTTACTGGAGTGTTTATAAAAAGAGCATGCCACCTGCATCATATATGGCCATAAACAATTTGTGCTTGGGTCAGGCATCATGTCTCCAGAAGAGCTCCCTCTCTATTAATTTTAAAAGAAGAAGAGACAGCTGTGAGTATTCAATCTAAACTACCATGGAAAACAGAAACAGAACTATATAGAAAGAGACAGTTGAGTGGATAACTTGCTGTAAATTATGTATATAAATAAGTTAGTCCTTTATTCTCCTTGTAGCTTCTCTATAAATAGATTTTGATTTCCTCCCATTTATTTTTCATTAGATTTCACTCTGTAAATATCATCAAAAAGTCTTATTCAATGTATTTACAGAGATTATTGAAAATGCAATCAGTGTTGCTTCCATATTTTCCTCATGACTCAAGGGGATTTTATTCCTTTCATTCTTGCTGTCTTCATTTCAGCAATAACAACTGGTAGATGATAAAAGTTCTCCACACCAAGTCTCTCAATCTATGCTTCTCTAAAAGGAAAGTTGGGTGGAAATGCATTTCCTTTTTTAGTGAACTTAAGCTTACTGTGGGCTTGTTTTTCTTAGTTACTCAGGGAAGAAATCCACCAATCATTCAGAGACTCGTGTATCATAAAATGCAAGTTGCTGTTATTTTCCTCTTACTGTCTATGTTCGGTGGTCCTGCATGATTGGCCTTCATATTTATCCAGTTTCCCATTTCTTCCCTAGAGAGAAGATAAATCAAATCAGAAGCCTTGAAACTCTTGATTCCAAGTGTTTTAAGGAGCTGGCTAAGACTACATAAGGCAGGTTGTTCTCATTTTTCTATAGTTCTGGGTGACTCCAAATACTACTGGGCAAGCATACGGCTTGTTTTTAAGAAACAGGAAGGCTTGAGCTGATATAAATAAGTCCTGGCCAACAAATGAAAAAGGGTGATAAAATTTACAAGTAAAAGAAAAGTTGCAGTAGAGCACCATAAAGAAAAAATTCCACTTACGTGTGTGTGTTTTGTTTTCCTGGGGATCAACACTCCTTAATCACCAGTAACACATGCCCTCAGTTGATTAAGAATGGCTTGCTGACGATCTCAGGCACACTTGATGAAGTGTTTTCATTTAACAGTACATCTTATAGCTGTCTCCGTGGAAAATCGTACCGGACTATTGTTAAAATTTTCATAACTATTTGGAGTGAATATAGCACTAGTCAAAAAGGGTAAAAAAAAGATTAAAATCAGCAGAACAGTATCAGACATATACAAGGGTGTAGGTGAAACACAAACAAGGTAAGTAGGGATAGAGAGATGGACAAGACCATACAGACCTGAATAGCTTAATGACTTTAGTCCAATCTCCTAAAAGTATTTGCATTCAAAAAAACCTTTTCAGGTAGTGTATTGAGTTTGCACTCCAAGATTTTTGTAGGGGAGGAGGAGGGGGTGCTACAGGAGTGGCTTCTGTGAGAAGCTGGTAGAAGCTTCCCCCATATCTGGCAGAGCCAATGACAGACGGCTCCGGGATGGACCCACTGCTTGTCAAGGCCAAACCCATTAGTGATGGTAGTAATGCCTCTCTGATAACATACTTAAGAAGAAAAATAAAGAGTAATTGTGGCCAGAGAAGTGAGGAGTGTGAATATGTGAGAGGAACAGCTCTGCAGACACAAAGGCCAGTTTAGAAGGAGGGCATTCTCCAGGTTCCAAGGCAAATATTCCCCTGCAGCCCATGGTGAAGACCGTGGTGAGGCAGCTGTCCCCCTGCAGCCCGTGAAGGTTCATTGGGGAGCAGACATGCACCTACAGCCCATGAAGGAACCCCTATGCCAGAGCAGTGCATGAATGGAGAGTGCATGAATGGAGGTTGTGATCTCATGAGAAGCCTGCACTGGAGCAGGCTTCTGGCAGGACCTGTGGACACTTGGAGAGAGAAGCTAATGCTAGAGAAAGTTTGCTGGCTGGACTGAGCAGTGCAGGCTGGGGCAGTCTATTTTTGAAGGACTGCACCTCATGGGAGGGACCCACACTAGAGCAGGGGAAGGACTTCTCTTCTTGAGGAGGAAAGAGCAGCAGAAACAATGTGTGATGAACTGTAATCTCCATTTCTTGTCTCCCTGTGCTGCTGCATGGAGGAGAAAGCAGAGAATAAGAAATTAAGTTAAACCTGGATGGGGTGTTTTTAGGATTTGTTTTCCTTCTCATTATCCTGCTCTAGTTTTGACTCATAATAAATTCAACTAGAAGGCAAGGTGGGGAACTAGAGGTGTAGAGGTGAAGCCATACAAGGAGCGGCTGAGGTCACTTGTCTTGTTCAGCCTAGAGAAAACGAAACTGAGGGGAGACTCATTCTCATTGTGGTCTTACAGCTTCCTTGTGAAGGGAAGAGGAGGGGCAGACACTGATCTCTTCTCTGTGGTTACCAATGACAGGACCCAAGGGACTGGCCTGCAGTTGTGTCAGGGGAGGTTTAGGTTGGATGTTAGGAAAAGGTTCTTTACCTGGAGGTGAAGGGTACCCAGGGAAGTGGTTACAGCACCAAGCCTGCCAGAGTTCAAGAAACATTTCAACAACACTCTCAGGCTAGTGGTGTGATTCTTGGTGTTGTCTTATGCAGGACCAGGGGTTGGACTTCAATGATATTTATGGTTCTATTCCAGCTCGGGTTTTTCTATGATTCTATGATTCTATGATTCTAACTAATTTCTCCAAGTCTGTTCTGCCTGTGACAGTATCAGGTGAGTGACCTCTCCCTTTCAGTTTCTCAACTCATGAACTTTTCCTCATATTTTATCTCCCCTGCCTAGCTGAGGAGTGGAGTGATAGAGCAGCTTTGGTGAGTATCTTGCCTCCAAAAAAGAAATAAAATAATTGCGGGTCAGGCCAGAAGGCTGGAGACTAGAGCCTAGAAACTTAAGACTTGAAGGTTTTAAAGGATCAGTAGTTGATCTTGGGCTCCTTATGTAATGTTATGGGGAAAAAAAAGAAACATTGTGGCAGTTAATTATATAAACAGGAATATAGCTAATAAAGGGAGAAGGTGCAAGGAAATTTAAAAAAATGATTGTTTTGAGGTCTCTTTGAAAAAGAAGGTTGATATTTTTAAAGCAATTTATTCTCTGGTCCTCAAATAACAGGTTCAACATAAAGGGTTGAACTCATACTGTTGGCTAAAGAGAGACCAAGATTTGACATTGCGAGCCTTTTCAGTTTTTGGAGAAAGTCAGATCAAAATCAAGAGGTAGAAAGTAAAGACAAGTGATAATAGTGAAAAAAAATCTGATCAGAACAGATATCATGCAATACTGGATGCAAAACGACAGGAATTAAGAAAAAGATTTCCCATCATTTCAATGGCTTCTGACTCTTTTCCTTAGAGACATAAGTGCATAACTACATATCTCTAATATACCCAAGATGTATATTCATTTGTTTGAACCTAAACAGTTTTTGGTCCAAATTGAAAAATCTTCCTCTGTATCAACAAGTACTTTGTTTTGCATTATTCAGAAAGCTGTAAAGGAAAAGCAGTGTTCGCTGGGTAACAATGATGGATATAATTAGATGCAGTAGTTACTCTGAAGTTTAATGACTCTTATAAAATAATGAAGGAAGTCAATGTCATGTACCACGCTTTAAATAGTTGATTGCTTAATAGCATTTTGATGGGCATGCAGTCCCCAAAGAGGATCTTTGATTGCATTTTAGTGTTGACAAGTAATAGTGAGGGACATATCTCCATAGACTTATGTGTTCATTTCACCTCAGATATGTATGAAATACTTGTCTAAAGAAAAGTAAAAAAGACATTTTGAAAATCCAGTTTTATATGTTACCTTATTACATCATTTTTACTTTCAAAAGTTATTGGCATGTACTAAATGCAACACTAGAAAATTTAAATGAATATCTTTCCTTCAGATGGTTAACTGTACTTTCTCTTTTTCTCTTTCAGTTTTCAAGAAAAAAATAGGTGTACAGAAAAAAGGAAGAAAAGACTGTAAAATTTTAGCTGTAGTAGAAATCTTTTATTTTCTAATTTCTTAAGTAGTACTGAGTTTTGTTTGCTTGTTTAAAGACATGACATTCAATTTAAGACACTTTCATGAGAAATGAATATTTCAGTTATTTCAATACAATACAGTCATCAGACTGTATAGAAAGCATTCATTTAACACCTCTTTTTTCTCTCATTTTTCTTCTTTTCACATGCCGCAATTCATCTAACATATTAGCTTTCCATATCAGCAAAACACTCCTGAAAATTCTTTTCTTAACAGATCTTTCATACCCTCATAATTCAACGTTGCTCTTCACAAAAGAGTGGGAGGTTATGAAACTGCATTTATTAAATTGTGTAACAGGTGTCTGGAATATTATTAAAATGAAACTCTACAGAAGGGGTCTATTTTCTGAAAGGATATAAAATTTTACAGTGTAATGCAAGACAGTCAAAGGAAGAAGGAAACAAAAACAAGACCAAAAAGGCATATATTTTTGGGGTTTTTTGCATCAAGTAATATTGATTAAACAAGTTTGAAACTCAATGATCAAAATACTTAACTGCTATTATTGTGTATACTTTTGAACTATTACATTTTGTATGCTCTTTTTAAATGTTTTCTCTGCATCAGTTGAGGCAAATCCTACATATTCAAGTGTAGAGGAGACATTTGGACAGAACCCTGGAATATAAATGTTCATAGAAGTATTCTTTGAATAATTTTGGAGTATAATTTCCTTAATCTGAATTTTTACTCTTAGTTCATTACATTTGTTTCTGGGTGGCAAAAAATTATGCCATGATGCCTAGATTTCTGTATTTGAAATCAATCATAAGTTTCCTGTTCCAAAACATAGTACAAACCAAACAGAACTTGAAAATGACCCTAGGGTACCAGCGGGAGGAGAGTGGAGGAGGAAAAATTTTTATGTGTCATCCCTTGTAGTGGTCCTTGAGGACACGGCCTCTTAAGTCTGTAGTGAGAGGAAATAGCCATTACCAACAGCACTGGATGTTTGGATAGGATCACTCTGGGGGAAATCCACAGGCTTTAAATAGCCATAAAAGATTGCTGTTCTCATTAGAAATAGATGTGAAAATACAGAAATGATTCATTTCTACCAGGATACTGCAGGTAACGTTTGCCAGTAAAATTCTTAGAAATAATAGAATCTTCTGCACAGATTCTGGACTCCAATGTGAAACAGAATTTTTCTGCATCCTATTTAAAATGTTAAAGCTCTACTTTTTCATTTTTCTCCCTTCCCCTGAAATTTCTTTCATGAATTTGTTAGGAATTTTGGCATACAGTGAGAACTACTGTGAATTTGCTGCTCGTTGAAGATTCAGTGGGTTTTTCTTGTCAAGGGCTTTTCCTTATCTTCTAACAGCTGTAGTTTGAAAAAAAAAAATAGAAAGAAATAGAAAGAAAATGGAAACTATTTGAATTGAAAATTATAGGTGTTGAAAGAAATAGCTATAAAGTCATTAAGCTCTATAGAAACCAAGATAGAAGCTAAGTTGCTCATTATTTATTTTGAAAAATCAATTTTAACTAGAAAATAAGTCATATATTCAAAAACATAGGCAAGCCTTTCACGATGGGATGGTGAGTTTTTCTCTACCTTATTTTTTGTGTGGAAAGTGAACTGAAGTATGTTTGAATATGTAGGCTCAAATCAATACATGCCTGAGGGGGAAAGTGTTATCTTTTCAGTGACCATTACTAAGGCTTCAGAATATTCTAATTCAAAACCATTTACAGTATAACCAAATGTCCCTAAGAAACGATCACTCTCTTTCAAAGTGAATTATAATATCATAACGTGTATAAGTTTGGGGAAAAAAAAAACCACACACCAAAAAACTAACAAGCAACCAAACTGAATCATATCTTAAAACTACAAAATGGTACTTTCAGTACCCCTGTTTCAATTGCTGTTTCCAGAAAGACAGGAAAGAATGCATTTTTCTATGTTCTAGATGCCTGATGCGTTCCTGAAATATAAATTTGTATTCACTCCTCAGTTAGCAATTTGATTATTTATTCCTTACAATGAATAAAATCAAGACTACATCAACCCATGATGCATCCAGCTGGAGAATACAATTTTTCAAAAAGGATGTGTGAAGCTAGGTTTCCAAATATTTTTTTAGACGGTGACATATGGGTTTGAATACTTACAAGTACCAAGAATTCAGCAACCCCTGCAAGAATTTATGGGAGCTGTTAAAGGCTCAGTATTTTGGAAAATCTGGCTTACAAATTGCATGTCTAAATTTAGTTCTGGAGCTCGTTTTAAGTCAGTGATTAAGAAAACGGTGATGACTGATATGTTGCATTGCATAGATAGGTATTTCATCCCTAATTTCCCCAAACTAATTTTTTTCAGGGGTGTGATTCTCTTTCCTCATGCTGTTGTGAAGAGAAGTTTTGCCGCTACCCTTAGAGCTTGAAATATTTGAAAGGAAAACAAAAATAGGTTGAGCTTCCAAACCAGAGGAAGTCCATTCATTTACAAAGGAGTTTCAGATGCCAGATTTGCACTCATATTCCATCTTACCATCATACTCTATACCACTGGCTTAATCTTGTAAGAACTAACAACTTCCAGAAGATGTTAAGTACTTTCTGTCCTTGTGATATCAATAGGACTTGGCATAAGTAAGACAGTTTTTCAAATATATCTTAAGCATGAAAGCTTAAGATACCTAGATATTTCAACAGAAGTCTGGTGCTTTACTTCTAATTTTAAGATTTTGTCTGGACCATTTTCCTGAAAAATCAAAGGTGTGCCTAAATCGTATGCACAGTTCATGCTGGAGCGCCTCCTAATATAGACCAGGGCACTGGACCACTGCCCATGATGATTCATTAATGGTTATTCAATTTGATTTTGTGAAAACAAACTAACACTGGAGTGTTGTGTTCTAAAGAAAATATTGAGGGAAAATAGCAAGAAATTAAACTGAGAAGTGCTCTGGGAAATGAGGAAGAGACAAGGAAAGAGCTTCATATACTGATCTTTGAAATGCGGAAGCCAGTAATGCAACGTTTCAAAGCTGCTAAACCGAAACTGGATGGAAAGAAATTTCATTCTTAGCAAGACATTGCCACCTACCTGTAGGATTGATAGCACTAGTACTGCAATACCACAATTAGTTCAAGAGTTAGCTTACTGTTGACTGGCAGCATTAAAGAGGGAGTTCTAGAGAACCCTAAAACTGCCTGAACAGGCATCGTGACTGAGTCTGCTAGGACTGACTCAGTAAGGACTGATTTCACCTTCCTCCTTCAAATAACTTCAAACTCAAGTCTTTTAACACAGTTACATTACTCTTGCGTAATGGGAAAACCTTAAGAAGCATCAGAGGAAAGAATATGTCTTTAATAGAGTGGGAATTCTTTCTGCACCTAATAACAGATTGAGACTTTTCTCATCGCTAGGCCATCTTTGTAGCCATAAAGGTGGAGAAGAAACTTTTCATATCTGAATTCAAATCTTATGTCCCTGTGTATTCAGTTGAAAATAATAACTTTACAATTGGCAGTTCTTGTTAAATATGACAAAGAGTTTAAAAGGGACCCCCCCTATGACAGGGCTGTTGCACATTATTGTCAGCTGCACTACATTTGCACAAGGATTTCTTAATGTATGAGAGGGCTCCAGTTGAAAGTTTCAGCATTGTTTTGAAGCAAATGTCCTGACCATTTCCATTTACTGTGCTTTGGTTTACACTCATGTGTTAAGTGGTTCTCATTCCAAGGCAAATGAGAACATGTGATCCATAAAGCACACTCAAGAATGTGGACAGGCTGTTCATAGGAATCAACCAGACACAGCTTTATGATGGTTTTTACTTCTAAAAAGCTAAAAAGCCCTGACCACTCACTATTTCCCTGTACAGAGATGTAGCAGTTGACCTGCAGTACTTGCTTTTTGTCTATCTAAAACAAACAGAGTGGGGCAAATCCTTCTGAGACTCCTCTCACTGCAGCTTCTTTTAACACTGCTGGGGACTGTTCTCATTTCCTTCATTTCTCTTTCCATTAGCTCTCTGAGATGTGTGTGTATAAGAGTCTGCTTTGTTGCTTTTGACTACAAATTAAGAAAGACTGCTATCTTGATCTTTATGATGTATTGGATTTAAAGTTAATGGAAAAAAATAAGCAACCCAAAGTAAAACAATTCATCTATGAGAAATGTGAATGATTTCAGCAGTGTTTTAACCTTCTCTGGACAGTTATAAGTGTCTATTTTTTATCACTCATACCTTCTCCATTGCCATAATACCATGCGATGTCCTAAAAGGGGAAATGTTCATGTTCAAAATGGTCAAAGCCATAAACACGAAATAAAACATGTGTGTCTGTGGTTTTTTGCTTACATATGTGGGTGGCTTATCTACAGTTATAAAATCCCTGCTGTGAAAAATTGATCCCACATAAGAATTGTAAGTTGTTGGAAATTATTGCATTTAAGGAAATAATAAAGCTAAAGAGTTAGGTTGTAATTCATGTTTTTAATATCCATTATTTAAATACACATCCTACACCAACTTCAGAACAAAGTAGACTTTTTCTGATTTTAAATAGGGGGTGTATCATCCTCAGAAGACTAGATAAGAAATAAAAAATGAAGGAAAAAATCCTCATTTATTTGTCTCAGTGCTGTGTTCATAAAGACTGTCAATTATTTTAGACAAAATCCTTGACATTTTTCTGTGTTATACAGCTCGTAATGTGCTTTCAGTAAAATAACCTCCACACAACAAAGCAAAAAATCCATACAATATTTATTGATAACCAATCTGAAGAAAATTTCACAAACTTAAACTGTCCAGTCAAAGTACACTCTGAGAAAAATAGATAACTATTATTGGGAAAAGACTCAAACACTTGAGAGCATTACAAAAATTCTGAAAATTATTTAAGTTCAGGAGCTAGACATGTCTAAGAGTAGAATAAGAAGACCAAGGTATGGTATTACAGTTTTTAATGAATGGGTCTGGAGAGCACTGAAGTCAGTACAAAATTCACATGAGTTCCTATTCATAATAGGACTGAGTCTATAGTGAGTGTTAGTTATTGTAGTCAAAATGCTTGTCATTTTCCATGTTATATAGACTTTAATGTATTGCTAGTCTGAAAAAAGCCACCAAGAAATAGAAGTCAGTGAAACTTCATAGCAGTACAGCTTACCAAATTCTACATGGTGAGGGGAAAAACAAGAACACTTGATTCCTGTTAGCTGGTGCCAATCAGTGACACAAGGGGAGAGAAAAAAAGAACCAGATCACCCAATCTTCAAAAACAGTACGCCAAATAATTTGGTTGGTTGGTTGTTTTTTTTGAGAAAACACTCTTCCACTGTATCTAATGCATCCACCAGTGCCCTCATCATATTTCACAAGAGGACAGTGTGCTGCAATGTATATGCCTGGTACTAAATAAATAACATTGATTACCATAGCGTTTTTCATTGAATGTTTGTGCCAAAGGCTGATTGGCACTAAATACATTTTACTGAATTGCAATAATTTGTTAATTTCAAAATCCAGATCTTAGATCCAGGATGGATGTCACATCTCTTGGAATCCAAATAAAAGCCATTTTCCCATTTAACCATTGTCATTTAACTTTGGAAATGAAGGAATCTGTAGATATATGAAGTGTCTTCAAGCAAAACTGTAATGAAACAAAGTAACGACTAAGTTTCTAAAGAGTTGTTCACGTGAACCACCTGGAGTTGCACTAGATTTTAAAAATATGGCAAATCCTTTCTTTGCACAAAACCAGAGAAATTACCAGCAGAAATTTTGTTGTGGTAATAACAAAAATATTTGGTATTTGTTTTATGCATTTGCTTAAAATAGTCTCTTTCAAAGACACCAGAATCTTCAGTGGGAGGATAAAAAGGTCCTACCTAACACTTCTTAAAAAGACTGAACCAAAAGTAGAATTAGGACGAATGCTCTCAACTGTGCAACTCCAAGATGAAAGACACTTTCAAATCAATTATGGAAGAATATTCAAAAATTCCCTTTTTTATGTTTTTTTAATGAATAAGGCTTTTTATGTTATATCAATAGTAATAGATTTACTGAATCAGGAGATGCTTCACAGTTAACATGATTTTTGAGTTCTCCAGTTATTGATAAGGAAGTCACAAGGAGTTATTGCTGCTGTGATGAAAAAAAAGAAAAAAATACCTTGGATAAGATGACTGAGCACAGTAAGGTCTAACTTTTTTTCCCCTGACAGAACTGAAATATAGCCTACACAGGTTTGTGAGGAGGCACAGTGCTGTGTCTCTCTACAGGGAGACATTAAATTCTGTAAATATATAGGAAAATAGAAGATTTCTTCAGGCCTTTGGATTCTCAGGAAATTAATTGGACAATTTCCAAATGCTTTTTCATGTATTTAAAACTAGTGGCAGTGGGCTGCTGTTTTGCCACACTGGCACAGCTCATGACCATTGATTCAGAATCAGGTGACATTGATGATTTAGCTCCTTTCAGAGAATCACCTGTTCTGTAAACATTTTAATAAGATACAAGAGACATTTACTGACAATTGCATTAATATGACGTTAAAGCAGGGTTTCAGTGACATATCTGGAGCTTAATATTTTATTTTTAAACATTGTAAACTGGAAACAGTAAATGTAGGATAATGCAGATCAATCTTTGGAAAAAAAATTTCCATCAGTATAGCAGAGAGCGTTTTTGATTGCTAACAGTTTATAGTACAAGTTGCAACAGTAAGAGTAATAATTTGCTAACTCTTCTTATAAAAATTGAAATTATTAACTTGAATATATTATCTTTATAACAAAAAAGGGAATTGTTTATATTTTGATGTACAGATTATTTTCCAGAATAAAATACCCTGTGCAGAGCGACTGAGAGAAATTTTCTCATAAAATGAGAGTCTTAACATGCATATTTAACATTCTGCATTATATTGATCTGCTATCCATTTAAAGTATTTTCATTGCCTTTATTTAATATTTACATATAATAAATTTCCATATGCTTCTAACTTGAATTTTTCCTTGAAAAGTTTGTATTTTTACCTTTTGGCCTTTTTTCCATCAAATTTTCTGAAAAATACAGATATTGTGAAATCAATCTTTTCATGCTCAAAAGATGATCCCCCATCCCTGGAAGCATTCAAGGTCAAACTGGATCTAGTGGATAAACTTGATCAAGTGAAAGACATTCCTGCTGATGGCAGGAGTGTTAGAGTAGGTGATCTTTAGAGGTCCCTTCCAACCCAAGCCGTTCTAACGGGCTGTGATAAAAGCTATAATTTTTTCCCTAATGGGTGTAGTACATATCACATATGTCTCACATATTGCCCCTCCAGACTGTCGAATACCAGCAATCTGGGCTTGTAGGTCAAGCTGGTTGCACTCCTCTGTTGCTCGCACTGCAGATTCTCAGTTGTACGGCATGGCCTATTTCACAGCTGGTAGAAGTCAGCAGAATTAGTCCATGTTGGATCACAGACCGGATGATAAGGTCCCTTAATGTTCCTCTGACACTGACACGGCCTCTCTGAATTTCAATAATCGTCTTTCCATTTTGTGTCTTAAAGAAGAGGGTACAACAAAGTTGCAATGAGGAGCAGATGAGGGAATGCAATTTAACAGACAAGTATAATGTTGCTGCTTCATGGATAACACCGAAATTGTGAAACAGCCTGAACCACAGCTGCTTTATTAAGTCATTTCTGATTGCAACCACAGGAAGCCAAACGGCAAGGAATCACTCTGCCAGTCTTCAGTTTCAAATTTTCTTTATTACCGTACTTAGAAATTTACATTAGCAGCCAAAATTTGCCAAAACCTCTGGAAACACTCCCATTCAAGCTGCTTCTATGGGAAAGAAATTTCAGGCTTCAGACTAACCATCAGGATTTGATTTTCTATTTGCATCATTTGTCATTTTGCCAGAAGGATATATTAGAAAGGTATCCAAGGTAATACTTACTGAATGCTGTGTGTAGATTGAAAAGCAGGAAAACAGAGTTTATTTATTGCACCCTAGTTCTACACGATGCAAAGTCATATAAACCCTACTGCACATCTTGTGGTGGGCAGCCATCCAAGAAAGGTGGATGTCAACTAAAGTTGTTAAAGGGAGTTTTGGAAAACAGAAGTGCAGTGGCGTGTCAGAATGTTGTTCGCTTAGCCTTTGCACAAGGCTGATGATGTCTGTTCTTACGAGGACAGGAATCTTGGTGCTTGCTTGCTCCTGGAAACAAATTATCTGAAAAGGAGCAGGCAGAATCAAGAGCAATTCCATCTACTACCACTACACCTTTATTAAATGCATGCTGCATAGTTTTGGATAAGTCTGATGACCTTGGACTTAAGAAAAATATCAGAGTACTGATCCACATTTTTAACAACTTGGGGCAAAACCTGAGCTCACATGCAATATGCTTGCATGTGCAACTGCATCTTACAAGGTGAAGGAACATGTTTATTCAATTATTTTAAAAATCAGAAAAAGTTTTATAATGAGGTAAGAGAATAGTGTCGTATTACGTAAAGGGTAATGTTAACCCTTTTCTTTTTTCAATTTCTTTTTTATAATGCACTTGAGGAGGTGCCAGATTTATGTTACCTTATTCTTTCTTTTAAGACCTCTGAACATCACAGGATGCTACTGCTTTTCTTGCAAACTCTCATATTATGTATGAATTTCGTTGTATAGACAACATGCAAAACATAATTTCTTTACATATGAGTAAAAATAAACCAAAAAAATGATTCTAATTATTATAAAAAATATTACAATAATTATAATTATTTATGAATATAATAAAACCATTATAATATATTATAATATATTATACTAAATAATTATTCTTTTTCTTGTCTGTTTCTGAAGCATGACAGTCATTTTTGTGCCAGAATAAAATCTTGCATACTGCATCAGATTTGCATAAATCGGATTTTGGATTTCACAGAACATGGGCAAGGCTTCCAAATACCTGGAGAATATCTGAAATATCAGAACACTTCTCAGGTGGGTTTCTTTATAAATATTTTCTGTGGTTTGGTTCCTTTTTTGGTTTTCTTTGTTTTGCATGAACGTTCTCCACAGGTTTGATTTTTGGTGGTTTTTTTTGTTTTGCTTGATTGGTTTGGTTGTTTTCTTTATTTTTTTTTTCTTTTTAATGAAAGCTGGGTTTTTCTTATGGTTGGTATCTCTTGTGATCTTGATCTCACATCTTGGCTAACCTATAAAAATTGCTAAGATTTGCAATAAAAGAATAAGACTTAGCAACTCTGGAGGTCATCTAGTACAACTTTCTATTTGAAGGGGGACTGTTGCCAATATCAGGCCAGGTCAGGAATGACTGTGTGCAGCAGAGCATCAAAAATCTCCAAGGACAGAAGTCTCTTGACCTCCCTAGGCAACAAGTTCCAATGCTGTGTTGTGCTGGCAATTGCATTACCCTATTAATAATTTTTTTCAAGCCTAAAATGTCAAAGACATAATTTATGGCAACTTTTTTTTGTTATGTTGTTTTGTGCTACTATGAAAAGTATAGTTCTGTTGTCTTTGCAGCTGCTTTTCAAACGGCCATAGACATTTACAAGATTTCCTGTCACTGTTCTCTTTTTTGTATTGAACAACTGTTCCCTCATCCTCCCTTCTCAATACGTGTGCTCTGGGTCCCTGCTCATAACGGAAGCCCTTTGCTGAACTTCTCTAGTTTCTCTGTATTCTTCTTGAACTGGATGGAAGGCAAAACTCTATGCCATACTCTGGGTATAACCTCATCAATGCCAGACAGAGAGTGACAGCAGCTTTCCTTGATCTTTTAGCAATATTCCTCTCAGCACAGACCAATGCACCGTTTGTCTCCCACGCAATGACACTGCACTCCTCCATCTAGGGTTCCCTACGATCTTTGAGCTCTGTGGTGAGTTGACCCTCCCTGGATGCCAGGTACACAACAAAAGCCACTGTATCACTCCCCTCCACAACCGGACAGGGGACAGAAGATACAGCAAAGGGTTTGTGAGCTGAGATGAGGACTGGGAGAGATCACTCACCAAGTACTGTCACGGGAAAAACAGACTGATCTTGGGGATATTAATTGAATTTATTACCAACAAAATCAGAGCAGGATAATGAGAAGTAAGCTAAGTCTTAAAAACATGTTCCCTCCATGTGAGAGGCTGGAGGAGATTGCTGGCTCAAAACCTTTCAGGTGCATGTGTGGGGAAAGTGGCAAGTCAAGTCTCGCCCTGTTGAGATGATGCATTGCTCCATACATCCCTAGACACCCTGTATCCCAGCCCTGCAGTGCCTGCCAGTCACTGGGACACCAGATGAAATGCTCCACACGCCAACCCTGCACCAGCTAACCCAACTCCTGAGTGGCCAAATGACTGGAAGTCCCACCTGGTGGAAGGGCCCAGGAAAGCCAAATGGTACTTAAACCAAAGCATGAGGTGGGCATATGTCTTGACCCTACCTTCCCTTGGATTTTATGTCAGCTAACACGTCTGGTGCCTGCCAGGAGCCTACTCCAGCACAGGCTTCCCATGGGACCAGAGCCTCCTTTCAGGCATCCACTCACTGTGACATGGATCTCCTCCATAGGATGCAGGTGGATCTCTGCACTCCTATTGACTTCCATGGGCTGCAGGGGCACAGCTGCTACATCATGGTCTTCACCATGGGCTGCAGGGGAATCTCAGCTCTGGTGCCTGAAGCACCTCCTCCCTCTCTTCCTTCACTGACCTTGGTGTCCACAGAGCTGTTCCTTTCACATATTCTCCGTCCACAGTTACATCTGCACCTTAACTTTTTTTCCCTTTTTACATATGTTGTCACAGAGGCGTTACTATCATTCATTCCTGATTGGCTTGACCTTGGCCAGTGGTGCATCCATCCTAGGGTCAGTGGCATTGGCTCTGCCAGATATGAGGGAAGCTTCTGGCAGCTTCTCGCAGAAATCCCACCTACGTCCCCCTGCTACCAAAATCTGGTCGTGTGAACACAATAAAATCTCTTCCCAGCAGTGGCACTATTGGGTTGTTATTTCCTAGTCTGTAAAAATGTACAGGATTTTCCATCATAGTTTCTGACTTTGAACTTTGTCTTAACACAAATCAGGAAGGTTTTGTTGACTCCACTCCTCAATTTTTTAAAATTTCTTCTGGACTGAAATTCTGTGCCAACAACTCCCCTCAGTTTATAGTCATCTACAAATTTGCATGTGGGTACACTCTATGCCATTACTCAGGTGACTGATGAAGATATTGAATACATATGGGGCAAAAAATTGGCCTCTGGAACCCTCTGCTTACTGCAGGCTGTCAGCCAAAATCAAGCCAATAATCACTACTATTTGTGCCTGGCAGAACAGCCGATTTTCAATTTATCTCGTAGTTCATTTTTCCAAAGCCAGGTTTGTGTTTTCTCAATTTTCAAATGGGAATGCTGTTAAAGCCTTACTAATAACAAGGTAGGATATGTCCACCAGTGTCTCCTCATCAACAAAATAATTTGTTTCATAGCAGAAAGCTTTTGTCTTTGTCAAGCTCTTTGTAAATCTGTGCCAGAAACAGTTATCCTTCATGTGCTTGGAGTAGAATCTAAGACTAAATCTTTTGTGACCTTTTCAGGGGCTTACATGATGCCGATCAGTTCATTTCTTGGACCCATATGGGCTACTTTGCCTTTTCTAAAGACAAAATCGTCATAACATTAGACTTTTTATTCTAATTTTTACTAGTCAGGCACTTCCCCATCGTCACCATAGTTCTTTGCAGATGACAGTTGAATTCAAAAATCACAATAGCCAGCTCTTTCAGCCCTCTTGTATGAAACCCAACTTTTTCCAGGGATTTGAGTGTATCCAGTGTGCCTGCATCTGTTGTGTCCCTGATGTTTATTGCCCCATGCCTTCCTATCTTTTCCCAGCTCACTCCTCTGTAAAAATGGACTGTTAATAATCTCAGAATCTTGAATAGCTACTATTTCACTACTTCCTTCTGTGAACCTCTCATGGCTTTTGAGACTCTTGAATCAAAAAATGTCAGGTAAATGTCTCTAAAGAGAGTACTTAACTGGAACCAAATATACCAGACCTGCTACTACCTGCTACAGTCACATTTTCTGCTAGTCTCACTCAAGAAAGGAAACCGTAGATCTCCAATGTGGTATAGGCAGGAGACGAAAGAACAGGAAGGTGCCAAAATCCATTTTCTTAGGATAACGGCTGTTTTTAATCCAAGGAATTTGTTAGGGGTGCACAGGCGAGTGGTGCATCTGAACATACAACAAAAGTCAGCAGTTGTCTTACTTTCAGAAAGTATTTAAATTTAGACTAATTTTGGTTTAAAATTAATGTATTAATTTCAAACTTGGTATCAATGAAATTTAATGAGGGAAAAAACCAGAAAAGACCTTTACAGGCTTGAATCTGTATCACTGATTAGAAAGACATGCGTAATAATGAGAAATAGGAATGGTCTCTTTCAAAGATGAAACTGTTGTCTTCAGCAAAACTTCTAATAGGCATAACACACCAGGTAATAGTTGTAAGCATACAGTAAATGATTGTTCTGGTTCTCCGCTACAGATATGTACATTAACACAGGGAAGGCACTTTGAGATGAATATATATTTGCTGAATCAATGCACTGAATGATATGGAATGTCATGTATTGTCATCATCAGTGATTGCTTTGCATAAATATGAAATAATATAAATAAGAACAATTAAATAATGAAAAATAATATTAAATAATAAAAATTAAATAATAAAAATCAGAAAATTACACTCCCACTTCTTGTCATACTTAAAAGCTCCATTAAAGCTGTTCATTTTAATTCAGAAAATACATTATATACAGTTTCCAAGAAATAAAATGGTTATTACTAAGTTCTCATTGTTGTGTCAGATATCTTCCTGTGTTTGTTAAGTGAGCCTCATTGGATCGTATGACAAAGAAGAAAATGATTATGAAATGTGAATTCAGAAAATAGGAAATACTGTGAGTCGAAATAGCAGTGCAATAACACTGTGGCACATTAGAAGTTATTTCAGTGGCTGTTCTCTGACCCTTATATTAAAATTCGTGGGATTTACTAACAAATTTGATTACTTGCTACCCAAATCTCCTCCCCCTCCTTCCTACTCAATTCATGTACAGGAAACAGAGTTTAATTTAATGCTGTTGCTAAGAGAAGAAAATCTATTATAAATGAAACTTGGTGGTAATTTGGCTTCAGTCTAGAGAATACGCATCAGAAAAGTATATTTGCTGGATTTTTTTTTTCTATGACTGATCATAAATAATGAGCTATCATTTCAAACTCTGAAAATTGTCTAGAAATAAGTCAAAAGGCATCTTAGAAGTTATAAATAAATAAAGGTAGCCGAGTAATTTACAAAATCACTGTATCTACTCACTTCTGAAAGAACATAATTTTCTCCCACTTATTGGAAGTTGATTATGAAAAGAATTTTTATTGTATTTATTATTTACTTGTAAATTTTGAATACAATATTTAAAACACAGTAATTCAATTTCAGATCACTGTTAACAAATGATTGTTAAGGTCATAAAAGACATTATATGTTCAAACTGTTCAACTTTTGTGAAGAAAAAGATCTCTAAATCTGGCCAAATTCCCACTGTCTGCAACAGGGCCACGGCTTTGCAATACGTAGTACAGCGTGTACAATAATGTGAAAGAGAGATGGTTGCACATTTTGCATTGTCATACCACTTCGTACTATTGCTAAGAGGAGACCTTGCAGTAGTCATTGTAACACTGAATCTTTTACAGAGTGAAGAAATTGATGAGAGATATCAGAAAACAACATCGGAAAATTTTATAAGCTGCTACAGGTTTACGTTTCCAGATGACCTAGGCCTTTCCAAGGGTAGTATTGACAGAAAAAAATAGGTTTCTACAGGATTTTTTTCTGAGTACAGAGTTTAAATGTAAAAGTGCTGTGAAGCAATTGTGTGTGTGCATGCTTGGTTGGAGTTGTGAAGGATGCAGACTCTTGCCCGAGTTGCTTAATTTTCTCTGTATCAAGAGTTTGAGAAATTTGGGATTCTTACTATCCCATGTATTATGTCATTTCACATAAATTATAATTTCTCTGGTGTGAGCCTTCAAGTGTGCAAACTTAAAATTTACTTTCTAGGAGTATCAGTGCAACTGTTCATCCAGCTCTAGAAATCATTCAACTCACTTTATAATGGTAGGCATTTGGAAGAGTCATAAAATAATTCTTGTTTTTTTGGGAAACAAATCTATTTCAGTTCGAGAACGAATGTTAATACAATAATTTCATTACTGTGCTTCCTAGCTGAAATAGTAATTTGTTAGGGGATGAAAAAATATTTAGCGTATGGCATGGCATATATCTGGATAAATGGAATGCCAGGAACTGAATCATAGGGTTGTGCAAAGTAAACCTTGTGTGTTAGCAATGAAGTGAGATTAGTTTAAATATAATGATTCAAACTGAGGACATATCTGTGTTATGTAACATTCATGTACATTGTAAGAAGTAGTTCAGAGGCATATTTGTCTCAAAGGTGCTTTGTTATTAGTCACCTAAAATGAGGTATACATGAATTCAGATTTGGCTTAGTTCAAATCAGTGCTTTCAAAAGTGGTTTTAAAATGTCCCAGTCAGAGGTCCTTTCTGCATTAGAAAAGTTATGCACTTTGGACTGGAGTAAAGAAATGTTGATGAAATATTAAAAGCAAATATGACTTTTCAGTCTGTATAGATCAAGGAAAGTTTGTGTTGATACAAAACTCATAAGAACATGGCCGTATTAGAACACGCCAAAAATTTATCTAGTCCAGTATTCAATGTTAGGAAAAAAATGATAGTGAATACAGTCAGTATAATTCCCTAGTGATACCTCCCCAAATAAACCCTTTCAGAAATCAGTAGTTAATCTGAAGTTTTAGCATTTTCAGAGCTAAAGACTATATCTTTATGTTTAACTGTATTTGACAGAATTTTCTTCCATGAATATTCCTAATCCTTCCTAAATCTATGTTTTGGCATTTATAATATCCTACAAAAAAGAATTCCATAATTTTATTTTATCTTGTATTTCCTTTTGTTTATTTTAAAACTGTTATTTAATAATGTTCAGCCTAATTTATATTTATAGAAGATTATGATGAGTATCAAGTCATCCAATCCAAATTATTCATAGTCAAGAACAATAAATAGCTCTTGCATTAATTTTGTAGTAACAGATCATGTACAGTAAGTGCCAATTTCTGACAAGATAAAATGATGCTCTTTGTATCTGAAAATTGTTATTCATATAGCTGCCATTTAAAAATATTTCATTGAAACTGTTAGAGAAGTAAGGGTGGGGGAGCATCTGTCCTTTAAAATCTCAAAACAGGCTAGAACATGTCAAAGAAATGGGAATTAAATTTTGTAGTCAAGAAGATTTCCCAAGAAACAAATTCCAAGATTTCACGTCTGCTGATCTTTCTATTTGTACATATTATCCAAAGTCTCTTAAAAGGAAAAGAAAAAAAAAACAAACCCAAACAATTCTTTGAGGTGAGTGCAAAAAATGTTCCTTTAGCACGGAAGGACCATTTGTCACTGTGTTGCAGGGAGGTCCCTCTTTCTTGCCCTTTCTCAGTTGCAAAACAGAGAATTTGTATTTGTAAAAATTATACAGCTTAAGTTAATTACCAAAAATAATCTAAACCAGGTTTCACAGTCACAGAATGGGAAAGGTTGGAAGAGCCACAGTGGGTCATGTGGTCCAACCACCCTGCTTCAGCAGGGTCACCCTAGAGCACATGGCACAGGATTGCATCCAGATGCTTCTTGAATATCTCCTATGAGGGAGACTCCGCAACCTCTTTGGGCAGTCTGTTCCGGTACTCTCTCACCCACGCAGAAAAGAAGTTCTTCCTCATTTCCAGGTGGAACTTCCTGTGCATTAGTTTCTGCCTATTAACTCTTGTCCTATTGCTTGGAACCACCAAGAAAAGCCTGGATGCATTCCTAGGACAGTCTGGGTCCAACAATTTGTAGAAAAGGAGCATATCAAGAGAAGATATTAATCAGCACTCAGCAGCTGCCGCTGATAAGATAGGACATGCAGGACACCCAGAGGTGTGTGAAAGTGACCACACAGGACTAGTGGAGATGGTCCCACAACAGTAAAGGTCTATCAGGGAGTGCGGTTTCCAACAGAACGTGCATTGACATGCCTTCCCCACCTCAGGATGACCTGGCTTTGACCAAGACACAACTCCTGAGGAAGGACAACGGTGACCAAGTACCAGGTTGGCAGAGGTGTCTGTAGTTTCTCCTTCACCAGGGCTGACAGCTGTGGATTGTACAACCTAAGAGTCACAGGACTGTCAAGTAAAAGAGCTGTGGGAGAAATTGAGTACATGGTGTAACAAGAGAAGTTGAGTACGTGGTGTAACATCAGAGTGGAGAAGAAAGACACAGAAAGGACCTTTGCAGAGACCTTGCAGGTGCGAAAAAAAATCCCAAATCCATATTACAATAGAAAGACAGATGGTTTGAGGTTATATTTAAATTACAAGATATAGATCCACCAGATGATGGAGGACTTAAATGGAGATTCAGAAGGGAAGAGTACACAAAGTACTTGGAAAAGTGAAAGAATGGTATGGAACACAGGAGGCTCTCAGGGACAGCATGATGTGGAAGACCATCACACTTTCCCAAACAAAGCTGTGCGTCTTTGTGATTGTCCTGAGCATCTGTTCATGAATACATGCATCACTGAAAAGAAAAAGTAAAATTGGAAGTTCTTGTGCACTCAGAAATATATAATCTTACTGAAATGACAGAGACATAGGAGTACACTGGTAGATGTTTCCTACAGAGGACCCGAACATGAGGCGGAAACAGATGAAGACTTCTTTACGGATCATAGAAGAAGAAGGCTCATGGTTAAAGGCCGTGGTACTCATGAGAAATTTTATCTTGGTATCTGCTTGAGATGCAGGGCACAAGCAAGGACACAGGAGTTTGGCAAGCCAGCTAGGGTACATGCTCTGCAGCACCTGCTGTTTATAAACCAGGAAAAGTCGTCAGGGTTTTGGAGACTAATGGAAGCCTCCATTGTGTTTATGATGTTAAAGTTTAAAATCCTGAGAGAGAGGGGTAAGGGCTGGACAGAGTCCTAGGCAATCTGCCCTAGCTGACTGTGCTTCAGCAGAAGAGGTTAGACTTAACAATGTAAAGACTTCACAGCAAACCTCAAATAGTCTGTGATTCTGTGAAAGTGAATAGCAGCCCTTGTCTTTAGGAGAGCTGACCTATGCTTTTTCATGGAAATACTTGGAGACTCTCCTAGGATGTAGCTCTGAAGAACAAAAGGGCCCAGCAGAGTTGGATGATCCTCAAGAATCATCTCTTCAGGGCACAAGAATTCTCCACCCTTCTGTACAGGAAGGCAAACAAGTGTAGAAAAGCAGCATGGATGAAAAGAGAATTCTGAACTGAAGCAATATAAAACCATTTTTGAATATACAATTAGTGAGACAGCTATAGAACAACAGGACACTAATGGGACAATACAGCAAGCCAAGACTTCTGAAGAGGCTGTCTTATGATACTAGAGGTGTTCTTCACGGGAAAATAAGTGATGCTATTTAATGTCTTTCACTAACAGGTAGAATGACTAGAAGAAAAGTATCTTGAGTAAGTTTATGGATGACACCAAATGAGAAGCAGTACTTGATGTGCCGGAGGGAAAAGTGACAATCCAAAGGGATTTCAGTGTGCTGGGAAAAATGGACTAAGAGAGACCTCGTGAAATTTCACAATTATTGGAGTGGAACAAACCCTTGCAAGAGAAAGGGCCTAACTGGCTTGAAAGCAGCTTTGAGGGAAAGGGTTTGGAGGTCCCGGTGGCCATGAGTTGATCCTGAGTCAGCAGTGTGCCCTCGCAGCTGTGAGGGGTAACTGCACACTGAGCAGCTTCATTGAAAGCACAGACATGAAGGTGAGAGAAAGGATTATCCCCAGAGGAATTATCCCAATCTATTTGGTATCTGAAACCAGGTTTTGAGTGCTGCATTGAAATTTAGGCTCCCTAGTACAAGAAAGGCATTCACAAACTGGAGAGCTACTGGTAGAGCTACGAAGAGGGCTGGAGGATAGAATCACAGAATCATAGAATCCTTTTAGGTTGGAAAAGACCTTTGAGATCATCAAGTTCAATCATTAACCCAGCACTAAACCCACCACTAAACCATGTGCTTCAGTGCTACATCTACTCTTCTGTTAAATATCTGCAGGGATGACAACCAAACCACTTCCCTTGACAGCCTGTTCCAGTGCCTGACAACCCTTCTGAGAAGAGTTTGAGAAAATAGGCAAATTTTTCTTTTTTCTTTTCAGTCTGAGGAAGCAGGGTTAGTGCAGTCTTGCTGCTACGTTCAACTACCTAATAGATTATTATAAAGAAGATGAAGACTTGTTCCTTTCAGAAGTACACAGAGAAAATTCAAGATTGGGCAAGATCTAGAGCAATCTGATCAAACATTAAACTTAGTCCTGATTTCAGCAGGGTCTTGGATCACATGGGCTCCAGGGATACCTTCTAATCTAATTTATTCAGTGATTTTAAATTCTAGAAAACAATATCTATTGAACAGACCTTAAGTTTCAATGATTACTGTTACAGCAATAGGGGAAGAAAAGTTAATGTTTAAGAACAAAAAGAATGTTAGCAATTTTTTATTTCTTTAACCATGTTTTTGCTTCTAGACTTTTCCAGCTGTGATTTTATGTGCTTATCTAGAGGTTTCAGTTCTCTTAAACCATACTATGCATAAAATTCTGAGTTAAATTTCTCTTTCATAAAGGAAATTGTGTTCCTTGGAGGGTCAGTTCTACTGAATATCTCTAAACTCACATAAAATATATTTCTGCAAGATGGAGCTTTTTAAGACTTTAGATCTATATGCATTGTCTAGCTGAACTTGGCACAACTTACACCTCATAAAACCATAACAGTGTTATTTCATTTTTTCCTATGCAGTATGTGAGAATGTGTTCTATTTCTTGGTAAAATTCTGTTTTTCCATTCTGCTCTGTGGGACATGACTGTGGAACAAATATTAGTTTAAATCTACAGTGTAAAGGAGAAAATGATAAAAACAGAGCAGCAATAAGCTATAATAATCACTGTAGTGTGTTTTATGTTTTCAAATTGCTTCTGGTTTAACAGCCAGTGAAGTTACAGATAGAATAATATCTGCTGTTTTCAGTATTGTACTCTATCTGCAGGTACTGCTCAGATGAAGAACATACACTGAAGAACAGACAGTTAATAGAATGAAAATCTGCACATAAAAGTATCTCAGAATACCACTTGCCATTTAACCTAATAACTATTAACAATTAATCAATATTCAGAATATTGGTTAAAATCAAGGCTAACTGGGACTCTTTCTTTTTTTTGGTGAACATTATAAGTGCATTAGCAACATAGAACTAAGAGCATGCATTAAATACTCTCTGTGATAGCATATATAATTATGCCAAAGACTTCAATTCAATTTAGTCACTTAATCACCTAAATTCTCCTTTTGTGCTATCTGAACTTGAGAAAGACAGTTATGGAAAGAGAAAAATCTTCATGTCTTTTAGATTGTGCAACTATCTCTGAGTCCTGCTTCAACACACAGCCCTAGAATTTCCAGGTAATGATTATTTTGCATGTTTGTCGTGAAAGGAAAGACATTTGTTTGCTTCTTTCACATTTATTTCTCTTTTTATTTACTTTCTGCTTCTGCCCTTATGTTCCCTTCCCTCCCTGCTTTTTTCCTGGTATCATATTATCTAGCTCAAGTTTGGTTTGTTTTCGTTTTTAAGAGGAAAACATACAATAAAACATGCTTTAATTCCTTTAATCTTTATTGGACTGAGAGCAAGAGAGGAGAAGGGGAAGTGGTTGATGTGTTAACATTCATCTAGTATCCAGGTCATTACTACTAAATGAGTTTTAAAAAGACAAAACCCAAGGCCTTAAGCACTTTCGAATTAAAATGGAGAAAATAGCATAATGATATATATCACTGTCATGTAAAAAAAAAAATTAATTTTAAATGGTTTCTGTATTGTCATCACAGAAATGGAACCAGGATTTTAGTCTATGCTTTTGCAAGACTAGTATATGCAAATGTTATTATATTTGGATCTTGCAAGAAGGTAATAGCGATGATTGTATAGCATAAATTTCACCTTCATTAAGACAACACTGTAATAAGATTCATTTCACATGACACACAGTGGCCGTATTCTAAAGTCTAAACAACATCACTGAACAGTGAAAATTTGTTTGGTACTTAGTAGATGGGAACAAAATACTCATTAGGTATTCTGCCAGATGTATCTGTGATCACTTCATTGTGCATTTTTTGTAAAAGAAATCTTCTCATAATTTATGAATTTATTGATCTAGAAAATTTTGTTTCAGGGCTTTTGTCATGGCTGTTTTAATAATTGGAATTAACTCCATGTCAATGTTTTCACAGCCTGGATGTGATTTAATTTGCATTATACTAAACTTTACAGACTGCATTGACCAAATATGTATTTTGCATCCGTACCTCCAGAATTAATGAAAATGCAGCCCCTAGAGTCATTCTTCTTGCTGTAGCTTTCCATAAAAACAAAAACTAAGATGGGAAAATATGCTAGGGGTAAGAAAAATGAAGTGAGAGAGATGTGATAGAGTACAAAACAGTGAAGGGGAGGAAAGGTTGTGGGGGGTGGGGAAAAGTAGCATTCAGCTAAAAAGAAAAGGGATGTAGTTTATAATATATAATTAACCTCTAGAATTCCTTCCTTCAGGAAGAATGGCACAGCCTATTAGAGAGGTTGAGACTGTAGCTGACTTTAAACGAATCAGACATTTACGTGAGTCATGGGACCATCCACAAAATTAACCATGGGCTATTCTTTTCTTTTTATTATTATTCTGACAAAGACAGAGTTGCAGTGATTCTGAGCATAAGCAGTCTTCCAAGAGTGAGAGTTAAAAAATGCATTCCTTCTGAGGAAAGGTTATTCTTTTTCTTCAATTTTTCTTAGACTTTCCCTTAAAGCATGTGGTAGTGGCCACTTGAAGAGAGGGGATATTGGAATTTTCAGACTCACTGAATGTCTCAGTTTTGATAGTTTTTCTTGTTATATGACATATTTTCCATACATCGCCCAAGAATGGTTTATATTTGCTTGGTGAAAACTGCAAACCCCAGCCACCTCAGTCACTGCATTTGTAGAAACAGTCTGCATATCTAATAGCTAAAAAGAACTCTGCAGAGCTACTAGTTCACATACCAATACTCTGGGGATGAGCTTTGCTGTGAGTAGATCTTTTATGTGAAAAGTCACAGTGTGCAGGGTGAAAGGGTCAGCTGGGTCTGGAAATAGCTGTGTCAATTACTTCATGAATAGTCTCCTGGCACGAGAAAATGAAAGACTCCAGCAGGTCCCTGTAACAGATAGGAAACCAATTTGAGTAAAAGCTGCAAGTGGAAGTGAACTCTGACAGATGCACATTTTGTTACAGACTGCCTTCTCTAGCTGTTTTCATACAGCATAGTAGCAACAGGAAAAGGAAAGGAAAGGACAGAAAAGACTTAAGATGTGTAGCATCCAGGTTTTAAGCGATGCCATTGGAATTTTTTTTTGATTATCAGTCTGGAAGTGAGTGAAGAGAAGTGGAAGTGGAGTAAGAATTTGAAGCCTGAAAAGTGTGCCAGAACCTCATTGTTAGGTCAAATCACATTTAGCAAACATTAAAATGATTCAGCCAGCTCCTGATCCATGCTCTTTAGCGGCCAGAGGTGTCCTTAGAGTACTTGCTGCAGTGTGTAGTGCCTCTCCACCTCACTGAACCACTGCAAGCAAAAGGGAAAGAAAAAGACTGTGGCGTGGAGCGCTAAAGAAGTGTCGGTGTCAGTGTGTCAGGGTAGAAGCTCAAACAAGATTCTAGACTGCACTCCACAGCTTCTGCCCACTGTTTGACATTATGAGATAGTCGTCTTCCTTGTGCCCGGTCCTACCACTGCTCACTCCAACACCCGATTCACTGAGGATGAACATACTTGAGATATGCATATCTGAATAATCAGGTATATTGTGTGACAATTTTAAACTGAAGGTACTGTGCTATAGTCAATGATGAACCTTAGCTCAGCCAGCACTTTAACAGTGTAATAACTTGGGTTTTATTTCAGCAAATGAGTAATTTACTGACCGCTTGCTCTGTCTTTGCAAATTACTCTTGACTGAGCTTTCAGATAGCAATATAATAAAATTTGTCCTACCTACACCGCATGTTTTTGTCTGAGTAAGCCATTTGACTTCTGTTGTTATCACTGGAAGGAAAGTTACTGTTAGAGTGATATCTATTTCAGTTAAATACATAAATCTCAATCATGTCGGGTGATTCACAATGCAGAAAAGGTTATTTTTTCTCCATTGACTATAAAAGTGTTCTAGATAGCTAACTCAGAGTCCCCTTAAGGTACTGGAAGGTTGCAATTAGGTTTCCCCAAAGGCCTGACTTCTCTGGAATAGGAGAACTGTAACAAATTGCACTGGACAAATGAGAAGGATAGTGTTTTTTTCTGGCTGAGAACGTAGTGTACAGGACGCTAGACTGATTAGAGTCCAAGTACGTTTTTCCTTTTGAGAACAGGCCTCCGTTTATGTAGTGGACCTAGCTATTACCATCAGTATCCTATTGATAAGTGGTCCAGTGAGAAAACTCCTCTTTCCATTTACACGTGAGAAGGTATTTTTCTGAAATATTTTGTTGTAAGAACTGGTATATTTTCTCTTGCTGATCTATTTCAGAGAGTTTCTTTGCAAGTCCTATGATAAAGCCTTGGTTTTATCATCAATAAAAGAGGGATATCAGTACTTCCTTCCTTAAAACACTTAGTTATTGTACTATATTGAAATACTACACTATAGCATAATGTGGGGATAATAAACTTAGGGTTTAAAAGATTAATCAATATAATCTATCCATCTAATTCATACTGGTGCCTCTCAAGATGAAATACTGTGTAGATGGAAAACAATTAGTAGAGAACATCAAATCATTGCTCCTAGCTCTTGATTACATGCTTACTGTAAGGGCTTTAACACAGCTAATTATGAACAGGAAAAATCTCTAAGAGAGCTCAAAGGTCTGAAAGCTTGAAATAATGTACCAGTCAGTGCTAGTTCTCCGAAAAACATATTCATCAGAGGTACTTTCTTTACCTTAAATTAGTTGATATGAAAATGAATTCAACAATAAGAGTAAGTATAGGAACAACGAAATCAGTAAACTCTTCGCTATTGCACATAATTTTGATTACTTAATAAAATAATTTTCCTATTGTCATATTTTTTTAGTCTCTGAATAACCTCATGACAACAGTCATAAGCTGTGATCACAGTCACTTGGGAAGAATATAGGGACTAATCCCACCATCTGCTCATTAGGAAATTGCTAACTTGGACTGCCTTCCTGCTGTCTTCTTGATGGATACTGACACATTGTGTTCTAGTCCACTGCTGAAGAGAATGAGCCAGTCCCACTTAGAAAGTCCTTCTTCATCACAGTTCTTATTAGAACAAATGTGATAAAACCTCATAGATCCTCCAAAGAACTCATAAAATACAGCCTGATTTTTGTTGATAATCCTAAGACTCCTGCAAGATAAGCTGTTTCAGATGTGAGAAAGTAAGACTAAATCTAACAATTTTTTTAGGGATTAAATCACAGCTCTCCAACTACATGTTGCTAAGGATGTTACCCATTCCACTAGTGGCTGCTCCTCTCATTCTAGCCTTGCTACATGAAATTCTGAATTTCCACATTGCAGTGATCTCAGTTTCATGTTGAACAACTGAAATGTGTTCAGACTGGAGCTAGATGATTTCTCATACCAGCAAAAACCTAAGAAGCAAACTGTTCCCCATGAGATAAAATTCCTTATTTTGTAGCAAGGGAAGTCTTCAGGAATGTAAAAATTATTATGTACTGGAGATGATGAAGTTTCCAACACTGAAAATATTAAAAACAGATTATAAAACTATCTGACAACCATAGCATAGTCGAAATCGATTTTGTCTTTGGAGAGATTTTCAATTCTGCGATTGAGGAGTAGCCAGACTTTGATATTTAAGAAGGTTTCAGTCTAAAATATCTTAAACCATAGGATCCCAATATCTTACATTTTAAGATAATTTGTACACTAATATTATTGCATATAATCTTTTTCAGGTGGGAAGAAAATCATCTCCAAAAAATGACTGAAATTAAACTTTTTATTTTCTTATCACTGAAGAGATAGCATGAGTATTAATACTGAGATTTGCAAGCAACGCTTCTTGGATTTATGTGACTTTGAAAGAATTCATTAATGTTCATGGGCACTGTCTGATTAAAACTCCTGCAGACATAATGTAACTTCTATGACATAATGGGACATGTGACTGTAATAACAGCTGTGTGACATTAATCTGTCCATTATGCAGTTGCCACATCAGCCTTTCCACAGAGAAAAGCTTCTGCAGTGATATTTGACTGTGGTGATGATAGGAACCCCTCGACTATTGTCATTGTTCTGCGTTCTCGCAGATTTGATATAATACTAATAATCTTGTTTATAAAGTTCTTTTCTTCCTTTCCCCTTCCAAAACACTAGGACAAGACCAGCATGATAAAAAATAACTAAATCAAAATTTTCTAAATTTGGGAGGAAGGAGAAGTCTGGGTGCATGTGAGGTAAACAGAATGACAAGATAACCCAGAAAATAATGAGAAGGAGAACGGAGAGATGAAAGACCATGTAAACTAGAACAAGAACAGGATAAATTAGTCTTTGTCCTAAGACTGCAAGAGTCACAGAGCACATCTTGCACTTCTACAATGTTATTCATAATTTTGACTTTGTTGTTCAGTTATTTTTATTTATAATGAAATTTTATCTTTCTGTATTTCAATTCTTGTATGAGGAAGTGTTGAAATATACTGTCAATGAATCAATGTTCTCATTATTTTTATGTGTGTTGAGATATGATGACAAGACCCGTTCTCTAATTTCCTCTACAGTCTGGAAAATTGTAATAAAAGGGAGTTTATATCTATTCACATGTAAGTGACTTTCCAAGTGATAGAGCTGACTGTAATTGCATGTTAAGTGCATGTATTAGACATTGCAGATCAAGATAATATCCCATACCGTTCGTGATGATTGCCTTCATTTCTATCATCCATTTGAAGAACTTTTAACAGTGTCAGTGACAACACTAGCAGGTAAATGGTTTCCCAAAGATTTCATCTTTGAAATTTTGATTGTCAAAAAAAAAAAAAAAAGCCAAAAAAACAACTGTCTTCCACTAAAATGTAATAGAAAACGAAACAATGACTGAGTGGTCTCTTTTTCTGGTGTATATTTTTGACAGTTAGTATTGCTATTATTACAATACCATCTAGGTATATTCAGTGATATATTCAAGACCCAGGTTTTCAAGATTCTCAAGTCTTTGCTCTAGAGACCTTACTGTCTAAATGCTTGTATTTTCTTGCAGTATTCGGTGACTATACTGTGTCACGCTGCTATAAAGCTGAGCTATTGGGGTTTAGCTGATGCCTGAAAATTTGTATTTAAAATGACATTGTTGTCATATCATTATAACTTACTGTGTAGAAAGGTTCCAAATAAGGTAAAAGGAGGTGGGGGGCAGAGAAGGAGGACAGTTAGGAAGGAGAGTTTGCCTGATTTGCCAGAGATCACTCATGTTATATTTGCTCTGAAATGGAAGTGTATGTCTGGTGAAGCAAGGCTGGCTGCAGTAAGACTGGTGTGCAGTGTCTGCTGGGACCAGTGACCGCACAGGTCCCTCTGACACCAGCTGTAGTAAATCAAACTAATGCAAGACCATGACATGAAGACTGTCGGTTCCATCAGTATTCCTTGCTTCTGGCAGAGGGACTCCTTTTGTCTATCTACTGCCTATCTACTCCTCCATCACTTTGGTAAAGTTGCCATCACTTCTAACTTCTGCTTTCACTGTTTCTCAATAGTTAAAAAGCCTTGAGCCTCTCCAGTGCCAAAAATTGTGTGAACTGTCATAAAAGTTGCTGGTTAATTGTCTATATTCCCATCCCTCATATTATATATATATATAACAAAATTCTTATGATGTTTAGTCATTTTATGATGTTTAGTCATTTCATAAAGTCACCATAGCAGAAATTAAGAAAGAGCACGCTTTGAATGGGATAGAGTTAATTTTCTTCCTAGTAGCTGGTACAGTGCTCTGTTTTGGATTTAATATGGGAATAATGTTGATGCCACACATCATAGAATAGTTTATATTGGAAAAGACCTTCAGGATTATCGAGTCCAAGCATTATTTTACATTTGAGGTGTTGCTCGGTAGTGCTTACTCTTTTCAATTTCCGTGCTCTGTCAGTGAGAATGTGCACAAGAAGACAAGAAGACAAGAAGTCTATTTGTGGGTCTAATTTTATTGCTTCAGTTACAGCTGACCCAAATCGGCCAGAGGGATTTTCCAAACCATAGAAATTCATGTTCAGTGTAGAAATGAGAGAGCCGATCTCTGCTCACAAATAGACTAGGTCAGTGAGTGGTGAGCAGTTGTACTGTGCCTCACTATAATTGTCCCACTTTCTGTTATCTGCCTTTATATTATTATTTTTTTAAAATTTTTAAAAAATTTTTTCTTTTTCTTCTCTCAACTCATGGGTTTTACCTTTTTCAGATTCTTCTCCCCATCCCACCAAGCACAGGGGAGACTGAGTGATCTGTATGATCTCAGAAAGCAAAGGGTTAGTAAAAGGAAACACAGACTTTTTTTCCATGTTTCTATTTTTAAGATGATCTTATGATTATTTGGGGTTTGACTCATAATTTTGAGTGGTTGAAATTGGCAGTGATGTCAACATATAAATCTTCCCGATTTCAAAAGTAATATTCTAGTTTCCAAACTGTTTTTCGAGACAGCCAGTTTTGGTCTTTAGTCAAAATGTTTATTTGCTCATCTACTTCACTGTAGTGTGTAAACAGTAGTGAAATATGTCACAAATGTTTTCTCATTCCTTTATTTTTGTGTGTGATCAGATTATCAGATTTTTTATAAAGAGTAATATTACCTGCATTCATTTTCTTAATAGATTATCATCATTGCTATGTGAGAATGGTACAATTTCAAGAGATTTAGATGTTCTCTTGATGTGAACTCATTATAAATCTGAACTTTTGGCTGTTTAAAAGATGTTGATGCTTTTCATATGAACCCTTGGCCAGATGAACTTTTTCTTTGGAAAAAAATTATCTATCCAATAAACCTTGCCTTGTTCTTGATGCTCCCTAATTTCCTCACTTTGGAGAAAACCTGTCCTAGTTTAATGAAAACCATCACATCACAGTGGGACACTTACACATGCATGGCATCTAAATGTATGAAAGTGATGGGAGACAAGACACCTTCTTCTTCTCTTTCCCCGCTTGTATCCAAGATTCTGAAAGAATCAAGTGAGAGGCAGGCACACCATGTGAGGTGTGGCCTTTTTGTGTTCAAGTGATAGTTATCATGGTGAAGATACTATAACAGTCTCAAGAAACTCGATATTTTACAGCAAAATAAAGCAGAGAAATTTAAATCACTTTCAGGAATGGTCTAGACATCAGGATTTTCAGAGCATGTATGGAATTACTTGCTTAGACAGAGCGTGACCATAGCTGTATGCAAAAGGTCATATTTTAAGGCAGTCTGAGACAGTTAATAACTGACCAAAGCATAGGATTTTTGCCTTACTTTGACTTGTAATACTTCCTTTTCTTTCAGCTCATTCTATTCCTTAACTACAGCAACAGACTCTCAATTGACCTGCACACCATAGTTATACCATACTATGACAGGGAACAAAAGATTATTTCTAAATACCTATGAGTGTCTACAGCGTTAATTAGAGTCAACTGACAGTAATATTCTTCTTTTTATGAAATCAGACGTGACTGTTCTGGGCAGGAATCTTCAGGAAGATATATCAATCCATAAAGATTTAAAATACTTCATAGGATTTAATGAATACAAATCTTATTTTGTTCAACAAAAACAGTGAAAAATACTTAAAGAACCCCAACCTTGAAAGAATATATTCTCGAGGAAATAACAAATGGTTCAGCTCATTAACTGACTTCTCAAGCATTTTCCATAGTAAATCATTGTCAGCAAATTCTTTTTCTTTTGCCAACAAATAGATTAAAGTTAGAAAGGACAGTTTACATTTAAACAGAACACGATTAACGGCTACATTTAGCTTGTTACAAAAAATGGAAATGGGAAGGTAGAAATAGAAGACAGGAAAACACTGAATTGTCTAATCTCTCTTGGCTTTCTTCAGCAATGGCTTACATCAGTTGAAAAGATCATCTCTGTTTATATTAAATTTCATTGAGCTATATGTGACATTAAGTGGTTAGCAGTATTGAAACCTTGTGTTCAGTGATGTCATTTGCAAAAAAGGACCTTTACCTTCTTAAAAAGAATAACTGAAATCTTTACTCTAAAATGGGGTTATAAAGTCAGAGGATCTTAGTTTGGAAGTGTGTAATTATCAGTAGAATATAGTATTAAAAACGGGATTTGATACACTATGAAGTCAGCAATGTCAAGTCTTGTTCTAATGAACACTTAATTTTAGTTTAAAGTGATAATATATTAATAGGGCATGTTGTATCTTCAGTGTCATTTATAATTTAACAGTCTAAAGGCACCTCACAGATGTAGTTATAAATGGCAAACTATTTTCTTGTCTAGATTTTTCTTCTGGATTTCATCATAACACAAAATTGCTTAAAAAGTACGGTAAAAGTACCTTTTGCTGGTGCTAGGCTAAGAGGCTAAGACTTAAAGGAGTAATATCCATAGTATAAAGTAAAAATTTTTTCCAAGATTTGGAATTTTTACATTGTATTATACAGTAAGTGAAAGCTACTGAGCAGAATAGTTTGCCAGAACTAGCCAGAAAGTTGGCAAAACCTGTCCTCGTTGCTATAGGTGTGTAGATTTCTACTTTTTTGATGATATTTGTAATAAACTGGAGTTTTTTACTTTTTGTGTATGTATGTGTCTGTGAGAAATATTTTTTCTTCTGAGACCCGGTCTCAAGGGAAGAACACATTGCAGCATGTGAATAGACTTTCTCTTAAACTAACACATTGGTGCTTATCTTTGCACTGGGTTTTCCTGTTGTAAACACACTGAATTAGATCCTTATGTTCAGTGAGAACACAGTTTCTCCAGCAGTTTCAGTAATCAAAAGCTGATGGACCTAGGCACTGAGTACATATGTACATATATGTGTGTTTATACACACACACAGACATATATATATGTATGTAGGTGTCTTTGAGCTGGGGGGCTGCAGGGCACTGTGAGGAGAAACTGGGGCTGCTCTGGGTCCATCACAGCCAGTTCAGGTTCCAATGCACCCACCACGGCTCAGCCCACAGCTGAGGTGGGGGCACTTCTAGAAAAATATCTTGGAAAAAAGCTGGTAAACACTGTGAAAAATGAATAGCAAGGCAGGAAGTGAAGGAAGTGCTCCATGACAGGGCAGTGCATACCTTGAAGGAACTGCTACCCATGGAGAACACTGATCTGAGCAGCTGTAAGAGTGACCTGACAAGAAAGAGAGAATAAGTGAAAGAATGAAGAAGAAAACGTCTGCTGAAAGTATTGACAAAGACACTGGGAACTGGGAGCCTCAGAACCAGGCCCTGGAGCCAGAAACACCCTTTAAAATTTCAGCTGCCCTCTTTAAAGTGCACCCAGGGTACGTAGAAACCTGTGCTATCCTGAGATAACACTGAGAAGGGCAAACACAACTGTAATGGCAACTTATTGCCTGAGAAGATGGAAAACAGCCTAGGAAAAAAAAATGGGTTTGAAAGTACAGAAAATAGCATTGCCTATTAACTGTTACACATGAAAAATAGGAATTAACAGCATCGAAGTAGGCTGCTCAAAGTAGGATGTCCTATGCCCTTGTATGACTCCATGTTATAAGAGGGACTTTTTTTTTCCAAAACGTAGCCACTCTCTCTCTTTCTCTCTCTCTCTCTCTCTCTCTCTCTCTCTCACTTCTCCTTTCCTATGCAGACTGAGTCCTGCAAAAGCACTGTATGAGACCTTGGGCTCCCATCAGGGTCACCTGGCTAACTTGACTGTTGCAGGTATCACATCTGAGGTGAGAGTCTGCCCCTTATCTTATTGGTCCTTTTTTGGGCCCACTGTTGGGTCACTTAGTCCTTCCACTTCTGGGATGGGTGGATTGCCATTTGGGATCAGTTTGTCCTTCCCTTTGGTACAGTTTATCCCCTTCTGAAATCTGTCTAAACAAACCCCAAACCCCCAAACTCAGAACTGAAAACTAAAACTATGCTATCCAAGTTTGATCACTCAGGAATAGTTTGACATTTAAAAGTTTTAAGCAAGTAAAGTAGCTTCTGTAAAAATGATTTAATAAATGTTATCTTAACCTACAATACTGCCTAGACTGTTAAATGTATGCCAGAGGAAGGAAATGAAGGCAAAACATAGGCTGGGGTTTTTATACATATTTTTTGATCAAGGAAACTTACTTTCCATTCAGTTGAATGAAGTAAAAATGGAAAAAAAGTCATCACAGTACTTTGCTCCATAGCATTCAATACTCTATGTGAAAGTTAAAGTGCCAGCATTTTTAGAGACAGGGATGTAAGGAACAGCAAAAACATTTTCTTTCATCTGCGTATCACTATTTAAGTAACAGCTTAGAAGTTACAATGACCTGTATTCAATCAAACTCCCTTGACCTAGTATGAAAGGTATCAAAGCACAATTGAGACCCTCTGTTGAAGTAAAAGAAATGTTAAAACCAAGTACTGCAGTTAAAAGGCTGTAATAGGCTTCCAAGCATATCTGAGAAACTTCAAACTTGCAATTATGTATTTGAGATGAGAATCTGAGACACTTAACTGATTGCAGAAGCAAATTTTAAAAGTATTAGGTCAAAAGCTAAATGTCGTGAATGTTAAATTTTTTCTTAGATCTTTGATAATGTTGAAAAATATTAGGATTCTTTGCAAAATACTAAAACTTATCCTAGGTGTTAGGTTTTGCTTGAACCTAATTTAAATTCCTCTACATCTGAGCATAAACTGGGAACCCAGTCTAATAAAAAAAATATGTTGGGGTTTTTTTTTCCTTTCTTGTCTTTTTTTTTTCGTAAGAATCTCACTGCTTTTTTTATTGACCAGATTCAAAAATAAAAAAAAAGTCAGTTCATAAGCTGGTTGTCATAAGCTGTGGTCATAAGCCACAACAGTAAAATACCTTTTTAAATTAAGAAAATAAATGTCAAGATATGAACACCAAAAAAGAAAAGAATAAAAATTGTACAACAGCAATTACTGAGATATCCTTACTCAAAAGTGAAAAGATTTATGCAATGAAGGATGCTTGCTTTGTGTGTAACTAGTTTTAAATATGCCTCCCATGTGCTGTCTTCCATGTGCTGTCTTCAAAAATGCCTGGGAAAATGGTGATTTACTTGGAGAAAAGCCGAGATAGAGATGAACATGTAAATGAACTAACTTCAAACTCAGTTTAGGAAGAACTTAATGCTTTCGCTACAAATACTGTTCAGTGCAGAGTTTTTTCTTTTAAAAACCTGTAAAACACATCCATATCATTACTTTACTGTGCCTACTATCTTTTTTGCCAGCTCTCAATATATAGTTTTCCCTAGCTTTTTATCTCATTCCTCCTTTAATCTCATTCTTTCCCTAGAAAACACAAGCCCAATCACTCAAGCCTGAGCTGACATTTCAAGCCCAGAATTTTCAAGTGGGTTAAAAATTTGAAATTCCCTATCTTTATCTACCAGAAGTATTTTTCAGTATTCCATTAGTTGTTTCCATTCACTCTCAAATTTATTCTATTTTCAATACTGTAGTAATTCCTAACAGTAATCAGAATCTTTCTAATACTGACTGGGTGTTTGAGTGAATGAAAAACAAGCTTTGTCTTTATTCTAAAAATGTTAAATAACAAATCAGCCAAAAATCCATTTGGATGAAAAGATTTAATATGATAATAAAAGATTACAGTGTCAGCTGAAATAAGTCTTGTTGTATCCAAAATTTCTGCTTTGTCATGTAACATTTTCTTTTAAGACCCTTTCAGTCTGCATGATTGTCTCTGATTTAAATAAGACAGTGAATTATGTTGAATGAACCAAATACTTCAGTATTTTAGGTCTTCTTTACATCATAAGACACTAGTTGGTCAACGTTTTTCTTCCTAAAGCTGAAATGTTATGTAACTGACCTGGTAGAAGAACCTAAGGGATATGACTCAGCCACAAAAATGGAAGGTAATAATAGACTTAGTTTATGTCAATTTATGTCCAAGATGTATTTAATATGTACAGCACAGAACATAACGTTTTGCAACAATCAAAGAGTATATTCCTGTTTCTAAACTCAAGGATTAATTTCTTTCTATCCGTGTTTCTGATTATAAATGTAGAGACATTTTTTATATACACAAATGTATAAAAGCTACAAAATTATTTAATCCATTATAAACTGGAGAAATAGGAGTGTTTTGAGATACATCTGTTAAGTAGAGATAGTTTATCTGAGCTGCCAACTATCAAATTTCTGGAAAAAAGACTAACAGACCTATGAAGATGTGGCTCTAAAAAGAACCCAAACCACTGCTATTTTGATGCTAATAGTTAAGTGAACTTTCCAGGTATTGTTATCAGACTATTTTACCTGTTTTTCCATGGAAACAATGCTTATGCAGTTGTGTTTCTTAAAATGTGCATTCAGTAAAGTGTGAACCTTTTTGCCAGTTTCGGTTCCTGTGTGGGAGAGAGGTGGGAAATTCAAATGTAAAGAAAATCTTGCAAGTTTTGTGCAGCTAGATAATTAAATAAAGGAAAGAAACCTTACTAAGGCTCCCACGGTGGGGAAAAACTGTAGCATGAACTGACACTGAGGAGTTCGGATACATTGCAGCTAGAGACCTGTGTGGGAAAAGTTTAAACTGAAATTCATACTGCATTAAAATCTCACCAAATAAATTCATCTTAAGATAATTTATTTATTCGGGGAAATAATTCTTAATTCATTGATAGAATGATATTTAAGACAAGATTTGGACTCAGACAGCATTACTTTGATTTGTACATATGCCTTGTATCAGTTTATTATGTAAAAATATTTCGTTTCCAGGATTTGACTTTTTTTCCTTTCATTCTTCTCCATTTCTATCCTGTATATTTACTTCTTTCCTCTGAATATGCCTGAGACAGCTTTATCTGCTCTAGGTGGGAAAATGCCCTCCCACCTCTAGCCTAGAAGGAACTGTTTTTAGGTTCAGTGGCTATATAACTGTGTTGAAACTCCCCTGACCAATTCAGTGACTGTCTGTAGAATCACAGGACTGGAGAGACAGCAGGAGTAAGATTATCAAGCTTTTGTTAGTGGGGACTGGACAGAGTCAGAAAATCTTTTCAGAAGTGCTTAGCTTCCCTTTCTGCCTAGTATAGTACCCCACAAATTACTTCTTCTCCAACCTTGAGAAAATAACACCACTGAGGTACTTTTCTCAAGAGTTCAAAGCCATGGGACCCACCTCTTATTTCAGTGCATTGTAATGAAAACTGTAGGTCCCAGAGGGCACCAAAAGGCCGGATGTGTGCTGAACCTCATTTGGGACCTGCCTATTGGTTTGTGGGCTGCATTTGAGCTAAGGTCTTGACATCCTCATCTTCTCAAGTAATGTTGTAAGAACACAGGTTCTGCTACCTACAGTTCTGCCCTCCTGACTGGACTTGTAGAATGGGGCTTGGACTCAAGTTATGCGTAGCCTTATCTCTATTGCTGCCTCCAGACCAGTCTCCTGCCATTTTTGACTGGTCTTGCTGGATAGGCTGACTCGTTGCCTTGTCTTATCTGGATTTGTCACTTGAAACAGTTGATACCTCCACCCCTGATCAGAATCATTGGACTGCAGCCTGTGGGAGCATCACTGCCCAGCCTGGAGTGCTGAGGTAATCACAGTTACTGGCTCATCTCCATCTGAGAGCAGCCCCACTCCTGCTGCTCCCTGACAGCTGGAATAGTTTTTCTGAAAAAAATTATTTTTAAATTAAACATATATAAATTAAATATCCAAGCATACTTTTTTTTTTGGTAATCTATTAATGCTAGTAGCAATTTCAGTGAAATATTTAGTGTAAGAGCTTAGGTATTAAAAGAAATAATTAGTTGGTATGTATTCTGGGATTTTCATTTTTTATGTTATTGAAATACTCTAATTGATGGCAATGGAGCAAAAAGCAGCTGTTCTAACTGTGAACTTTTCCTGTATCTGTAATGAAGCTCTAAAGCAGCCAGCCAGATTGCTTGTGTAAGTGTTTTGAATAAAATCGTCAGTATCTGCTAGGATAAGCCTCTCCTAACATCTGTCCAAGAAACAGTACAATATCATTTAGAAATAAAGTGCTAATCTAGTGCAATATTTACTTTCACATGGCATCTGATGCATAGTTCCGTCATGAAGAAAAATGGATATTAAAACATCAGAATTCAGATACGACTCAGTTTGGCTTATTTAAACTTCAGGTTGATTAATATGTGAATGTGAAAATGAGATATTCAAAGTGATTGATACAGTGGGTTTCATGAAAAATTCAACAAAGTTTCCTCCAGAAGCCACAATATTTTGCAATATCTAGAAGAATATAATCCTTAATAAGAAAGGCGAATGAAGTTTCAACTTTCCTCTGTTTCACTTTCGGGGGAACTAAGCTGAAATTGAGACTGGGTCTCATTTCTGTCACGATTACAACATCATTAGGAGCATGTCTGTTAGTTACAGACTAACTGACTCAGACATCCTGCTGTCTGTATCAGACCAAATTGCTTGGGATCTAAATCTACAATCTAGGTTAGAAATGAGTATTTTACAGGTTATATAAGTGAGAAAACAAAGTGTCACATGATCTGGGGCCAGAATCACTGGGATACCTACATTAAGAACAGGCAAATATTTGAAAATCATGTTTATATTTACTGCTTGCCATGGTCTTGTTCTTGACTCTCCCACTTCCCCATCTCCTTCTTTTCAAATTTAAACTGTTTTCACTTGGCTAGGATGGGAAGCAGAAGTGCTGAAATATCTAATCTTGTAAATCTTCCAGCCCAGCTGTGGAGAATCAAGTGGGTTTAGACGGTTGGAATACAGTTCAAAAGAGCATCCATAGTTTTGGTGTTTTTCCAAATATTGAGAAACTTTCTGGTTTACCCATCAGTCTTTGTAATGTATTAGAAAGTAAACACACTCTGTCAATGCATAAAAATTTTATGAAAGTAAATGTGCTTGTGACCTGCTGTCCACTTGTAGGCATGAGTCTGGCTGGCTTCAATTGGAGTTTCACTTACGGAACACCTTCGTGATCAGACGTGTACTGCAAACGAGATAATGTGTATTAATGTGTGTGTTTTCTCTCTGGAATCAATTACAAGTGAGAAAAGAAAACTATGAATATAATAACTTTCCCGTGGACTGAAATCGTTCAAGTACTTCATCCATCCAATTCCAGAAGCAATGCAATTCCAGAAGTAAGCATAGTAGAAGACATCCAAAAGTAAAAGGTTTGGTCAAATGAAGCATGCCCTTTGTGGTATGATATTGAAACTAGAGGAAGGGGAAAAGGGTGCAAGAAGCTGCTACATCCTTCATCACATAACCTGGTAGAGGATCTGACAACAATACTCTTACACTGTCCTAGAAATGAGATGTAAGAATGACTACTGAGTTTGTGAAATTCAGACAGACTTTTCTGTCTGGTGCAGTGGGAGAACAATTACTTCTTGCATCCTGATGCTGTGCATATACTGAAAAATTAACACCAAGAAAGGTGATTGTTATGGGTGCTATGGCTCTATCATACTGTGCAAAAGTGAGTTACTCTCTTGCATATGTTTTCTCCATTTTCATATATGATGTCTCATCTTAATCATATCATTTTGCCTCAGGCTTGTATTCTGAAAGCAGACTTGAGCCTCTTTGTGCTCCGTGATTTGCCTGCACATGGAAATTGAAGATGGAATTACAAGTAGATTGTAGTGATTCAGAGATTCTGTTCTGAAGTGTTTCTGTTCAAAGCTAATTCCAAGTTTCATCACCGAATCTTACTCAATACAAAAGTTTGACAAGTCATATCGCTGACATTTTAAACATAATACGTTTTAATATCAAATGTAATTAAAAAGGACAGTTTGAAAACAGCTTAATCTGCTCAATAAAGTACAGAATGATTCACATATGGAAACACTCTTTTTACCCTTAAGCATAAAGTAGAATTCTGAAATAATATTTTCTTGCTATTAAATTTACTTCTCTTTCTTTTCAAAATATGTTCCTATTTGATAAATTTCTTATCTATGAGGTTATTGAAAGAAACTTTTCCTTTGCTAGACCTGAAATGTGGTTGAGGTCTGAATTTAAATTTAGATAACTCGTTGCAGTAGTTTATATTGAAACTAAACTCCAGTGCTCTAACAAAGAGCACTTCTCCTTAAAAGTGAAATCATATTTGCACACTAGATAGCTGATACTTGGATCAAAGGGTGCAAAAATGTTTAGTTCTGTTCACAAAGCTACAGAGCGCAAAGTTGGATATTATTTCAATTTTTTTATCCTCGGGTACTTACATTACAGCTTACTGCTAAAGACATGTCAGTAAGTAAAAAGTAATATAAAATATGTTTTAAAAAGATGCTTGGATTGCCAGGCTTTCATAGTGTATTACTAAGTAATTGAAACAAATCATTAAATGGATCAGAAGCTAAGCCTGTGGGAAGAGAGAGATGTTGGCACAGACTGTTATTTTAATTTAATTCAATTCTGTTAAAGTATTTTATAGAACCTGCAAGTGACATTTACAATCAGTCACAAACTTACAGACTAAGAGTCTTATTTTTGAGTGTATTGATTAACTTTCAGTAGAGTATATATGAAGTATTTACAGTTTGAACATGATCTGTTAACCTGGAATATTGGTTAAAATGATGAGACAGTTCAAACGGACTTATTTCCATGGTTGATAGATTTAAAGAATATCATGACATAAAGGTGACTTGACTGGTCTGTGGTTAATGCTCTGATGCAGTTAACCAGCAGTAGAGGACGATATTGTTCGGTGATGACACTTAGGATGACACCTCTTTTTGGCTATTAAGAGTCAATTTTATAGTTGCGGTTGTGCTGTTCATCCAGATCAGCTAGACACTTCTGTCTTGCATAACCCAAAACACGTTTAAATCTGAAAGTGTACTTTGTTTTCATGTTACACTCTTATTTTTAAATCCTCCTACGTGTTTCCAGAAAAATAAGACTGTAAACACAGATTTTTCCCTGTGTGTACGCCTGCCCATGTGATTACTTACCTTAGATTCACTGAAGAAGAAGCATCCAGAACTCTTAACTTCACCTATGGTTTTGTAATCCTTAATCAGATATCCTAAAGTGATTTTTTAAAAAGGAAAACAGAGAACCTAGTGTAATTGAGTTGCATACTGTTCATTTTTTATTTTCTTGTGTAGCATTTCATATTTTGGCACTAATTTCATGTTTAATCATATATATGAATACATAAGACAGGATGGATATTTTCAAACTAATTTAAAAAGAGGTTTAGAATACAAAGACATATCTTGAAGCTCCATTATTCTATTTTAAAGATGTTTTTAGGTTTGAATTAAGCTTTTGGACCTGAATGTATTTATAAAAAAAAAATTACATAGATTAATGCTCATTGCAGAAGCAGAGCTAATACTCTAATAAAAAGTGAAAAAATGCTTATTTTTAAAGTAACCAGTTTTGAAATGTGTTTTGTTGATTTTGGTGAATAAAATTGGTTGTTACTTACATTGAACAGCCACAAATAGCTAGGAAAGGCAGTCCATGAACTTCTCATAACTGTAGAGTCTAATAACCCCAATTTTTATTTCATAATAGCCTATGAAATAGGCCAATATTCTTTTTTTCACAGGAGAAGATTAAGGTACATTGATTATGATCTGGCACAGTAATCTAAACGAAGGAAGACTGAGTCTTCCTTCGTTTAGAATCAAAACAAAACCAAATGTCTTTCCAGTTGTGTAAGATATAGAACTATTTGAACAGTTCTTCAGAACACTCCTTATGGATTTGAAAGTAAATGAATCAAGGCACAGAAATATTACTAGTCATAAATTTTTCAAGAACCAATTGAAACTACAGGATAATTCAAATGTCAGTGGAGGTGAATAACTTACAGGTCACTTCCCAGAAGAAATAAATTCAGATAGTTGTTACTCTTCAATGAAAATAATCAGTCCGTTATTACTGAACCATTACCTGAAAATACTGCTTTATGTTTATACTTTCACTTAAAAGAGCTAGGTTCTAGTGTGGGGGAGACACCATAGAACAGTCAGTAACTGACTGCTCAGGATACTGTCTGGAAATATGCAGAGAAATAGCTGTAACCTGCATCTCTGGCCCTCTGTATGTTACTGCAGCTCCTGCATTTCCTGCTGGCTATTGGGATTCTAGGATGAACTTCTATGAATGCCTTCTGCTGAAGCACTTTTGTTGATATTAATAATTAAATATTCAGTAGACCTCAGTGATTTTGGTTGGCTTTGGGTTGGGATACAGAGTGTTCTGTTATATTCATTCTAAACAGTATGCAAAAAAAAAAAAAAAATTATAATGCTCAGGAATGTTGTGCCTGATAAGATGATTTCCCATACCAATTCAGAATTAGAGAAACTTAAAATTATAAATAATTTATTAAAGTTGCTGTGTGTACAAACTTATGTACTTACTCAAGAACAGATAAATAGAGTATTTGTCATTAAAGAGAAATACTGCTGTGTATAACCTGCCATATCATAACAAAATACCTCTTTTTTTACTTCCTGACCTTTTCCTTACCTCTGGATTTCTCTGCACTGTGTTCTCTTTTCCACTCAAAAACCTTCAGCTTTTTCTGCCTTTAAAGCATTCTTCTCAAACTTGCAAAGCAGGAGGTTAATCTCAGAGTGAGATGTGTTTTCAGCTTCTTTACACAAAGTAAGATTCAGTTCTTTTTAGCAGTCTTACAGGATTAAAAGCTCACAGCTTTGGAAACTGCTACAAAAGCGAGCTAAATGAGAAAACAGCACAAGGTAATTCAGTGGATTTATCTAAACAGCTTTCCTCCTTCGAAAGGATTTAATTTTACTTCAAGTATAAATGAGAAGTGTTTGAAACATCCAAGGTCCCAAGGAAGCAGAAAAACTAAAGACTAAAACTAATATATCTTTTGATATTGTTGGCAGTGTCTGCAAGAACAGTGCCAGGAATGATTGTGTTTGGAGACTGAATCAACCTTTCATCACGAGAAAGTCTTGCAGTTTATTGGTATTATGCTTCTAGGGAGTCACAGATAAAAATTATAACATCATGTTGTAATTAGCCAAGGAATGAAAAAAAAGACTATCAGTCTATTTTGTTTCACATGTTTACATCTAAAACAAATATCATTCATTAAATTTAAATTAATAAATTAAGTAATGGGCTGCTACAAGACTTAATTGCTTTCGTTTCAAAGTAGGACAGGTACACCCCACCTTACTCTTAAAAGTAAGAACCATGTTGTATAATAAACTGGTTTTGGTGTATCTCTTATAAGTAGGTTAGCAGGCTGCTGCATTCACTTCCCGTTAAACAAGACTTTGTTGCTTTTGGAATCTAATATTCTTATAATGACAAATTAATTTAAGAAAGGTCTCTAACAGAGGAAGCATCTGAAAGCATTCATTTATCTTGCTCTGAATTCTATCACAGAGATTGAATATGTCTTAAGAAGGCCAGGCTCAACAAGATGATAGTACGTTTCTATAGCTCAAGCTTTTGACATAGTGTTGACATTATGCAGAGTAAGCAGTCCCCAGGAGTCCACTTTTCAGTAGGAATTGCAGAGAACTCTAATGTGGAGATAAGACACAGAAGTGTTCATGCTTTCTGATTTGAAATTATTTTTCTTCAGAAGCCTATGAAATGAGAGGCATGGTTTTATCTTTTTTCACAGTCAGAATCTTTGAAATATCAGTTTGAACTTTTTAGTGGTGTCTTTCATTCTCCTTATATGCAGTAGAGTGAGTATCTCACAGATCACTCCTTTCATCCCCACAAACAAAATGTTATACATAATTCATTTCAGCAGCTCTACTTATGTTTTTTTCTCCTGAAACTTACCATTGTAGAAAAGTTAGAAATAAAAAAAGAGAAGAAAAAGGGGAAATGTTACAGATTCTGACAGGGAAATTTGATTATTTATGACAAATATCTATGGCCACAGAACAATACATGACAGTCCAAAAATATTTTGCCCAAGTTCAAATGCAGACGAATATCCAAATAATTTAGAAAGTTCGCTATTATATTATTTTGCTTGTAGCGGCATCAATAAAATCAAGACTAAGAGCAGTGACACAAGAGTGTAATTTCATTTTTGTGATGACAAGAGATATATATGTTAGTTTGACAAAACAATTGAAATTATTATGCTGAACAACCAAAGAATCAGTCTAAGACTTAGCAATTCAAGCAAGTAGGACTTTGAGGTTTTTTGCCTTCAAAAGGCCAGCTTTCTAGAAAATAAGGGAAGTTTTTACTAACTCAACTGAATCAATTGGTTTGAGAAGATTAGAGAATTAAACTAAGATAAGAATTTATTTAAAACATTAATGATAAAATAATAATTAGAATTGGTATCTCAGACAAAGGGGACATACTGTAGAATGGGACTTCAGAAAGGATATTAAAACCAGCAGAGTCTGTCTTAGAGGTCAAGAAGTTTAGAGGAGTCAGACTCTGCAGAAAAAATTAAAAGCAAAACCTGCTTAACTATAGAAATTGATTAAAGAGCAAGGAAAACCAGAGTGAAACAGCAGTGCATTATAGGAAAAGGTGGATATAAGTGATAATGTGTCAGTGCTCCTAGAAATGGATGAATACTTTGCAAAAAATTTTTATGGATATGTCCATCATTACTGTGGACAAAATTGAAGAATTGAAAGCTACATGAAGCAGTAAAAACTCAAAGGAAATAGTATGTTCATGTTATTAAAGTCAAGTAATCTACACCAAAGAATTTCCAAGAACAGCGAGAGAAAGTTGCAAATATGGAATATCTGGAAAATTGATTTAATTTATATCTCAACATAACAGTCTTGCTCTCTGACTATAGAAGAGAAACAATGGGGAAAGTGTGTTGCAAACAACAATTTTCTTGATCTCAATATGATATAATATTCCTTAATAATGAAAATAACTAAGTAAATTGAGATAAAAATGCAAGGTTTTTTTTAATTTACAGGGGAAATTGAGCCACAGGAAATATTATTCATTGAAGAAAAGATGAGAAAACACTTTTCCGAATCAGGTTGCTATTGTACAATCTGGTCCTTTTAGCAAAGTACCAAAAATGAGTGGGCAATTTACATCAGCAAAAGCTTATCAGCAGCTTTTAAAAAACAAGTGGCAGTGGAAGATTAAATAAAGATGGGAAACACCCAGCTCTTTGAAAATAATGTATATTTTTTGCTACCTGAGGATGTCTATGTTAGTACTCTAAATTAAAAAGAAAAAAAATGGTGTGGCTAATCAGACTGGGCATAAAACTGTGATCTACACTATATGAGTGATAATTCAACTTTGATAAATGTAATAATGGAATTAGAATTTATTATTTTCCTTATGTGATAAATTGAATTCAGCTATGTAAATAACTTTTAGCTTAGGAAAGCACAGCTAAATTTTCTCACGTATCTAAAGTAAAAAAAACTTAATTATGACTTGGGCTCTGTACAGTACAAATAATAAATCATACTATATGAAGTTCTGGTAGATTGGATGGTCCCTGATCATGCTTATACTTCAATTTTAGTCATAAAATGTCAGATCCAAGACAGCAAATCTTCTTATGGAAACATTCTGAGATCACCTTGTTTGTTTTGGTTTTGTTTTTGGTTTTGGTATTGGTTTCGGTTTTGGTTTTCTTGGAAATGTCTTAAAGTTATGATGAATTTATTTTACTTTATTGTATTTGTTAAGTAAGTAAGACATCAACAGGTAAGGTTTTTGTCACTTCCATAGAAGGCCAATATTTTAGGTTTCTCTTTCTCCTTATTTGAACTTCTTTCACTTGCCATCCTAAGTGGAAATCATCAGAGAGTTGGCTGTTGAAGCTAATTATACAGCTCACTCTATGTACAGATATTGGAATTTGACAGAAAAAGCAGACAAAAAAGATATAGAAAGTTTTAATATTGCCTCTAGACAGAACAGAAAAAAAAATGTTTAGGCTGGATTATCTGTCAGATCTTACTACAATCTTTTCTCTCTATCATTTGCTCTTTTTAAAGACTATAATATGGCTCATTTTCTACATTCCTCTTTTAATATAAGCCTACGTCCTTCCTGAAGGATAGCATATGATGTTTACTTTTTTATTCACACAGCTTATTTCAAGCAGTATGTCTAATAAAGACATATCCTCTCCCAGTCATCTGGTCTATTTAGATAGTGGTAGTTCATTAAATTGATGCTGGGAAAACCTGTGCCATTGGGACCCTTTTCTGTTCCTGGGCAGGGATTCAGTGCCTGCTCACAATTTTTCTGTTAATTAAGATCCATATCTAAGCCCAAATGAATTGTTAATAGAGAACTGCTTACTCAGTATGAGGAGGGAAAACAGAAAGAAAATAAAGAAAAAGAAAAGAATACCATGGCACCAAAGCAAACTGTAAATATAAGAAAAGGATTTAAACAGTTTTGTCACTGGATATCTTTACCTTGATTAAAACTGCAGTTTTGGTTAAATAAGAAAAAAAAAGAAATAAGCAAATCATCTTGTATTAAGCATGCTCTGACAGAAATATTTGCCTTCCAGAATCCGGATATGTAACTCTGAATGCTTAAGAGCTGATCTCTTTTCTTTTCTCACATCTAATAGAAATTTGGTATGTTTGGATTAAAAAACCTCAGAAGACAATTATTTATTAAGATTTCAGTGGCATGACATGAAAATAACCTGTCTGGACCTTTTGGTTTTTTCAGTGTAAAATCTCTGTTAATATCTTCTTTCGAATATTTTTGAGATTAATTTATATGTGGAGAAGTTTGAAAAAATATAATTGGGCTTTTTGATAGGGTTTCAGAAAGTACTGAGACTTTCAACTGCTGTGGGAACTCTCTGATTTGATGAAGCAAATAATTTCTGTCTAATGACTTCTAGAGATAGATGTTACTACCAGAGGAAGAATAATAAGATTCATTTGACAAAATTTTTTTGTTATGTCTATACGATGGTTCAGCTCTCTTCAAGTCCTGGATTGGGACTTGTCTGTTCTTGAGCATCTGTACTCCTCCTGTGCTCAAGTGTTCAGCTTCAAGAGTCAGCTGAGTCCTCTTGCAGATCAGAGGCAGAGCATGATGGAACATGGAAGGACAGAGTTTATGTTCGAGTGCAGGCTTGAACCTCCCAATCCAGCAGTACAAACAGAGTTCTGCATTGCACCCAGGGACCAGACACACTGACATCAATGCTCAGTAGTGTTTTTGAAGAAGTAGCTCCAATCTGTCAGGTGTTCTCTCTTGCAAGAGGTCAGAAACAAAAATGAGTGAAATAAATTTAAAAAAGAGAGCAGCCTGCACCACTGCACTAGTAACTGTCTTGAAAAGAACAAGTGTCTTGAAAAGAAGAACAAATGTCTCAAAGGAGTGAATATTTTTTAATTAGCTCCTAAGAAAATGCAAGAAAATTTATTTTGCTCTTCTCATTCATTCTTCCACAGTGACCATTTTTCTCTTGCAGGAAAGCTCTACTGATATTATTTAGAGATTTTTACTCTTCATATTTTCATCCATTAATGACCTGGCAGTATTCTTTTAGGATCTCATTATCATGAATATCACATTTTTATTCTCTAGTTCCTGTTCTGATTATTTGTCTGAATATCCCGCTGTGTATGAAATTCTCAGATTACCTCAATTCTATGCATTGCAATTTTTAAATTAGCTGATGGAAAGATTTCACCGCCTGCACATGAACTGCTCAGTATTGGATATAGCCTCCTCATCTGGAATAAAGCTAATGTGATTGCTAACATCTGTACTGGCTCAGGTGAGTACCATAATTTATTTATTTAATTTTTTTACGAAGATGAATCTCTTTTCCAAATATCACATCAGCCCAAGTCATGTCTTTGGGATCTTTTAAGCAGCTGTTAAGGTAATGAAAACCTGCTTTCTGTGCTGCCAGCTCTGCACAGATGCTGTGGACAACTACTTCAAGAGTAGAAAAAAAAGTCCTTCAAATTGCTAAAAAATCAAATCTATAGTGCAGTGAGGAGTTGAAACTTCACAGGATAACCGCTGAAATAGCATGCGTAAGAGGTTCAGGAAACACAGACAGGTAGACTACTATATTCTTCTCTTCTATTGACTTCTAAAATCTTTCTTCTGATCGCCTTTCTCTGAAGTATCCCACTGATTAACAAATGAATGAGGTATTTTTGCTAGTCCGCAGACTAAATTCAGCGTTGCAAACCCATGGAAACTCTATACGTATTTCTTTAATTTTTTTTTCCTCTCAAGTGACCTCTTTTAGAAAAGAGCTGTGAACTTGTAGTCTTTGATATTTATATCTGTCTCCCACCAAACTTCATTCCAGGCTATTCATTGCTTCTTGAACAAGGACATTCCACTTCAGCAGCTGGAACAGACTGCATTCTCTGCAATAAAGATAATTTACTACTGTACTACACTCAAGTGTTTCATATTTGACAAGAGCAAAGAAACATGAACCGTAGATTTGGTGTGTGTGATCAGTGTCCCACAAAATTGTTGAGTGCAATACAAAATTATTTTGTTATAACATCCTGAAGAGGTGGTTGCTTGAAGTTTTGTGGTTTGGTGTAGCCTTAATAGCAAACAAAAGAATCTTTGTAGGCATAAAAATTACTTACTGTGTGAAACTGATCAAAAATTCTGGAAAAATGATGAAGCAGCGCAAAGGTCTAAGCGGGTCTAAAAGCTGTTTCACTCATTATTTACAGAAACGGTTTACTGAAAGTGTACTTTGACTATAAATGTGTAATAATCACAAAAGCATTTTTCTGTACAGCTCTGGTATATAATATATCAGTATATATTGTGCCTTTCATAAATGAGAGTGTTACGCATACATATTGGTAGCAATTTGGCTAATAAGGTGCAAAGTAAAGAAGAATTTCTTTAGAAAACATGGGTATTTTGCATCAAGAGAAGTAAAAAAATGAGCAAAACAGCACACAAGGAAAAAAAGAGGCCAGTTCAGCTCTCTAAGCATACATATTGAATTTTGTAAATATTTTAAAATTATTTTTAGGGAACAAAATGGATGAAAAGACAGTCAACACAAAAAACAGTCCTTAGGAAAAGATGTCATCTTCCTTAAACTCTTTACAAAGGCCATGTTGGCTCTACATATCAGCAGCATTTGTCAAGAGAGCTTGTAAGCTGCCAGGTGACATGGATGTCATTTGTGGCACAGGGTATACACAGAGGGAATTCTTAGTGCCAACAGCCTTACCTCAACCCAGCTGGAGTTAAGTGTGACAGAAATGAACAGTTCAGGGGTGAGATGAATCAATGAACTGAGTAAAGAGGCACTTCAGCAGGCAAAGATCCAGCACACAGAGTAACTGGACATGTCTCTGCTTTGGCTGTTATGGTTCAAACAGGGAGTTGGTATCACAGATGTGTCTCCAGGATCAGGAGTGACCATGTAGAGACCACTGGTAGTCGGCAAGCCTCCCTTTTGTGCAGCTATGTACTAGAAACATGAATGAACTGCAAGGTTCACAGAGAATGTGATCCATTTCTTTGTCAGGCTGAATATACAGAACAATATGCCTTTCATTTGTCCACTAAAAACACAGACGGTCCTTTAAAAACTTAAATCTGCTAGGAATCTGTTTTTCCATGTACTTGTAATAGAGATGATGTTTGTCTAAAAATATAGAGATTATTTTACTCAGAAATTCAAAAAAAGTCCAAGGTTTTTCATCAGGCCAGAATTATGGCAGTCTTATACCAACAATTCCGTTTTATACATTATCCTCCCCACTGCTCAGTGATAAAAATCATGTTCTGAAGCAGTTAGAAATCAGTAACACAGCAAACTTTTGACCTTAATCCGCAAGTAAGCCACTGAGCCACAGCCTAATCCATTGCAAATTTCACAGCATTTATGTCTCATATTAAATGCAATTTGCCATGAGGAAGAGGCAGGAAAAGGGAGGTCAGAACTGATAGTTTGGGTGTGGTTTTTTTTTTAAATGTCTGTGGTGACTGTGATAACACAAAATATTGTTTCAGGTAACTGTTCAAAGAGATTAAACTCAGGTAGATGGAACATCCTTATCCCACTGTGGAGTACTTCAGTATATTTCTGTCAGATCATAGTGATGAATAGGCTCATTGCTGAACACAATCAGCTTTAAAATGGTTTTACTTTGAAAACACGTTCAAAATTTTCAGCTGCTGGCCTAATTTCCCCGTGAGGAGAAAATGTTAGCACCTTCTGTCACCTCCTGTATAACTCTAAGTGCAGGGACTTGGTATAAGCATTTCTGTGACTGACAGCTTCTTTTGGATTCAAGGCTGTGCGTCCAAGTCCAGACGGAATATAGCCTCTATAGTGATATCCAATTAGTGGTTGCCATTCTTCCATGTGTTGAATCTGGTGCAGGCTTGTTTGCACTGACCTGGAATGGTGTGTATTCCAAGTATGTACCGTGCTGGAACAATTTTCTGCTTTTCGCTGTGGAGATTCTGCACTTGTTAGAACAGGAGATATACTGTAATTAGGGGTCCTCCCTTCTACTGAGTAGAAAAAAATGTTTGCATTAATATTCTAACCAAGAGACATTCTGGCTTTTACTCCAAATCTAGAGCAGATGCATGTGAAGCATGACATTCACTACTCAGAATAATTCTCTTGAAACCTCATCAGGAATAATGTAGGGTACTTGAATATATTATACTTGGAGCTCCGTCATCCTAAGATTATAGTAAAGAGCATGTAATACACGTCTAGATAGCCACTGGAGATAATCTATTCCACATTTGAGAGTTTTGTTATGTTTATAAAGGCAAAGATTTCAGGTCAAGATGGGGAAAAAAAAATTCCTAGGAATTTTTGTCCAGCTTGAAACAATTTAATGGCCCTGATTTTTAAAAGATGCCAACTTGAAAGGTCTCTCAGTATATATCTCATAAAAATGAGCACCTAAAGCCACTTGAAAAAAACTTGACATTTGTCCCTAACATGCAAAATTTTGTTTAACTCAGATGACAAACTGAAAAAAAATATAAACACTCAAGCTATAATGACTGTCTTAAGAAATATTAACTTGTTCAGATATTTCACAACCATATCTGAGTATTGATGTGTCTTTTTTGTAAAATATCTTGGATGGTGTAAGGATACAACAACATTATAATCAACTTTCATATGTGTAAATGACATTCTAATATTGGTATTTTAATTTAGCTCCTTATTTTCTCATAAAGTGTGCTTTAATGCAGATTTTTTGCCTCACTTCCATGGGCTTTTGTTCACTTTCAAAAGGTAAAGAGTTGGAAAAGAGAAAAATTCTGAGGGAGAAAAAAAAAGCAAATATGCAAACCCATTCCTGAAATATTAAGAAATTTTTAAAGACTTTTTGAAGGGACCTGGAAGAAAAGCCTTTAGTCCCAAATACTAATTATGTAATTGAAACAATGTTGCAGAAACTGGTTTAAATCTCTTTATAGCTCATTCCCATTTAGAATAAAATAATATTTAATGTAATATAATTTCTTGCACTCAAGTCTATCCCGCTAATTGTGAAGGTCTCAGCCACGAGTAGAAGCCCCTCTATGGCTCCTATCGAAAACAAAAATTTATCAAAGTAGATACTAATATATATTTGTAGATCCTCATTAGAATTGAATTAAGTCAAATTCTTTTTAAGTAACTTTAAAACTGCATAAGAATACAATGTAGATAGTTAATTGACTTACCTTAGCCACTCCGAAATTCATTAATTTCTGTGACTAATTCTGTTTAAACAATCATCATGGGAAGTGTCAGGATGCAACTAACACTATTGTCTTTGAATGTTAGTGATTTCAGTTATTAGGTGGAGAAAAATACAAATTCTTGTCAGGACAAAGCTTTGCAGCGGATAGCTCTGCAGTCACAAAACATATGATGCATACTTAAAAGTGGATAAAGTGTATTTTGACTTTGAAGAATGTCATATATTCCTGATAATGTAGTAATTTTATACATATTTTTTTTTTAATTTGAAGAGCATAAAATATCACTGTATGCAGCTAATGGAATACATGCTCATGGTCACAGTGATTTTTTTCAGAGAACTGAGGCTGACATCAGTGGTGACAACATGGTGATTCCCTAGGAATGTGATTTATGAGCCTGTGGTACACGAGTTCTAGAGGTAGTTGATTCAGCTGTTGGCTGAAAAGATTTACTCCCATAGAAGACAAGTGGCCTCTGAACTCCCATGCTTTAGCAGCTTGTGCTTGAAAAGAATATTTTTCAAGAGCACCTGCACATAAGCCCTAATTCAAAGGCATGCTGAGCTGCTGCATTACTTGATAGATGCTGTTCATGTTTCCTCCATTGTTCATTTTGACTTAACAAGGGTTTGGTGCTGCAGGTATTTGCAGATACATTTTACTGATTACTTTCTTCCTTCAATGACCAGACATAGAGCATATAATCTTCACAGCAGCTCAACCTATACTAAAACAACAAACCACAGAAGGCATTGCATATTTTACTAAAACTGTAAGAAAAGGAGACTTCCAACCTCAAAACCAAATAAAGCCAAACACCATTTCTCCAACCAATTCCAAAACCAGGGGAGAGCAGTGGAGAAGGGGGAAGCACTTCTTCCAAACCAGAGCTGATTGACCCTGGAGAATACTCTGATGCATGTGGTGTTGGGCCGCAAGTGATATCAGTGGGCTATGCTCCTCTGTGACCAATTTAGTTCAGAGCTATAGGTAGAATTCACCTGTATCTGTGTGAGAGAGACATGTTAAAATGACAGCTGAAAATGATGCAAGCTCTTTTTCTAGTTGGAAAGCATACTGAGCATAACAACTATATTGCTAAGGAAGAAAACAAGGGAAGAGCAGAATAGGGGAGAAAAAAAATGTAAAAGAAGGACTTCTACTTTATGCTCCCTTTAACGAATTCCCTCATTTACAGAACAGCTGAGAATTCCGCTCAATGAACTAAATGTAAAATGCCTAATGTTATATATGCAGATTTTCTATCTGATTTCTTGCCTGTCAAGCACAAAAAGTCACAACAAACTCATACGTTTTTAAAACATTATTAATTAATGGTATTAATTCTAATGGTATTAAAGCAGATAGGGCAGAAAGAGTGATTTAATGTCATTCTTTTCTTTTTCAAAACCCATACAAAAAATCTAAAAAAGACTTAACAGTTTTTAAGCAGAGTGGACCTTCCTTGTTGACTTCTAAAGTCCGTAAAGAGAAACAAATAGGCAGCTAGTTTGATAGATGTCTTTGGCACATTTTCAGAAAAAAACCTAATTGCATAATAAGATCATGTATTGAGTCTTTTAAACCTACGACGGACAGTATAGAGAGCAGAACCAAGCTCCTGTCTAGATTTCCTCATATATAGATAATTTCTGTGATTTTTCTTCAATGACTTTATAGATTTATCAGTGCTTCAACTTGCTTTTTAAGTAGATGCTGTGTACAGAGGTGAAAAAACCAGTTATTCCAAACAGAGAGAAGACTTTACCAGAATTAATATGTTTAACAAGATGAGAGTCTGTGAAAAAAACTCAATGTGTAGTGGTCAAAACCAAAATCCTTCTATTTGCCCTACGGTATTGCACATAGTAAACCAATGATGGTTATTTAACTGATAAAGACACATTTTGTGCGCTACTGAGTGCTGACAAGAGGATCAGAAAGGATTTCCCCTTGGACAATGAGTCCATGCCTACAATATCAGGCACCAGGTGTGCCCAGGAATGCTCCCTGGTTCTCACGCCAGTTGGCCGGGAGTAGCCCACCGTGGTACTAATAAATTACCCTGGCCCTCAAACAGTGTGAGTGAGTGCATTCACACTGCCTGCTGGGAATGACCTTTGCAATGTAGCTGTGTTTGGCAGCTACATCATTTGGAGAATGATGGCTGACATGGGCCAGAAGTCTACTAAGAACCATGCTATTAATTTAAAACTACAGATGGTCATATTTCAGTGCTAGATGACATTTCTAGCCGCTATTTAATTTATTAGTACAAATACAGCCTCTAGGTCTCTACCCGTAACCCACTAATTAGTATCAGAATCTTCCATGAGACTAGCTATACAGAAGAGATGCTGGGTTCCTAAAGCTATTTCAATAAAATGATATATTTGTCTTGGAAAAGCAAAAGAACATGTAGATGTCAATCACTCATATGTGGACATTCCACTGTATCTGCAAAGATTCTGATATTTTTGTTTTACCAGTTAATGTTTCTTTTCTGAAAATTCAAAATACTTTTTTTCCTCCCAAATATCCTTTCTACACTAAACAGTAAACATCTCTGCAAAATATATGTATGTAAAGTATTGATTGCAGACACACATGTACACCCCTGTCCATACACACACCTACATGTATATTTTTGTCTAAGTGAAAAGTATCTTTTACTACTGATGATAACGATGAGAGGTTTTGCACTCCTGTGCTGGGTTGCTTTTGTTGTTTGTTTGTGTTTTTTTTAATGGAAACTGTGCCAAAACATTATTTCTTCAGTTCTTTTCTACACCATACACCCATATCACCTCCTTCTTGGGAGTTAAGTGCACATTTTGTGGGGTTTTTTCCACAATCTTTAAAGTTATCATGCAGAGTAATTACTTAAAATATACTGCACTTTAAAAAATATATTCTATTTCATTAGTGGCAAATTTCAAAAAGTTAAAAAAATCCACTTCTGTTTTAGATCCAATAAACACAATAGTGAATGTAGGAAATAAAATTTTAAAACATTTTTAAAGAAATCTATAAAATTATGTCAGAAAAATAAGGAGAAATTTTATCCATAAGAATTACTTTTTATGAAATTATTTTATTTTAAAATTACTGAAAGGTTTTCCTTTCTTCATTCTTAGAAGAAAGATTCTTCTTAGAAGAAAGATTCTTAGATTCTTAGGTTCTATCACAAGAGCTGTTAACATCTTCAAACCCTGAATTTTTGCGATGTTATTCTAGTTCATGTGAATAGCAATGCTTGTGTTTCTGTTTGTGTCATGGGTTTAAGGACAACAAAGTTAATCAAGATCCAACTACTTAAAATTATGACAATGCTGTAGATCTTACTTGTGTATTTCAGTAAGCGAGAAGAGGCAAATTTGGATAATTTACAAAACTTTCCATTTTTTTTACCTACTCAAATAATGTAAACAAGTCATTGATGTACGGTAGTATTTGGAATGCTTTCTAAGCTATAAAATCTATCAGATAGTTCTGACTCTGTGGTGTGTATTGCATTGGCTACTCAAATAATTCACAATTCAATAAACACTGTACAGTTTTCAACAGTTTTAAATTCTCTTGTGTGAGAAAAGTAATTACTTTTTCAAATTTTAACATATGTTGTTTTTCAAAATGTCTAAGCATGCAAGCTGAAATGTGAATGTATCATCCATATAAATTATGTAGTGTGGTGTATTAATACTAAGGAATGAATGGTACATTATTCTGGGTGTATCAAAAATAACACTTTGTGGTTCTGGTATTGACCTACATGAAGGCAGTAGATAATTGTCAGAGTGGCGCTTCCAAATACTTTCGTGTTTTCTTTAACCTAAATTTAATTAAATGCAAGAAGTAATTTACTTCTTATTCTTCAAACAGTTAAAATACTTTAAAACAAAAAACCCAATATAGCTATTTTAGTCATTATTTACTATTTTACTCTGGTTGTCATTATAGTTCAAGTGTTAGAATTTTACACAATAGAAATATGTCAGAATAAAACAACAGAGGGTCAGAGAATCAAAGCACTATGTAAAAAAAGCAGGCTTCAAGTTAAACATCTCTTGATAGTTAACATAGAAGTTCTTAACCTTTGGAGTCTGAAATTATGACAGTTAATATTTTGGGGGGGCTTCTTAATATATGTTTGGCAACAGAGCGGCTTATTTTCATAGCATCCCTAGTGCAAAATATATGCCTGTGGTGTTTTAGGTCCGAATCCAGACTTCACATTTCATGATTCAACTTTCAACACCTCTCAATGCAATAAATCATAATAGGCAATGAGGAATTTACTTATAATGCACGAAACCAAAACCCAACCCATGGAGACACCACAGAAATCTGAAGTTTCCACATCTGAGGAGCAAAACAAATATTTTTTAGATTGCAAATTCATGTTAGCAAATGGTGTGTTAGTAACACTAAAACAAAAAAGGCCTGTTCTACAATGAAGTCTATTGAGGTCTTTTCACTATAGCTGAATTTGGCAGGTTAATATGAAACAGTGAAGATTTAATGTGAAAAAGTCTAAAATTACTCAAAATCTCAAAATTACTATAAACGTGCACCACAGAAATGTTTTGGGAAATTAAAAACAGCTTTTAAAGATTAGACTTTCTTCAGGCATAATGTAGAAAAATATTAAAATGAAACACCTTTTGTCATCATAATTAAAGCGATTTTTTTTCCTCTCAAAAATATTGGTTCAAAGAGGGGGGAAATTAAGACAAGAAAACAGATTGTTGTTGCAGAAGATGAGAATCCAAATTAAGGATGCAATGTGTAGTGTCTTCTTGTCCTAGTTCAGTGTGTGAAATGCTGGAAGCCAGAGGAGCATGAAGTTACTGTTGCAAAAGTAGCTTTTACTATTTTGACTGCACAAATCATTTGAGAGGCTGACAGGGACAAGTTGCATGGAAAATCATTGTCTTTTTTCAACATTAAAGACTTACTTGTCAGAGGACATTTTCAATAGCAGTAAAGGAAGGAAAATGGTATGTACAGGGTCCCAGGAGAAGAGATACTAGGTGGGGGTTTATGATCCAGATGCAAACTATTCAATGTTTTAGTTAGAAGGTCTTTTTGGAGTGATGTCTGAAAGATACAGAGCAACCAGGAAGCTGTAACTTAACATTTTGTATTTAGAGATAAACTTCTTTTAGGCCATAAAGAGTACTAATGTGAGTCTAAACAGACTGAGAATAAATTGTAAATAATTGTAATTCTATGGCTTTTTGACTAAGTGATATTTAGTTGTAGCAAATGCAAAGATGTGAAAACAATTACTAAATGAAACCTGAATTACATAAATAAGCAACACTGTACCTCATATAGTTTAGAAAGTAGAAAAGGAGAAATTTTCACTCACAAGAAAAGGCAAACCAAACAATAATTACACATTATTCATCAGACAAACCTCTCTATTTAAATCTTGCTTCAAAAAGACATTTGAAAAACATTTTGGCAGTAACATATTGTTTATTTTTACTCATAATTATACTTCTCATTTATGTAAGACAGCGGGCATCAGAAATATGCCTGTGTTGGGATAACACCTACAAGAGGAAAGAAAGACTTTTACAACTGAAAGCTGTGCCCCAGGGATAGGTATTGTCATAAGGAACTTTGAAAAACAAAGTAAGGCAGCACATTTGCTTCGTCTGTACCTTACCTTCCATGTAGCTGCAAGTTGGAAAATTACAAAGCTGTCAGGTGAAAATACCACACAGTTGCACTTCCTCTTCTAATAAAATTATTTCCCAAATAACCTCCTCACCCTCAATAAAGCCTTTTCATGTGGGATCAAAACAAATCTCTGAAAGGACCCAACTGAGAACTTGAGATAAGAAAAACATGGTGCTATTGTCCGAGTGTTATCTCGGACCTAGGGGGAGGTTAATGAGCTGGGGGAAAAGAATCTATCACTGATAATGGACATAAAGAATGCAGAATTTATGGGTCATTCAGGAAGGAAGTCCAACTCAGCAGCTGTGCTGAAAACAGTCAGGACTCAGTAAAAGGTAATTTCAGCAAGGGGAGATAGTGACAAACTCACAATCCACTGACCCAAGCAACCCACTGACTCAAGAGAAAGACTGGGCATGGGACTAATCAGCATTAGAAGCAGGAGAATCATTTACCCAACAGAATAAGAGAACAGTGTAGCCAAAGAGCATTAATTCCTTTTTTTGCTGAAATGCATAAACAGTGAAAATTTTGAACAACCTTGAGACCCCCACCACTGAGAAGCCCAGGCTAAGAAGAACCAAAAGAATTCTGCTGGATCTGTGGGTGGTGACTATCTCCTGGTTGATATCTCAATCTCTCTTTCTCTCTCCCTCCTGTCCAACCCCCTTTTCTATTTCTTTCTTTCTACCTCGCATTTATTGTTAAATAAAATCCATACCATTGACTTCAGCATATGGTCTTGTTTGCACCTTAATTTGGGCAGAGGTATCTCTCACTAATCAAATCACTGGGCCAGGTGACCCTAAAGGATCTTTAATTCTACCTATATGGCTGGGAAAAAACCCCACAAACAGAGCTTTTGTATTTATAGGAACGGTGCTATTCTTAGAGCTTTTGTTCTTGCTCTCGTAGTTTGCAAATAGCTAAGACCACCCTTTATTTTACATATTTTCTGTTTTTATGCTTGTCATGAAACTATCAGTTTAATAAACAATGTGGAGTGCTGCTTGAAACTGAATATCTTGGCAGCTTTTGATGTGGATATCAGAAGTTACAGGTGTTATTTATACAGTTCCATAGAAAACAGCTATTTTTCTTCTACAAACAAATTACTGATGCCTTAATAAAAACAGGCAAGATTTTAGTATAAATTTCATACAAATTATGCAGACAATTTACGAGAGGGGTGAAACTCTGCGAGAGAGAGCACACATGCCTCTTATACATCCTTTCTTATCCTGATAAACTTTGACATATTTTTTTTATTCTATTTCTGGATTTCTGCATGGTGTATTTTCATCTTTCTAGAAAGTATTGCATTTGATGATTGATGTTTGGAGAGAACAATACCTAGATCTTTAAATGTATAAACAGATGTATAGCTCACATATTAAAAGAATATTGCTTCATAGTTCAGATATTTGAAGGCGAAGTGAGGAAAGAAAATAATAATCTTCAAGTACGTGTCAAAATTAATTAGAATCCCAAAATCTTACACTAATTTGAGTCTTTCGTTATCGGTCTTTGATTATTTGGTAATTTTTCCATAACATAGTATAACTATAAAAGGAACAAGAATGTCCAGGGGTTTTGAAAACTAACTTTGTGACCTTGAAGGAAGAGGATTTCTGCATAACAAAGACTGAACACAAGGCTGAGAATACAAAGGTTACTAAAAGGAAACTAAATTTGGTTAAAACATAATTTTTTTTGTTTTAGTTCACCGAGTAGTGTTGAAAATTATTAATGTCCAAAGCCAAAATTATAAAAATAAATTTGTTAAGGATATTATCGTTACTGATTATATGACTCTAGCAAATAAACGTGTTGTGGGAAAAAAAATGAGATATTGTTAAGCCACTGCCATGTAACCTGCAATCTGACAGATAATTAAATACTGACTGCAGTGACAGATCCATGTTCAGCAATGAGACGAAAAGCTAAGACTAAGTCCACCAGTATACCCAAATTTTATATGATTGGAGTAATTTATGAGTATTAGTAAGCCAGTCCTTCTCCAGCATCAATATCTTTCACTCCAAATCTAATTACTTAAGACAAACTTTGGGAAAAGTGAACACAGGTCTTTGTTGGGAGCTCCTGTTGATGGCTTTGCCTTCCTCTCTGGGAGGAATGTGATGTAGAAGCTTTCTTCCACAATACTGTTGGGTTCTGGCTCGGTTTCCCTCTACACATTTCCTTCAGACAGGCTGCTTCCTACACCTCTGTTACCCTCAAAGCCTGGAACAGCTTCCGCCAGTCTCAGGGGAAGCAAAGGGATACTGTTTGCTTTGCAGTCATCTTGTCCGAGGTTTGTCACACCTTCACCACAAGGTATTCACAGTTTTTTAGCTAAAATAGGCTGGCTGATAGGCACTTGGTAGAAGGACAGCAGTTAAAGTAAGGTAAAACCAGGTCAAGCCCAGTCAGGTCTTGAGCGCCTGCACTCAGGAGCCCAAATGACCACAGAAAGCCTGTGACTATTGCCAATAATGACAAAGTAACCTTCACTGGGGCTACAGTCAAAATAATTATCACACTTTAAAATTACTTAATTGGAACTTTAGTTGATTCACTTTGAATGAAGACATAGAAGTTAATATTAGTACTTACTTTGATACAGTTTAAATTACAATTTGAGTCGTATGGGAACTTCACAATTAGCAGTAGAGACTTGAAACACAAGAAATAAAATTAAAGTAAGCATGCATTCATTCTAAATGTGAAGGAACCAGGAAGAGATTTAAAACCATTTCAGTAACAACTTTTCATTAAAATCATTATTTAATGGGATTAAAAGTCTTTTTTTTCTGTCCCTCCAGAATATGTCTAATAGTTACTATTCTCAACTGCGGTAAATGCTATTTAGAGGGGAGAACACCTAAGTCTTCAAATTGCTTTTCTGGGAGAGAAGTTTTACCAAATTTACCATTCCACTGAGGCCTAGTGGAAGCTTACCATAACCGACTGTGAATTTGTCAAGTAGATACTAGCTCCCCAGATGGCAATAGATTCAGAAAGCTGGAGAGGAACAGCTTTTGAGTGGAATGGAAGCCAGGCTGATTAAGGATAAAAAAACTACAAGAGAATCAGAATCTGAGATTGATTGCTGCTGCTGATGCAAAACATCTATTATAGAAGGCCAAAACCAAATAGTTCTGAAAAGAATTAAAATGCATTAATTGTAGAACATTATTAACTTGAAATGGCAGAATTAACAACTCATTTGTATCTTCCTTTAAGAAAATTAATTACATAATGGATTCTATCTCGGCTAACATAAATTTACACTTTGAAAAACAAAAATATGTTAGATTTTAGTGTGTTACACTTTAAATGCCAAGATGCCTATTTCTTCCTCTTTGTTGGATTCACCTGACTATTGAAAATGAAGCTACTACTTATTTAAATATAAATCAGTGGGAAAGCTGGGACAAGAAATCCCTTTTTGAGGTCCTACATGTTTCCATGCTTGGAATCTAGGAAGCAAATATCAGGTACCTAAGCAAATTTTTCAACAGCCATTTTAGACAGAGTCTGGTCTTCAGCTGTTGCTGCAGAAAGACATGTCTTTAAGTAATGCACCCTGTGCAGAAAACTCAGAGACTCTTCAGGTGTCTAAATTGGCTCTAGAGAACTACTTTTAAGCAGATGAATCGCCATCTATGCGTTCAGGCCAGACACATAAAATAAATCAAATATAGTTTTATCTGAAAATATCAATTTACTTCCACGTGTTTTAAAAGGTCCTGAGCTACTACCCTTGATGTAGGTGTGTACACTGAATCTTTGTATTGATGTTCTTTAGCAGATTGAGGTCTTAAGTCCTATAGATCATTCTGAAGAGGTGCAGTTTTAGTGACCATTCAAGAACTCCTGTAGGGTATTGCAGTGTCTATCTGATGGGGATGTTATATTTTGAGTCCTATAAAAGATTCATTGTGGTCCTATGAAAAATTCATTGCATTTTATGCATTTGTAAAAGTGGGACACAAAAAAACCCCAAACCAACCAAACCCAAGAAAAACCAACCAGGCAAGAAAAAACCAAAACAAAACAAAAGTCCAAGCCTCCCCAAACTTATTACCATATGATTATCCGAACCCACATTGTAATTGAAACGTAATTGGTTCAAGATGAGAGAAATTCAAAATTTTTGGGAAATCTCTTTGGCTAGCAGAACCTTTTTAATAAGTAATGTGAAAAGTTATTCTCTGTTTTTTTAAAGTAAAAGTGCTTCCATTGTTAATGTGTCTGAATCAAAGGTAGCTTACATGTATAATTTACTATAACCTAATTAGCTAAGCATTTGAAGTATTCAAAGCAGATTTAGAATACTAGTACAACTCAATAGCAGATGCACTTCTTGACATTTAATATAATTATTAAATTGTTCTTAGTTTAATGACAAAGGAGCATGTACAAATGAGTTTTTCATAAAAAATGAGGTCTTCAGGTCTCACTGGTGAGAATTAATTTATAAACTATAGTCTACTTGAATTTTGAGGGGTTTTATACCTTTTTTCTTTATGTAAAACACTACTTTTTTCATCTTAGACTGAGTCAAAGTAAACAGGACACAGGAAGCTTTATCAGCCTGTTGAACAGCTATTGCTGAAACAGCATATACAGAGAAGAAAACAGCCTTTCAGCAACCTACCAAGATAATTAAGAAAGAAACTTGCCAAACAATTACCTGGGGACCCTGTAGTAATGCTTACAGCTATAGTTTGGGTGTAAAACCTTTTCCTGTGTGTTTAAATGTAAACTGTAAGAGAAGCCAAGAATAGTCTGCTGTACTTTCTGCTTAAGTAAATAGAAAAGAATACAGATTTGCAGAATACAAAACCTTTCTAGACACAAGAAACAGGGGCAGATATCTGTCAGGGCCTGGAGTGAACAGAGAGACCCTAATTTCTCTGAGCACTCCCAACCCTGCTCACAGTCCCAGGAGCCCTCTTTCAGCTCAGCTCTGAGCAGTGACATTGCTGCCTCCAGCCTGGAGGTTGATCTATGTTGCATCAGTCACAGTCCTGTCTCCAGCTCCTGCTCTTTGGGCTTTCAGTTTGGACCCTGGAGGAATGATGGACTTGATTTATCCCTTCACCCTTTCTGGGGCTGTCATTAAGCACTACTGCCAGCCCCCAGCTCTGCTGGCAGTGCTCAGGCCCTGTGGGGCCATGTTCTGATAGCGGAGGCACAGCCTGTGCACCCATGTTTTCTGCCTCATTTCCCTCTTGAAGCAGACCTGCACACAATGGACTAGGAGAAAACTGTATAAATAGTTTGATCATCCTAAACTGTTCTTGTTTATTGCCGACACTTTGTTCTCATGTTTGGCTGATGTAGCATTTTGCCGATAATTATACATATGCAAGAGTCAAGGGTAGTCAGAAGATCTTTGAAAAACCCTCACACATTTTTGTCCCTTGTCTGCTGTGATTCCCAAGGATATCATTATGACCAGTGTAGCAGGCAGAGGGGTGACTGTACAGAGTAGTAGAACTAGAACCTTAAATGTACGAGCCTATCACACCAGCTGAAGCACAATGTGCAGACACCAGCCATTCCAGTTTACGCACAGGATCATGACCCTAAGTTTCAAAGAAAAGTAATTCTGTTGTGTCAGTCAGAAATAGAAACACACAATTAACTCAACAGATGAAATCAAATTAGAAAACTTGGACAATTATCGCACTTAAGTGAGCCAATGTAACTCATGAGATTGTCTTAGGCCTGATGAAAACTTGCCTGCATAAGGTCTTTCACTGAGATTTTAATTAATGGGTCGTGGTTAGATTCATAGACATTGAATTAATGGAAAGTAAAATTGCTAAAATATCAAAAGTTAGTGATGAAAATACAATTTCTACTGATAAAAATATGCATGAACAATTTAACATTGGTTGCTGGAAACCTATTATCTTTTACCTTGATCATTAGACCTGCTTCACATATTTCAGTCATATCCAGATTTTTGTACTATAACACAGTATAATGGGGTCTTTCAAAATGCGGGTGATTTGCTTATGCCTTTTTGATGGGAATAAAGTTCAAATGTATAATAATGTGACCAGTGGGAGGTATTTAGAAATTCATAAAGGCTTACAACTAGCTGACAACTAGAATTTTTTTAAAGTAATTTTTTTATTATAGAATTATTTTATTATAGAATTCGACAGATCTTATGAGCCGTAAGTACAGCTGGGAGGGCCTCTCCATTTGCTCTTGACATAATAGGAAAAATGCTGTTGTACATATCTTTATTTTGGATATATCTCTACTCATCTTTGTGATCCACTCCTGTTGCATAAAATTAGTAGGGTTAGAAACAACACTTAGAAACATCTACTGGTAAATCCTATACATATCAGTAGTAAATTACTGAACACTTAAGATTAAATGTGACCTCTAAAGGTCATCTGATCGGAACATCCACTCTCCACCATCAATGTCTTGATTTTTACCTTATTTCTAAATTTAATTTAAATAAAACTATCAAGGAGTGTAGTATATTCCACAGGGTTTGCATCCAAACAGCCTTTCATGTATACAAGATCAGGACTCCTCCACCCTAGTAAGTTCACCCTAATGTGAGACTCCTAGTCCTAGCTGTATTTGGAGAGACGCTTAGTTCTGAGGACCCAGTTAAAGCCGTTATCTTAAGACATTTCAACCCTAAAACTCAGGGAAAAAGAAAAATGTTTGATGGTGCTTTGGGTCTATCTTTGATTTTTGATGATTTATACATTACTCCTATTTTGGCAAGTGTTCTGAGCAGTAATGGAAAGATTGGGAATAACATGTAAATTTCAAATACCAAGGGATAGGCCTGGAATAGATGCTTTGCTTATGGTTCCTGAGCAATTGCCAAAGATAATATGTTATGGGTTTCTCAAGCCAAAAAAAGAAAGAGGACAGCGGGAAGTGACATGTACAGAGTAAATTAGTGTGAGAGATGGTTTCTGCTTGAGTGCTAGTTGCAGGGATACCTTGAGTCCCTGAACTCTGGGCACAGCATGAATACACACAGAAGTGAAATTGTCGAAAACCACTTAAGCAGAATTGTTGATTTCATGGAAAAACAACCCACATGGTTATAAAGAAAACAAGCTGAGAATTTAACTTTTGGGCATTTTGCCTCACTGTACTTGCAATGTACTAAGCCGGATAGCATTTTAGGAAAGAATTAGACATGTTATTTTTCCCTTAATTTTCTTTTAAAAAAAAGGAGGCAGAAAGATTTCTACTGTCATGGGTATCCAAAGGGCTGTTTTCTCTAGCCATCTGCTGTAGATAAAATGATACTTTGCACTTCCTCTTTATGTGAGAGTTTGGGGCAAATTTTCCTTGCCATCTTCCTCTATGAATGATTTAAAAACATTTTTAGAGCACGCTGATGATCCACAAACCTCCAGAGTGGTAACAGCCATAGTATCTACATCAATTCCCTTCACTGGGTTGCTTACCTGTATCCAAGACCAAATAAGTTCAGACTGAAAAAGAATAAATGTATATATAGTCCTTACAGCAGGAAACTAGAGCACAGTAAACTGTGCACACAAGGAAAAAAATCCTATTTTTTGCATCTAATTCCACTGCACATATCTATCAAAGATCCTACTTTTTTCCTAGTAAGTTTGTAGTATATGTACTGAACCAATGACAAGTTATTTTTTTTATTGAAAACTGAGTAGCTTTTCTTTTGAACATACAGATATTCCTATTTCAAGTGTATGTTTCCATATTGCAATTTAGGAGACTACTGCAAAAGTTGGAGCAGTTTGGGAGACTACTACAAAATTTAGTGATGTCAGTTCAAGTCTCACCACTGATTATGATGACAGACTTTGGAACAGGTTCCTGTAGTCTTAATCCATAAAATTCAAAAAAATTTTAAAAAAGTAATATTACTTTTTGAAGAATTTGGACCAAATGAAAGTTTTTTTTAAAGTTTTATATTTCCAGGTTTTAAGATTTGGCTTCCCCTCCCACCTCCTCCTGAAGTTAGGCTGGACCAAAATTTGGAGCTTCTGGCAACCTTGAAGCATACAGTTCTTCATCAAAATACATCCTCCTGGTCGCTTTAGTGGCAACGAAAATGCAAGAATATATTTTTCAGTGAAGAGAATTTTTTTTCAGTGGAGAGAGAGGCAGATACACAGTTGGTTTATGGTCTCCGAGTAAACCTGCTGAAAACCCAAGTGCTTGTGATTCTTTAAATACCATGAAAGCTTCTTCCCCGCACATGTTGTCAAAACCAAATGACCCTCCAAACAAACCCAATCTACTACATGTTTTAAATAAAGGCCCCAAAACTGATGCATTTTCCTGAAAGAGTTTCACTAGAACGTTTTCAAGCAGCCCCACTTAGGATCAGTTAGACTGCTGTGTCAAGAAAATTGTCAGAAAATGAGAAGTGTATCTATGTGTAAACACAGTTATTATTTCTCAAAAGACATCCATAATACATAAGATTTTATACATCTTTTTGTCTCTACCAATTTTAACAGTGTTTGGAGGCTATTTTTCAAAATGTCCTTGTAATTGTACTGTAAAGATCACAAAAGCAGAGCATACGTTTGTTCTTAGATTGTATTTGACCTTCTTGGCCAAAATAATTAGATTGTCAATGTTAAAAACATCTTGATAAAAGTCTAGGAGCATATAGAAATACTAGATATTGCTTACAGTTCAAGATCCTTTATCAACCAACAGAAATGACATTATGCTTCCTGAAATGCTATTAAAGTAAAATACTTAGTTGACTTTTTTGAATAAAATTTTCTACACCAGAATTCTAATATTGAAATTTCCGTAGTCAAGCACTAGGGTGACTGATAACTGGAATGCCTATCTGTCTTAAGGGGTTTTTTGTCTCACAAGTTGTCTCTCTCAAAAATATCAGTATGAAAGATGCCCTCTAATTGAAGGAATTGCACAGCTGCTTTAATTTAAACTTTAAGTAAATGTGTCCTTTTTATTATTTATTTTCAATTCAACATTCATGAACTAATTATTGAAGTAATGTTTTTTAAAATAATTTTTTAAAAATGGAACATGCTGAAAGCATTTTAACAAAACAGTCTCTCATAGTAACAGTCATTAATATATGACGCCTGCAAATTTCAATTAATTCTATTTTATCCACTTACCTTTTATACTATCTTTAAAAGACATTTCATTAAAAGTTATAGTGACATTATTCTGTTAAAATTGCAAACCTATCAAAATACATCAATTTTTTTCTGTCCTTTGTGGCATCACATGCTTTGCTGAGCTTCCAGTTTTGACTGGGGTGTTTGTTGTAACTCTAACATTAACTTTTACTTTGAAAATTTTAATTGTTTTATGCAAAGAAAATAACCTCCACTGGAAGAAGCAGTAGTGCAATGCAGTGAAGACCTGGATTTTCATTCCAATAATTTAATTGTATCTACAGATTCAGCCAAAAGTGGACACTCAGTGGAATTAATGAATCTTTTTTTATATTAGACCTACTTACTTATATTAGACCTACTTACTTGGTGTTCAGGACTGGACATATTTTCATTGGACTTTTCGTCTGGATTTAGGAAGTATTGAAAACATTTGTAATGCCAGATAACGGGCTCAATCTATCAGCTTATTAATAAAATACGGGAAGCACTTTAGAAAATTTTTATATCTCTTATTTTTGGAGTGCAGTGACATTACTTATGTCAAATTGCATATCATTTGAATAAAAGGTGATTTAAAATGTCTATGTTAATATTAATCTGATTGAAGTACACAGACTAGAGGAACCTTCCTAGGCTTATTAAAATGGCTCTGATCTCAAATAAGTCTGTGGCACAGACTATTTTTTGTAAACAGTTTTTTGGGGTTTTTTTAAATTTTCAGGGAGCAGACATTAGTGAGCAGCATGTCACAACATCAGGAGTAACTTACTGTAAATAAAACAAAGTTACAGCAAAATACTGCCCAAGAATACATAAACAGTTTGATCTCTATTTGATCACATGAAAAACCCTCATGTGGGTGAATATCAACATATTTGTTTAATACAACTAAGGAAAGCATAGAGATAAAATGGTTCCACTGGTGAGAATTACATTGTCCTTAATCATTAAGTGAAATATATTTTATTAATTTTTACACAAATCTAAGAGGATATTTTGAAAATTGGCAGTGCAGAGCAGCTGATGTTTAGGAAAGGAACGCTGCCTGAAGGCAGTTTCTAAATCTGTATTTATCTGATTATTAACTATATGTTGAAATAGCTGGTTTCTTGGCAGTGGAAAAGGCTGGTTATGAAGTAGCTCTGGAGGTCATACTGCTCTGCACATTTTGTACAGAGTGTATGTACGTTGCGGGACAAAGGCCTTGAGCTGGATCCAAATGAAGTTGCTCAGAAACTGGAGAAAGTGTAAGAGAGCAATATAGCTCAGCATATTGCTGGGAATCAGATAATTAGTGCTGCCTTCAGATGGAGCCAATTAGCCTGGCCACTAACTACCAGGTTAATCCAGTTTTACTGTGGCCCACACTTGTACCCATGTCCTTGACTTCCCTGGGTAAATACGCCAGTTGAACAGGTAATCTTTAACACAACATTGAATTTGTGCAGTATAGACATGGCCTAAAGAGTGATTTTAAGAAAAAACTTATAAATTATGTTTTATAGCTAAAAGTGAATTAAGGAGCTAATTAAATGTCCTGGGATTAAGGAACAAAAATATTTCATTTTCAAGGAAAAATTACTAGTATAAAGCAGCTCATGCCACCAAAGTCTCAGCAGTGGGGCAGTTCAGGAGAGTGAACTTCTCTGAAAGATATAAGGTATCAGCTATTATATCAAATGCTTATTTTCACTAAAATGAAGTGAAAAAATTGAGATATTTGAGATTAAGAAATAAACCTGTGCTGAGTTTACAGTGAAACAGCTCCCATAATCATGTAAAGTAAGAGAACTAGACCCGTGCATTGCTATTACTCAGAAAAAGAGAGGGTATTAATGTCAACGTGATGTTGTGGGATTCCACCTGGAGTACTGCATACAGTTCTGGTGACCCTAACATCAGAAGGACATGAAACTGTTGGAACAAGTCCAGAGGAGCCCCACAAAGTTGAAAAGAGGGCTTGAGCACCTTCTCTATAAAGACAGGCTGAGGAAGTTGGGCCTGTTCAGCCCTGACAAGAGAAGGTTGCATGGATACCTCATAGCAACCTTCCAGTATCTGAAGAGGGCCTACAGGGAACTCAGAGAGGGATTCTTTGTTAGGAACTGTAGTGATAGGACAAGGAATAACGGGTACAAATAGAAAGGGGGGAAATTTAAGTTTGATATTACGAAAAAATTCTTTACTGTGAGCGTGGTGAGACACTGGAACAGGTTTCCCAGGAAGGCTGTGAATGCCCCAGCCCTGTCAGTATTCAAAGCTGATTTGGATAAGGCATGGTCTAGTGGGAGCTGTCACTGCTGATGGCAGGGCTTTGGAACTACATGATCATTAAGGTCCCTTCCAACACTTAGCATTACATGATTCTATGATCCCACAGATCTGTGCTCAGTTCTGTACAGAAGAAACATTATTGGTAATTGTTCTAAATAATAGTGCAAAATGAGTCTCAATCATTGTAAAGTCGCTTGAAGTTTTTAATCTTTCCTGTTTAGTCTGGTACAGACACTTGTTTGTTTGTTTTAAATTGAGATGTATTGTTTCCTTATTAGAGCACTTTCCTCACATCTGTCTTTTTCTTGATGTTTTTATAATCCCCATAAACTAAAAAAAGTAAAAATATCAAAATCAAAACCCCTCCCAGGCTCCATTTCTCCTCCGATCTCTACGTAGGTAAGCAAGGACAATTTTTTATCTCATTTGCATGATATGTGTTGTGATTTTGTATCTTTACATAGATGATAAAGCTCTTTTGGCATTTTTCTGCTAGTGACACTAATTAGGGTGAAATTTCCAACTCTTTGAAATATTTCCCTAAGGATCCCAATCCATCTTGTATTAATAGGGTTTTAAACTTTATGGTTGATACTGTTTTCTTAGATTTTCTGAGGAGCTTTGAGGTAAATCTTACTGGCAGCAGATTGCTGCATAAAGTGTAAATAAGCACTTCACAGAGACTGTACTCATAAACCAGAGGTAATTGTTTAGATCTTATGTCAACATACACTATTTGACCAGTTACATTTTAAGCTGAAACCCTGTAAGTAAAGCCCGTTTTCAAAAAAATCCATTCCTGTCAGCTACTTTGTTAACAGAGATGGTCTAGGATAATTTGCACTTGTTCTACTAAAGAAAAATATGGAAGATGTATGTTTTAACACATTTAAAACTGCAAAAATGTGGTGAGGTCAACAAACTTGATTTTTGCCATAATTATACCATGATGGATAATCTTGAATCCTCTTGTTGGACAACAATGTCAATTTAAGTGAAAACAGCCATTTTGCCCTTGTTAAACACTAATTGTATTATTTTGATCTATGTGTAACTCTCAGTAATTAAATTCTTACAGGCTGTGGCTCACAGAGAATCAAATATCTCCTGGATACCTTTGCAGTATCTCTGCATTACATAGAAAGACTAATTTGATCAGGATTTACAAGAAATTAAGAGATATAATTTTTAATTTCTAGACTAATTCAGTTGTGTTTTCTGTGCCTTCTGTAATCAAAGAGTTTCTTCTAGTTACTGTGTAATACAGAACAAATCTCTTGTACAGTCATCTCAACTTTGCTATCCCACTGATTATTCTGTACTTCTATCTGTTGAAAGGATGTAAATATTACAATCCTGTATTAGCCTTAAAACCTATTAATTTTCTTCCATAACTTACTGGAAGTTTAAAAAACCTGTATTTTTCTATTGGTCTAAAACCTGTATTTCCCCCAGTGCTCCATATGTTTCTGTGGAGGCAGATCTCTGGAGCTATGAATCAAATTAAGAGTGGAACAAGTTCTTTGCATAGTGTACATTTTCAGTATTTAGGACATTGACCGTAATAACATCTTTATGATTGGTTTAATTTGTTTCTTGTTTAGGCACTGGTTATCTGAATTTTGTAAATACACGCTACTGAATTTGAAAAAATGAGATGAAATTGGGTCAGCTTTAAGAATTTTCTGATCTTTAAGAGGAGCTTGACTCCAACACTTTTCTTTATCTGGGCTTTTAGGACATTCATGAAAGAACTAGGGAAGGAGAAGGCCGTGAAGACACAACTCTGAAACGCAATAAAGATGTAAGTAAGGGAATGAATGAAGTGTTCGTGAATTCTCCTGTCTGCCATAAATTGTTTATTTCTCATTTGCTGGTGTGCAATAGTTCACAAGTTTAAAAGCTCCCAATATTTGAAAAAAGTAAAGATAACAGACCATTTGTAATTCTTCAGAAGGGCGTAGTAATAAATAACCATAAGTCCAAGTAGCACAATTCATGCTCAAATTTGATTGCCTGGCTTATTTTCTTTTTGTGATTTTCAACTTATTTACTTAATGGTCAGTATTAACTTAAAAAATCCATTTTTTGAAGCATGGATTTGGTGATTTCGAAATTGTAGTCTGTAGTCTATTAGAGGTAATTTGAAAATAAAGTCTTTTGTCTGTTATCTTGAATTTGATTTAGATCATAAAACACTTGATAAATGTTTGGAATTATTCCTAAAAAAATTGTAAAATCCCCTCACAAAGCAATAGCATTCTCATTATAACAAACTGGTAACAGCGGTCAAGCATGTAATATATAAACAATATTGTCTACTCAGATAATACAGAATCTGTTAAGTAGTGTCTGTCTCAAGCTTCGCCTCCACAAAATACCATTGTATGCAGCTGTAAAGACAATGACAACCTGTGTGAAAGTAATAGATATTCTTAAAAAAAAAAAGTAAATTGTGTAATATACTTCAGAATTATGAAATCATCTGCTTCACTTGAGCTGCACCATAATAAAAGATTGCTTAAAACGCTGTTAATATGGTGCCTAGTTATATAGAGAGATTATTGATGGTGAAAAGGGTTTATCAGCACATTTGTACATAAAATATGTGATCAGAGTTTAAAATAACAATTCAGTTCTATTTAATTTAACAAATGAAAATTTTATTTCACCTCAATTCTAAAGTAATGCATATTTAAATAATAAAATGAAAACACAGTTTTAGAAATATAGACTATCATAAAGTAGAGTTCCTAAACATGATTAATGCCATTGGTAATTAATAATTGTAAATCCAGTTTTCAATTTTCATTCTATCTGCCCAAAAATGGACAAATACAGGTCTAATAGGAATGGACTGAATAGGTTCAGAATAGTATTTTAAATAAGATCATTAAACTACAAATTCTGGGGGATGTGTTAGTTACTTTTCTTTGGGAAGGGAAGGATAGCGAAGCTGTGTTGAAATGGTACTAATCAGGGTATAAGCAGGGCTTCTTAATGCAGTCTTTCACTTTGCAAAATCTGCATGGAATCTCAGTGGGTCTTCTAAAGCAAGGCACACTCATCCAGAAAAATTTGAACCAGAGAGTTCTTGAAATAGGGGAGAAATTAATGTTCCCAGTGACACATGCAGTTACCTTCTGACATGTAGAGAGTTTGTTTCTCCACCTACAATTCTGTCATTCCTATAAGAATAAAATTTTGCCTTCATTCTTGGATTTCCAGCATTACAGTTTAAAACAACTGTTGTAATTTCTGTTGTATACATTCTTTGTTTCACAGAGAATACCACAGAGGAATCATCTGGCAGTCAGTAGAATATTCTTGTCTTTGTGTTTGCTGAATTAAGAAAAAGCCCTATTTTGTACCTCAACCTCATCACCCTTTACTGATACAACACTTCCTGTACTCAGATAAGAACACTTTTTCTGCATAGAAGAATAATTGACAAGCTCACCATTCTCATTTCTGTTCTGCTGCTGACATACAGCAATCTGGTATATATTATGAAAAAATAAAAGGAACACCCAAGCAGATCTCAGCTGCTAAGAAGTTCTAAGGAGTTCATTCAGTTCTAGTAGCAGCTTTGCAGAAGTGAGTGATACACAGGGTAGCTGTTGTGTTCATGTTGATATAATTATGAGAGTCTGACAATGATTCTCCACTCCATATAGAGCACTGTCACTGTGTTTTGTCTGCATTTCCCACTGTGAAAACCTATGTGTTTGAGTGAGAATCTTTTTCCCACATGAAAAAGAGTTACTGAATGCTTCATGTGGTTTATTAATATAAGCCACAACATATGATGTTTTATTTTACAAAATTGGAGTAAAAAGACATTAACCGTGATCAAAATAATGAAATCTGCACTTGCTGTTTAGCAAAGATATTTATTTATGCTTCCTCAATTAAGAACAAAACTCACAATTTGAGGATTTTTCCTTACTCTGTCTGGGTAAAAATAACATAATTTTACAATATAATGAAAATCATGAACTTATTAAGAATAAACTCATTACTGTGAAGGTGCTGGTTGACCTCACAAGCCTTGATCCACTACTAAATATTCCCAAATATTCAGTTCACTATTTTCCTTCCAAAAGAAGAACCCTTACTCTTTTAAGTATAGTGACTTCTTTTAAAAACAAGAAGCAAACAAAACACCCTATTAGTAAGATAAATAATAAACACGGAGTGAGGATTTTATTCTCTTGAGTGACGCAAACACACAACTTTAAAGATACGTCCCTGGATTCCAGATGCCTGCTGCTTAGAATCTCTGTTGAACATTGTATGATGTTGATAGGCCTCCAAAGGTGATCTTTTATATTTTGACAAGATCTGTCTTGTGATTTCTTTCTTTTTTTAAATTTCCTTACTGATGACCCTTCCAGACATTTATTTATTTTACTTTATTTTACCTCATGTGATAACACTGTCATTTTTGGGGACAGCGGGGCAGAGAATGTACGAACTTTTAATTTTTTTTTACAGAGTGGATTATGTTAATAAACTCTTCTCTCCGCTCCCCAACAATACAAAACAAAAAAAACCCAAACCACAAATTCTTCTGAATTTTGGTCTCCAGCTATGTCCATAGTCACTAGCTGGCCATGGTTGTGTTATTCTTACAGAGGTTCCTCATTTCTGTAATTCTAGATGTGTTATTGCTTTACTTTTTTTAATTGAAATATCTTTCCAAAAATTATACAGGATTCATTCGTTAGTCTTCAGTCTCTCTTTGGAGAAGTTTTCTGTTGGTGTTGGCTCTACATGAGCTTTTATAAAATGTTTCTCAAGTGTCATGAGTATCATCAATGCTCACAGCCCAGTTGACTGCCATTTCATTGTGGTGCCTTTTCCTACAGGCAAAGAGTTATTCAGTCTTTCAACATCTGACAGATGGCACAAGCACCTAGGAGAGATGAAGTTTTACACAGTGATGTGCTGTTAATTATTCTAAAAAATAGGCTTTCCAGATCATAAACTCCTGTAAGCCTTTTATATTTTTCAAGGAACAGTTCTTGTTCCTTGGCTTATTTAGAAACTGGCTGATGAGTTTGCTGTGCTATTGACCATAGAACAACTTCTGGGACCATCTTGAGGACAGGTTGATGTGGGGCTGGTGATACAACCTTATATCATCTTGAATGATTTTTCTTTCAGGTAATATTGCTGTCTGAGGAATTTTTACGTGGTTTTATATGGGCAATTAAGGCGCTATACAAATTCCACTGTTGAGATAGCATCCAGTTTAAAGTGTAGATCTAACACGTTACAGATAAACTATTCCTTGATCTTTGGTTTGTTTCTTGTGGTTTTTTCCCTCTCACTATGATACAAGTACTAAATCCATGTAGTTAGCAAATAAAATAGTTGATGGTTTCTTCCATAAGACTATAGAAGATAAAGTTGTCTTTCTTTGTAGTTTTAAATGGACTTGGAGAAGACCCACAAATACATATCTACAAACAAATATTGATCACGTGGGTGCTTAAATTATAGCTTGAGTGAAAAGCGTGTTTATGTTTCCTTTCTAGGTTTAGCTCTGACCACCTTTTACAACACAGCAAGATTAAGGTAATTGAATTGGCATTTGTTAAAGGCTTTACTCAGTTGTAAACAAACAGCAGTAAGATACTTGAATGTACACCACCAAAAAACCCCAACTAACCAAAATAAACTAAAAAACCCCCTAAATCCTGTATTTCTTTTTTTAGGACTGAAGAATTAAAAAATATTATTTCAACGAGAAAAGGATATAGCTGAACTCTGTGGATTACATATGATTAATATTTCAGTACTTTCAACATTACTGATCATGACTGAAAACTGAAAACAAACTATGACAAAATTAACTGGAAGCTGTTCCAACTTAAAGAGGAGCAATGAGACAAAGACAAATTTTCTTTTCTTGCGTATAGTAACTCACTCTAAAATTACCCTGAGCTAACACAGAGTAAAGAGAAAGAATAATTTATATAAGAAACAGGGAAAGAAAAGCACAGTTGAGAGAACTGTACTTTGTGTGACTTGCTTCCAGAATATTTGGCGTTATTTTTTGGTATTATTAACCAGCAGCAATGTAACTTGAAGTGCTGCAAACAATGAGAGGTGTGTGACTATTAACAACAAATATCTCCTTAAATATGTCTTATGGTGGAAATATTTATATTTATTACTGACATTATTAAAAATGTTTTCCATTGAAAATAGTAATTAAATAAAATCAACAGTTATCAAACTGTTGTCCAGAAACGGTGTTTTGACAATGCATTAGAAGATGATTTAAAAGACAAAATTTCTGTACTTATCACATTAATTGCTTCCTATTTTGGGCTGCCTGTCATAGAGTTATCTCCCAAATTACATAGTAGTAAAAGATTACTGGGTTAGCAAGTCAGTGTAGCAGCTTTTAAATTTTTTTTTCCTTTTTAAAACTGTTTGAAATCATGAGCCAGGAAAATCTTAAGGATTACTTGAAATGCTACTACAAATTAAATTGTTCTGACTTTCTAAAACATGGCTGACTGTAAGTCCTATGTGCATTCTACTCCCTGATGTAGATTTTCCCCTGCATGTATACTTTCAAGTTGTAAATAAGCAATATATTAAACTATTGTTTTTAATGGAAGCTATTATAGCTTTGGAACTTAAGGGAAATTAAATGTATAATTTCACCTGTACAGATAATACTAGGAAATCATCTGCCTCCCTGAAAGAGCAGTTACAAATTATTACCAATTTAGGGCAGGTGAAGGAGCTACTTAATGGTGACTTCTGTTGTTTGTAAAAGCCAACAAAATATTTCAAGTATATAGAAGGTTATTATGGATAATTGTTGGTAGTAAAAATTCAAGTCCTTAATTTTAAATTTCTGTCACAATTGTTTCACAACCTGCAACTCAGCTTTATTTATGCTAGATCACTCCTAACAGCTGCTGTCACTATCCCCAATGTGATGCAAATTAAGCTAATTTCTCAAAGACATATTGCTGAAACTATTCTTAGAAGAAAAAAAAAATAAAAATCTTATTTCAGATATGCTCTAAATTCCAGAATGTGGCATTTGCTGATAATTTATCCATGGTATATGTATTTGCATATATATATTTGCATATGTATACTGCCAGATTCCTCACTGAATCACATTAAATTTGTCCAGATTAAAAAAATTAAAATAAAAATAACTAAGAAAAAACCCAAACAAAAAAACCCAAACAAAAAACCCCAAACAAAACCAATTCAATAAAAATATATCAGCCTAAGATATGTAGGCAAAAGCAGCTTATAAGAGGGTCAGCCTGCATCCAGACCACAAGAGTGGTGTCCTCTCTGTTTCACTCAAAATCTGCATTAACTGTATATTTACTTATTTGACTCTCTAGTAACTCGTAACAGGAAAAGTATTCTCTAAACTGGTTAGGAGATCCTAGCTAAGTGTACCAGACTTACTACACAGACACTCCAGGAGATCGGTAAAAAAACCCAAACCCAAGCATTCCAGTTTAATGGAATTCTTTGCATAAAGGTGAAGCTTCCACACAGAACCGAGTATTTGAACAGGTGGTGTGTCACTGTCAATGTGTGGACACTCACAAAGTTTTCTCAGGCTAGGTGGGGTGAAACTCCCCACAAATCTGTTCTGCTAAACTCATACAGGCAGCTGACCAATTAGAATCACAGAATCACAGAATCAGCTAGGTTGGAAAAGAACTTTGAGATCGTTGAGTCCCACATGACCTCACACCACCTTATCAACTAGACCATAGTACTGACTGCCACGTCCAGTCTTTTCCTAAACACGTCCACAGACGGTGACTCCACCACCTCCCTGGGCAGCCCATTCCAATGTCTAATCATCCCTTCTCTGAAGAAATTACTCCTAATGTCCAATTTGATCATTCCCCGACACAGCTTAAGACTATGTTCTCTCATACTGTCACTTGTTACCTGGGAGAAGAGCCCAACCCCCAGCTGGCTACAGCCTCCTTTCAGGTGGTTGCAGAGAGTGATGAGGTCTTCCCCGAGCCTTCTTTTCTCCAGGCTACACATCTCCAGTTCTCTCAGCTGCTTCTCATAAGGCTTGTGCTCCAGACCCTTTCCCAGCTCCACTGCCCTTCTCTGGACTCGCTCCAGCACCTGAATGTCCTTCTTGAAGTGAATAGCCCAGAGCTGGACACAGTGCTTGAGGTGCAGCCTCACCAGTGCCAAGTAGAGGGGGACAATCACTGCCCTGGTCCTGCTGGCCACACTATATCTGATACAGGCCAGGATGCCACTGGCCTTCTTGGCCACATGGGCACACACTGGCTCATGTTCAGTCAGCTGTTGACCAGCACCCTTACACACATGCACGGTCCCTGCTGCTGCTGTCCTATACTGCATGCAGAGCACCTGAGTGATCGTTCCAGAGCCTACAGGAACAGTTCCTACTGACTATTTACAAGTATTTCATCTGTATTTCAGACTACAGAAACTAAGTTATATCACCTGAATGAAAAATTAATTTATTGTTCAACAATTAGTCAGGCATATAAATAACGTAAACATAAACACAAATTTCTTTCTATATTTTGTCTGTTTTCCTCTAAATGCCCTATTTCTGTAATTATTAAATAACAATGGCTGAAAATTAATTTCATATCAGCATGCATTTGAATGGGAAAATCTTTATTGTTTGGTCCTAAATTAGATTATTAAGGCATCAAATGAAGCTGGGTCTCTTCCTGCTTTTTGGTGAACAGATGCACAGAACAAGGGAAATAAAGTACATAAATTAACACAACAGATGTGAAATTTTTTTTGTAGTCTAAAACTCCATAGATAAGTGTTTCATGAAAGTACTGGGCTTTTGAGGGGAGGGGGAGAGGATAGATTTTTTTTTTTTGAGTCTAGATAATTAAACTAATCTAAAAAGCTATAGTGCCTCTGACTCTTGCAACATTTGGAATTATGCATAGAGGAAATTAACAGATGCGATATCAAATCAATTTTGATATGTAAAGCAAAGCAAATTTCTTAAGTATTTCCTTGTGTTTGATAAAGTTAATGACACAAAAGGAAACCCAGTCTCTCTAGGGAAATATTTTTAGCACATTCCTATTGATATAAATGAGGCTAGAAGAAGTAAAAGTAGAATATAATTCAATAGCACAAGGGCCAGGGTCATACACTTGGGGACGAAGAACAATTTTTACTAGAAACTGAGATCTTATAATATGGAAAGGGTGAAAGACAAAAAACGCAGATTATTAGTTGACCATTCGCTACCAGTGCATTGTGTCTGGAAGAAATGCAAATTAGATATCTTAAAGTGCATCAAACATGAGTTTTTTGAGCAGTCATAAGATGTTCATGTTAAGAGACATTGATGAAACATTTACAGGACTGATCAGAGGGATAAAGATGAGGTAATAGAGAATGATTTTGTATAAAGTTGCTTAAATTTTTGCTCTCCTGTGGGAAACACAAAAGAGTGACAAGGCAGAATCTGAAAGTTTTTCCTGAGAGCTTACCTTCACACATCTAAATGAATCATGCAAGTGTGATCTTGGATGGAATGAGACTGCAAGGACACTGAATATCTGCTACTGTGGCTGTCTTTGTTTCTACCCAAAACTAAGAAGCACAGAAACAGACCGAGATGAATAGTATTCCTACATAACTTAGATATCATGTAGATTTCTTCATTCATGACAGAATTTTATGTGGGAATAATGAAAGAAACAGATGTTCTGAAGATTAACAAGGGTCACTGGAAACAATCACTTCATAGTAATTCCTGTGACAGAACATGTACACAGACATAAGTCACTAAAGAACCCAGCAAACTATGCATACTGACTCCAAAACTGAGACACTATTTTCCAGTTCATATATTAGTAGGGGTACCAATTGTCCTGTGGAAAAAAAATCAGGAAGGTAGAAAAAGAGGTACAGAATACAGACAGACAGAAGGAGTAGTACTGAAGAGAAGGAACAGAAAAAATAATATTTTTCTTCAATGTAGGTAAAATTTTTTGAGGTAACATAATGTATAGGGAACGTATCTGAAATAAAGGAATCAGTTCATTTTCTTTCAGTAAAAAAAAAAACCAAACCATAAACCAAGTTTCCAGAGCTCTGGAAAAAAACCTTTTAAAAAGCTGTCATGTATCCATGCAATACTCATGTAACAAACTAGGGATACATGTGGTTAAGATGCTCTGGGATGTGCTCAGATGCAGAAGAAATTCCTTTTCCACTTCTCTTAAGTACAAAATTTATGTGAAAACAGTAGAGCATCACTTTCTTCTTATATGAGCAAAAAAATTACAGCTGACCATTTCTGCCCAGAGTTGTGAGTGTCCCATCCCCAGAAGTATTCAAAGCCAGGCTGGGTGGAGCTCTGAGCAACATGATCCAGTGAAAGGTGTCTCTGCCTACAGCAGGGGAGTTGATCTTTAGGGTCCCTGCCAACCCAAGACATTCTGTGATTCTATGATGCCTTTGATTTTATTGCAAATTCTCTAAAAGTAGGAATTAGTGTCAAAAAGTGGTTTGTTGTTGGGTTTTTTAATCCTATTTTGAAAATATTTCTTCCTTCCATTGGAAAAAAAAAAACCATAACAACGGAAATGTTTCTAGTTGTGCATATTCTAGACTGAAACATATTTTTGACATCTTGATTGTGTTACTAATACATAAACTTAGAAACTAAAAATGTCAGAAGCCAAGGAGAGGACAGAGCAAATTAAAAAACTGAGGAATCTATTGTCCCTGACTGAATGTCCAATATGAAACATATTCTGGAAAGAACTACAAAGAGAATACTTAGATGTTTAGCTGTGGAAAAATTTTGGTTTTTTATGGAACATAAATACTGTGCTGAAAAAGTATAATCTGGTTCACATCTAGTACTAGAAGCTATACAAACACAGTAGATGACTATACGAATTCAAGAAATCGAGGATACTGAGAGGCCTCTGGTGAGTTCACCCCAGCTGCGTATTTCGATCCCAGCTGGGGTGAACCCACCACAGGCCTCTCAGTAGGGGTACTAATTGTCCTGTGGCAAAAAAAAATCTGGAAGGTAGAAAAAGAGGTACGGAATACAAACAGACAGAAAGAGTAGTACTGAAGAGAAGGAACAGAAAAAATAATATTTTTCTTCAATGTAGGTAAAATTTTTTGTCCAGCTGAGGAAGGGAGGCACAGAGGACAGAAAACGCAAGAAAAGGCTCCTTGGTTAAGGACAGGGAGAGATCACTCACTGTCATGGTCAACACAGATCCAATGAGGGGAAATTAATTGAATTTATTTGCAACCAAGTCACAGCAGGATAATGGAAAGTAAAACCAAGTCTTGAAAGTAGCTTCACTTATCCAGCATGGGTCCCCCATACGATAATTGCCCAGCAATACAGATTTTGCCCAGCAAACCTGCAGGCTTCTCAAGGGGTCACAGCCTCCTTTGGGCCTCCACAGGCTCTGGCATGGAGTCCTTCATGGGCTGCAGGTGGATATTTTCTTCCCCGTGGACCTCCACAGGCTGCAGTGGGAATATTGCCTCATGATAGTCTCCATCATGGACTGCAGGGGAATCTCTGTCCTGGTGCCTGGAGCACCTCATCCTCCTCCTTCTTCACTGACCTTGGTGTCCGATGGGCTGCTGCTCTCACATATTCTCACTCCCCTCTTCTCTGGCTGCAACTGTTTCAATAGCATCTTTCCTTTTCTTAGATACATTATCCCAGAGGTGTTACCAGTGTCACAAATGGGCTTGGCCTTGGTTAGCAGGTCCATCTTGGAGCCAGCTGGCACTGGCTCTGTGAGACATAGGAGAAGTTTCCAACAGCTTGTCACAGAAGAGCCCCTGAAGACCTACTTGAAGACCCTCCACTACCAAAACTTTGCCATGCAAAACCATATAAAGCCATACATGAAAAACAGGCTATGAAAAATGTCCTGAGAAGGACATGTTTTCAGCTGATGTTTCTAGGGAATATATTTGTTTGCCACAAGTACTGAACAGAAAATACTCAAAATTGTTGGGGAATCTGAGGACAGTATTTGGGAACCTCTCTGGCAGCTCACAAAGAGAGGAGAAGGCTGAGTTGTCAGTAGGGGTGATCAAGGGTCTGACTTCCTTCTGCCACTGTCAGTTCAGCTCAAGAAAACTCATAGTCCTTTACAGATGCTGATGGTGTGGACATTGAAAGTTGCTTGCCAGGAAAGATACAAGGCTGCAGTGGAAAAAAGGAAGGCAGACTTGATGCAGAGATAAAGTAAGCAATCATCTGGGAGAATAACAACCTCTCTAAGAAGGAGTCATGGATCTGCTGCCTACCTAATGATGACAGAGCAGAGGAGGAGAGACCCCTTTCAGCTCCTGGCATATGTAAAGCCACAGACCTTCTACAGGAAAGTACCCCTAGTGGTGGCACAAGGTATAGGACTGTCTCTTCTCCTGTCTTTCATGTGTGTGAGCATCCCTCCATCTTTACATCCCACGCAACAGAGAGAGAGTTAGTATAGCAACAGAAAAGGTTCTCCTTTCACTCTGCACTATGTCCTGTTTTTTGTAGAATATTTTTTTCTCTCTGAAAGGAGGCATATATGGTTTCAAAATCCTTTAGCTGGGAAAGTGGTTTTCAGAATTTCAGAAATCTCCATCTAATTAGAAAGGTTAGAATTTATTTCATTTACTACAATAAGTTACCTCTGAATGATAGGATAACCAATCAAGCTGCCAAAAAGATATCCCCTTTAAAAGTAATTTATTCTAATTGGTAAAATTTTTGTTGCTCTATGGTAATTATTTTTTCCAGTCAGATTATAAGCAATACCTGTAGTCTTTCCATGTGCCGCAAGATTTGGCTGAGAGAAGGAAAATTTGTTACAACTGTGAACAAGGGCTAATGATAAGAAAATGTGTCCAGCTGCATGAATGCAATTATGTCATAACGTAGAGGAGTGCATGTTTCAGTGACCAGTGCTAAAGCAATAGTTCTTTCCTCTGATAAACTCAACCTAGTTTATTATGTTAACCTCGTGTGTGCATTGCTGTCATCTCTGCTACTGATAATGTTACTTTGAGATTCTTGAGTGAAAGGGTCTTTGTAAAGTGCTTTACAGACAGATTGAGTCAATTAAATCCAAATTTCAGTTTAATAAATCATCTTAAAAAACTCTGTTATGCTCTGGCTCACTGGTGTAGTTCACAACAAAAAATGTAATGCTTAATTTACAAGCATGAGTTGGTAGCTATTTCTATCAGCCAAATAACTTTGTTTTCATCTTGCACTCTGCTTATAATCATTGCTCTAAAGACAATGGGAAAAACTGTCTGAATGCCAGAAATGACGATTTAGATAGAAGTGCTTCCTGGTCTGCTGCCAAACAGTTGTAAAAGCTAATAAAAACATTAACACTATACTGTGCTGGAAAAGTGAGTCTTGTTATCTTGAATTACAAACTTACCATAGTCACAAAGTTCGATTCTATTTTCTAACAACAAAGTTTAATGGAGAGTTTGAAATAAAAAATTAATAATCTGACAAGTAAAGAAGAATTTATTGGATTGAATTTGATAAAAAACCTGCAGTTTTGTCTTCATAGATAGATTGTAAAATAAGGAGTCTGTTTATATAAAATAGAATAAAATGTAAGCCAAGAGAAACTAAGTTTCTGCATCGTATATACAAACGCACTTCAACACTTAGTGATATTTTATATTTACTTGATACCTGTAGGGATTATTTTTAGGATAATTTGAATCAGAGATGGGAGAGTTCTGTCAAGGTATCATGCAGTTCATCTTACTACTAATGAAGAATTGTTCCGTAAAGACAATTTGCAATGCTTTGTCCTCTCCAGTTTTAAGTTCCCAAAGACATGGGTGCTCCTGCAGGATTCATTCAGAGACTCTACACATGACCGGATCTCATTGTTTGTAAATGTGTTCCACCATTCACATTAATTATTTCCCTTTATATTGTTTAAAATATGTTTCCTAATCCTAAATATTTCTTCTTGTGTTGGTGGTTAAATATTAGTGAGAAATAGAGCATGTAGGACTCCTATACACAGCTGATATACTGTTTAGATTTCTGCTTTGGAAAATACATTTTATTTATCATTGCTCAATAGAAGATTTCTGTGATTTTTCAATATTCTGTGCAGTTCTTTTCACTAACACTACTGACTTCTCTTGGGTGCTAATTTTTCATAGGGAAGAGACTGGTTTAAGGTTCCTTCTTGTTGTCCTAAAATAACTCAATTACTTTGAAGAATTTTACTCAAGTAGTGAGAAACCATCCAGCATGGGCTAGAGAACACAATACCATATAGTATGTACACATACAGCTTTTCATGCCACATAAAACTACACTTCATGGAGTATAGACTTTCCTGTTTACTAATGACTGTGACCTAGAAAAATATCACCCCTCTTTGAGGCTGTCATATTTTCTACACAGCATAACACAGGGGCTAAATATTTTTAAATGTAATCAAATAGCTATCTGTAACCAAATGGGAAAAACAAATTAGGAAGAGTCATATTGAGTTTTTCAAAAAACAATACAGGTCAAACAAATTTAATTCCATTCTGTGAAGAGACAGTAGGCTTTGTAGGTTGAGACTTCCGAGAAAATTAGTCAGTTTGAAAAGACATGTAAAAGAAGCACGGAAATTTGGCAGTGGATATTGCACAAAAGCGCAGTAATCAGGCTGAGTTCCATGTAAGCATTTTCCTGGGTCTGTCTGAACATCTGTTCCTTTGAATGCCAGGAGAAGTTTAAGTCTAAATAGGCCTTTGATGCTAGGGAGGGGAACAAATATGGACTCACAAATCAGGTTTGTGTATATGACCTCACAGGGTGCTTTCTCACTGGTGTGTGGATTAGTGGGTTGTGTGGAGCAGCATGGCTGCACATGAGGTTAGAAGCCACCCTTCCATCTCCAACAAAAGGTGTAGGCAAGTAAGGGAATGTACTCCTGGAAGAGGTGGGTAGGGTTTGTAACCCAGGTCTCCCGCAAGAGAGTAGGGAGAAGGGCACGTAACCAAGCATATTTGGCGAGTGGGGAAGTAGATGGGGGTGAGGATTTCTGGGGATTACTTATAGAAGGGTGATGAAATTTGTAGATGTTTACAAACATTTTGTGATTTCCCAATTTGATTCCGTATGTATAATTCAGAGATTGCTGGTTAATTGCTTTTCATCAGTGATTTTTGATTTAAATCACATGAGGGGTGTATTCCAGTGACTGATGCTGCAATAAGAAACAATAATCTGCTATTGCTCGGACAAAAAGCTACAGGTTTCAATGAAGAAGAGATTCAAGCATTGGGAAAATCTTTCCAAAAGTAAAATAATGAAACACTGGAGTAGGTTCAGAGAACTGTCATGAATTGGAAGTTTCTAAGCACTCTGGAAGACTTCTAAAAAGAGATTAGATAAATATGTATTCGCAAAGCATAAAGAAAGTGTCTGCAAAATGAGAGGTAATTCCAAGATTAAAGTCAAAAGAATTTATAAAATCTGTATTCATTTAGCTTACTGTAGCTTATACATTCAAGTAAATATATTAAGTGAAAATAAACAGAAGAATTGAGAAGTGATTCTAATAAAATTCTAGTAATTCACCCAAGACGGCATAATAAAAACGAGCAATTTAGAATATGTAAGAACTTGACAGTGTCCCGGAGCACATATTGGGGCCATAAAAGTATAGTGTGGTATTTTATTTGTTTTGATGCAGTCAGCATTATGTAGGGTCTCTATCAGTTCATTAGGTCATTTTACTCACATACTTTGAGAAAAGGCGACCCTGTCAACCCATCATTAATCTGATGGGGTCAGTATCTGTGAACAATTGTATTCATTAAAATGGTGTTATAACATCATGGTTTAAATTGCTGCAAGGCTGCAGGATGTTTCTGGTTTCTGCACTGATGGTATATGTATAAATTACACTGAAAGTAGCAGATATTTCTGGTACAGCCATTTTTCCCTACTGATAAGGTACTCTAACACAAGATCGTGATCCAGGGAACTATCCACTTTTAACTGAAGAGATCTCACTCTGTTCCTAGCATCAGTTTATATCCAGACAGAATAGATACAAAGCAAGATTACTTCAGAACACAAGTTCAGTCTAGCCCTTGGAGAATTATGGACTCTCTGGCTGTACTACTTCCAGTGTTGTTCACACATTCACAGAACCGAATAAGAAATTTGAGCTATTTTAATTTTTCAAGCAGTGACCCTTTACCTCTTTTCAGTACTATTCTTGATTTTCTTCCACTTGCCAAATCCTTCTCACTCCTCTAGAGAGGATAATCACAGGAGATTTTAGTAATACAATGTTATTGTAGATTCTGAATCTGTAATGAAGTTATTTCCAATTCGTTAGTGGGTCATTTTTAAATGGAAGTAGGTTTTTTCTCTTCATTCAAAGAATATAGATAATTTGTGTAATTAATCCGGATTTTTTTTCCAGCTTTTTGTCTTGTTTACGATCTGTCCATGCTGAGAGCTTTTGTTGAGGACTCTCAACTCATATACAGCATGAGGGGAATTAAGTATTCTTTTTAGAAGATGACATTTCAATGAATATTATTCCATTTCCTGTTGCCTTAAAATTTTTGGCATTTTTTACCCTTAGGACCCTATCATGTTTCCTTTGTGTACCACAAAAATCTTCTGGTCCAAATTTTTCATAAACTTATTTCTATGGAATCATATGGCAGTCTCAACATACAAACTTATTATTTTCATCCTCCCTCATTTGTCATTAGGTAAAAGTGACTGAAAGATGTGATCACATTTAGTTAGCCTCAAGTCACCTCACTTTGTCTACTTTAGTCACTGTAATTCACAATGTATATATTCCTACTTCACTGTACAACACATATCTTTATTATATGCCAGTATTATATATTTAAATTTATTTCCTTTATTATTTATTTAATTACATGTTATTTCATCCACAATGCCTTCCCTGTTCGCCCACTGTGCAGCTGAAGAACTTCAGGATTTGAATAAGAGGAAAATAGCAGATATCGACAGCATTATTTGCAGCCAAGCTAAAAATTTTAGTGAATACAAAAAAATCTAAGTAAAGAGCCTTTCAAAAAGAGTGGCAAGAGCATGGCAGATTGTGGGGTGCCGGACAGTTTAAAATAGGCATTAAATTATCCTCAGATCTGAAGAGTTTCTGAATAATTGAGAATATCTTCTTCTGGCAGGTGCTCAAACCATGAACTTGTCTGATCATTTGGATTCTATCTTGTCTGTGAAAATTTTATGCAATGTTTCAGTCTGAGGGAACACATTTTGGTATTTATTCTGTGTTTCTTTATGCCCTAGTACTGTCCAAGCAGATTATTTTGCACCAGATGACATGCAGTACTAGAGAAAGGTGTTGTATTTATTTTTTTTATAAAACAACAGTCATAGCTATCAGCAGCATTATGGGAAATATTTCTTTTTAACCATTTGAGTTTTGGAGGTTAGGGATCTTTGGGTTTAGAGACAGCAGGAGTTCTGTTTCTTAAAATGTGTCTACATTGTTCTAGTCGTGTAAAAATAAGATATATTTGCATTTTATCTAATGCAAATAATTATTCAAATACTTTCACATTAAGATTATTGAGTATACAAAATCAATATGTATTCTGCAATAGTCATCCATTTCTCAGCCACTGTACATTGTATGTGCAATGAAATAATTCTGAACTACTGTTTTTCTAAACTAACAGAAATTAGTGATTTACTATAATACAGTTATCCTCTTCTTTTGGGTGAGAGTTAGCAACTGAAATAATGGTGCAAATTGTATTTAAGTCCTAAAAACTAGATGAAGACACTATTATTGATTTTGACTTAAAGAAACTGGGGAAATGGCTTAAGCTAAACAGAAAAAAGTAACTCTTAAATTCCTGATGCTTTAAGACATTTCAAAAAAACCTCCTTAAATTAAATGGATGTAACATAACAGTCCTAAACTTTTTCACTGCAAGAACTTTCACTTGCATGAGGGACAAGAAAGGTTTGGTTAACCCCACGGAAGTAATTAAAAAAAATGGGAGAGTCTGGGTTTGTTTCACTGCTTCACAGTTCTGCTTCTAAACTAATGTCTTAACCAAAATACTTAAAGAAACAATTAATCTAATGGATTCTTTTGCGCATCCTGAACTCTTGTTTTATTATTATAGATTTGCATTTAGGCTTGCCTAACTTATTTTTTTTTAAGTAAACTAAGAAACTGAAGTTACTGGTAAACCTTTAAACTGTTTCCTGGGAGGATTCTTGCAAATAGTATATTAGAGTTATTATTAATGAAGCATATATTTGTGTAGGTGAAGTATTCATGTGTTAATCAAAAATGTGATGGTGAGCACCACCCTCTTCAGGTAGCTGTCAATGAAAGAAAAATTTAAAAAATCGTTTCTGTTGCTTCCAAACAATTTCCAGAGATGTCCTCAATGTGTGAAGCGGCATGTTTGCCTTCACAGAGCAGCAGCAGGAAAATTAAAAGCAGGATTGACACAAGATAGGCAGAGATTATGCCCGTTAGTAAGGTTTTTCCTTTTTATAATGAATATTATTAAAACTGAAGATAATTGAAAAACTAAATAGATTTTAAAATGACCAGTTCCACTTTGGAAGGAAAATATAAAGATTCTGGTTTGTTTGCTGCCCAAGACAGATTGTTCTTCCATAATTTAACATTTATTATCTTTTAAATTTGAATCTCTTTGATTTCAGAGTCTTGAAAATAAAATAAGAATATCTACATTTAAAAGCTCTTACATTTCAGGATAAACTATTTCTAAATAATGAGTTAAGATACTTGATAGTAAGACCAAATGGTTGCCTGAATTCTGAGATCCATTAAATCATCAAATGTTCTATATTTAGATATATTATTTTTTAATCCCTGAATGTGTTTCCATATTTTCAATATCAAGTGTTTTTAGCAATCACTCTTGAAGTGACCTCACATAAGGACTGTGTTGACAAGGCTTTTTTTCCTCCACTAGATAGTCAGATAGTTATTAAACTTTTCATTTTTTTTTCAATTATTTGGTTTATTCTTTTACAACCTAGTTGTCAGATATCCAGTCTTCAAATTAAATATACTCTGTGAATAACCTAATGTGGCCTGCTAAGAAATCAAAGTTTAAACTCTTCCAGAGTTTGCTGAGTCTTTATGTGGGAAGATTCCTCTGACAGGTAGGAAGTAACTTAGGAGCTGAATTTATAGTGGTGAAATACCATTATATGAGAAATACCATGTAAAGTTCCATTAGGTAATACTCATCATAATAATATTAAGCACTTTAGCATAATATTTAAGAGCATTCAAAACTCTTTGGAATATCATTCTTCTCAGAAATTACAATCTAGTTTTTGTCAAATAATACTGTTGATAATATCAGTTGACGTAATTTTGTATTGTTAAAAAGGTTTTTATTTTGTTTTGTTTTGTTTTGTTCTGTTCTGTTTTATGTTAAACTTTTTACTTTTTGTTCAAGTAATGATGCAATGTTGGTCAATTAGTTTTAGGCACTAACCATTCTTTGAGGTTGTCTTAACAAAGCAGTTAGAGGAACTTCTGTGGATGACTTCAGCCTTTGCCTGGTTTCCAAATGATCCAGCTGGCACATGGTAATTTGTGTTGGGGAGTTAAAATCAGCAGATTACGAGGCAAGTCATCCTACACCACTGTATACTGTTGGTTATGAGTAACTAGTATCGCTTAAGCTCTCCATGAGCCACTTACATGGCCCGTTGGATACAAGCATTCCATCTTAAACTAGTTTTTCCTGCTGAAAAAATTAAATGCTTTTTAAATTGCACCATATTTATTTCATTATATGATAAGAATTCCATTTTATGTTCTTGCACCTCTTGGAAGTATGGTAATAAGATATTTGTGTATATTTGCTGTTCCCCATAACAAAAGCCAGATAAAAGCAACGGTGAAGGAAGTAATAAATCTACCTGAGTTTATGGCTTGGCCCTGTTCGAGTAGCAAAGTTAATATAAAAGATTTCTTCAAGCATAAAAAGGATAAAATGCGATAAAACTAAAATAGCTAAGTGAACCTAGAGAAAAAATGTATCATTGCCTGCTAACTTTTGACAACGTATTTTTCTGTAAAACACATTCACTGGGGGTTAATACTTATTGTTTTCTTGAAGGCAATTACTCTACTGTGCAGTACATTACACTGCAGAAAATCCACACCAATAAACACGAATAATAACAATTCTTTTAAGTGTCCCCAGTGTGCTGTGATGTATCTATTTCTAACGCACATATTAAATCTAAACTGTTCAACAAACATTATAGAATGTATTTGCGGGGCTTAATGCAGCTTTTCTCATTTAGCATTCTTAATAGTGAAAAATTGGCTTCAACACTGCAGTTTCAACAGCAGCTCTCACAAAGTTTATTTAAATTTTCAGGAAACAATTTCAGAAACTAAGCCCTTGTTGAAAAATCAGATACATGACTGAATAATAAAGCATCATAAAATAGAACTGTTGGCCTTTGTCTTGCAAATTATTTTGTATTGCTGCTACTGGGTCATATGAGCTAGGCAGTCACTTACATTTCAGACTTTCGCTCTAGACCATGAAAAATATTACACTGTTTAAATCTGTTATTAAAGTAAGTGCTTTATCTTTAATAATCACATACTGTAAAATAAACTTTCTGGAACTCATTTGCCTATTTGACTATTATAAATTACTTTATTTCCCTTCATTGTTAAGAGGAAAGACCTCTATTTTCCATGATGTCTGAAGAAGAGTGAGGACTGTTTCTTCTTTGATGATTTTGGAATTCTACACAATGGTGGAAGCATTAACTCTGCAGTGGATAGATTTAAAAAAAAAACCAAAACACCTCCATAAATTCTGAGATTCCTCTGTGATTTCAGTATGGTAAAAGTACATACGGATTTTGCTTACCGCACTGAACTACCCTTGACAAACAGCCAATAATTGACCATCCTTTGGGTGAAGAAATTTTTCCTGATATCCAATCTAAACCTTCCCTGGCACAACTTGAGGCACTTTCCTCTTGTCTCACTTTGCAACTACATTATAAAAATAAAATAATCAAAAATAATTTTGCCAATTGATTTCTACTGACATTTTCATGTCAAAATTATCAATGACTAATTGTTTTATATAAAATACTCCAATTTGTATAATTTCTGAGTTTTCTTATGCTTTTGCTTGCAGTTCTCTGCTGCTATACTGTACATGGGCTTATGTCACATCAAATTAAAAGAACTGGAAAATTGCCCTTTGTATGACTTAAATTTCTGCTCAGATCTCTAATTAGTTATATTTTATTTACATGGGGTCTAAAGTAAAGCCACTTTCAGTTACTAAGAAAAATGCTTTTCGATTAAGGTTTTAGTGTTTAGGTTAACCCTAGGTAGATTCAGGACTCAATTACCAAGTGTGCTTATGATTGATAAGAAGGAAAAAAAATCCCACCTTTGAACTATATTTTAAAAGTCACCTTTTTTTCCCCCAAGCAACATTATTTGGAGTTAATGTGCAATTTTGTTGTGGTAGTAGGCTTGAGGATCTCACAGAATAACACAGAATACTAAATATGGGTTACATAATATTTTGAGATATATCAAGGAGCAATTCAGAAGATTAGTTGGTGTCAGTATCAGATATAGCTACTTCTATTTGCACAAAAAGTGAGATTTTTGTCAGCATTGCTGTATCCACCTTACCAGAATTCTTCCAGGTTTTGAAAAACAGCTTTCTGTGGTAAGGAATAAAGCAGCAACAGCACAATAGCACAATCTATGAGGGCAAGATTGGTCTCTTATTCACAGAGTGATTTCAAATTGCCAGAAGGGACTGCCTGCTGTAAAGCGTCTTTGTGGGGAACATCTTCTGCAAAATTGAATAATAATGTTTCTATGGCCCTTAAGCATTTTGTGAAGGATGTGTGTTTTCCTGAACTCGTTTCATTTTCATAATCATAAAAAAGTTTCTCAATACAGCAAAACCATTCTGTTTCGTACAAATGATCCTGGACACCTCCTGGGAAACCTTTCTTTATACGGAATGAATAAAGCCCCATTCAAGTAAGGAATCTAGGAAGAAAAGGTCTGACATTTTCATATTTTGTTCTCATTCCTGTTCTGAAAAGCTTAAAAAGTATAAGAAAGAACAATCTGGGCACACATAGATTTCTGTGATTAGGCACTTTCTGTACACTTTTCAACTTCTATTCCTTAATCTTGTTAAACATTATTTGCACTACAGGTACTTATTGAGAGTAGCTTTCATTTTAGTTGGAGATTTCTCCAGGGAAAGTTCTGGAGACCTGAAGCTCCATTAATACCATTTTTTGTTTTGTACTTCTCAGCCTATGAAGTAGATTGAAAAAAGCATCTTTTAATGCACATATTTTAAATACGAATCTTTTCATCCCTGACCTGAACGTTCATCCTGTGTCATTTGATAGACCTTTAAAATATTAATCAGAATTTTTGGAATTAGCAGGAAACAGTGTTCATAGAATCGAAGAACCTCTGGATTATCTCAAAGAGAGATGTGAATTAAACTTTATTTAATATTTCATGTGCAATACATTGCATTAAATATTCATTGTGTTTGTCAGAGGCAAAGAAGAAAAATAGGATAATATCTTCTAAGAAAATCTCTTAACAGATTTCTGAAGTATTCAGCCACAGTTAGATTTTTGCTTCTCTGACTTTAATTGTCTTCTTGCTTCTACCTTCATGAGGTGGTGGAGCATATAGGAGGGTTTGGTTTGCCTTGTGAAGATGTGGAAAACAGCATCCTCTAGGCTTATGGAAAGCTGACTTACAGAAAAAAAAAAGTAAAAAAAGGAATATCCTGTTTCATGGAGGAGAAGTTGTCCAGAAAGTGAGGTAGAGTCTCTTTAGCAGTATTTCTGTATTGCTGTTACAGAGATTGTTTATACTGGTTTTGAGGATTTAACATCTTTCGTGTTGATTTTCCTTGTAAACAACCTGAATTTGGCCTGACAGCAAAACTCATCTGGTCTTTTAGTTGATTAAGAGATGAACCCTTGCCATTTTATCTACTTAATGTCAGTCTTATGGCATTACAACATACCTGAATGGGAAAAACAAAGCTTCGAGTGTGCTGGATAAACGTAAGTGTAAATGTAGCTTTTTCCTCCTCTGAAGAACAGGACAGTATACTCTGAACTTTACAATGATCCCACGTGAAAGCATCATTCATTGGATAGCACAGTCAGCCTTCAGTACACTCACAGGATTGTCCTTCATTAGAGTGGTTTTTGCCCAGCCAGCTGGGTATAGGTTAGACACAAGATTGCAGATGGATAATGGACAAGCAATGGTAGTATATAATAAGCATAAATTAATTTTCTTCTAACACATGAAGATCCTGAATATCCTATAGCTCTGGCAGGTGCAAAACTACTCATTCAGTGATTGTGTTTTTCTAGAAGAATGCCTAAATGCTATTAATAATGGGTTTCCAAGACTATACTCTTTAACTGTGCTCTATTGCTGCTGTAGCATTTGCAAAACTTGTAGGAGCAGAACAGATACTAGCCACTGTGGTGACATTCTTGGGGCTTCCTGATAGTTAAAAAAATTATATTTAAATGCTAGCTGTGCTTTGTTCTAAACCAGGAGTATAAAAATTGAAATGACGAAGTTGTAATGGTGGTTGATGATGCAGCTTCAAAATAAAATCCTTATCCAGCCGGCCCACTGTGTTTAAAAAATTGAGTTTGTGAAGCAAGCAGCATCACTCACAGAGGTAAGCATCCTTGCTGAGCTTCCAGCAGCATACAGGACTCAATTTTGCTTTATGCTACAAAACACAGATGAAACATATCTATCCTGAGAAAGAAGTCTATCAATTGTAAGGGATTTTTGAAAAAAATGAATGAAGATCACAGTACTATGACTTTTAGAATCACTGCAGCAGCTAAAAAACCCCTGCTTCAGGCATAATACATACAGTATGGCATAAGCTGTAAACACTCCAAGCAAAAAAAAAAAACCCAAACCTGTCAACACTGCCCAAATCCAACACAGATACACAGTGATAAGACTAGACAAGATGCCTTTTTTTTCCTTTGCACTTTCTGCTCTGTTACTGTGGAAAAACATTACAGAAATGCCTTTGAAGCCAAGCAACTGACACTTTTCACTTTGGAAAAAAGAAAAAAAAGTTGTTCTTTCTTTACGCTTGTAGATTTCTGCTCTAGATTTCTGCTCAATTCTTTTGCTGTCTGGTAATGGTAATCCAGAGCATTTACCAGCCAGTGTGAGCAAAAAATGGCAAAAGGAAACAAAACCCATCAGGTTTTGTAGCAGGTAATTATCATACCCATTGTAGCAGATAATTACTGTCTGATTTTCCATATAAGCCAAAAAAAAGGCTAGTGTTCTCAGAAGGAGGCAGCAACTTGAAAGCCAAATTTTTGGTCAACTATTTGATTAACTTTTCGATTAACTTTTCAGCTTTTAAACCCCTGCCTGCTCTTCTGAAGTGCTGTCTTTCCCAGCTCTTGCAGTTAAGAAAATATCTGCAGTTCTGTAAATTTCATTTTGCTTGGCCTTGGAAATAGTGCTCTACAGGGTACTAAGTTAGTATGAAATAAATCAAATCAAGAAACTGATGAATTTTGTGATCAAGATGAAATTGAAAGAAATTAAACATTCTGAGGCAATGTTAGTTTTCAGCATTCACAGCTGCCAGGGTTCTCCAGTCCATTCCATCTATCTGTAACAAATAACCAGTTTTCCAAAACAATAAATCATATTTAAAAACTAAATTATTATAAGAAATGAATCTACAGAGACATACATAATATTTGCCTGAGTAGGAGCATTAGATACTATAGATCAACTTATTAGCAATAAATGTGTCCAAGCCTAATAAAAAATAGATGTCTAATTGCATAGAAGACACAGTTGGTCATAACATTCATTTATATATGGTATAGTCTTTACAGGATGGCACTACGGACTCTCACGTTGCTCTCAGATGCACCCTTGTATTACTTGTCCTACCAGAAGCTTATTATAAGCAATCTAAGCCATGCCAAAACAAAGAAGATGAACTATGCACTAGATAACACTGGAGACCAAAAATGAGGAAAGCTTAGGTTAAAGGATCATCTTCTGCAGAATTTGTGTGCGATCTTGATGAGATGAGCAACCCACATGAATTTATTTCCCCATTTGTAAAATGGAAATTATGTTTATTTAGTAAACAGAAAATTATGAAGTTCAGTCTAGCCATCTTTGTCAAGAATCCTTAAATTCTTGTATACCAGACACTGTATTATTTATTGAATTCCTTCATCTTTTATATAAAACAAAGTTTGAGATGTGAAAGAGTGCAGTTTAGATGCTATGATGTATACTATGCTGATTAATGTTAAATTAAAAGTGTTTGACTGATATTTATTATGCCAGGACTAAAACTACTTGGAAAATTTCTGTTGAAATACTTTTCAGTGGGAAATGTCAACAAAATTGATGTCTTAAGTCTGCAATTTTAAAGCATTTGCTCTTTTTTTTTGGTCATGAAAATAAAAATTAATTGCACAGAGGTAGTGAGCTAATAAGGACCAGAAGTACTTTTTTTCTGCCAGTGAGGCTTTCAGCAATTTCACTTGCCACCAGTAAAACTGGCAGGAATTTTGGGCAGGGAGCAAGCCAAAACATTTCTCTTTATGTTATTCCAAACCCAAATGTTCTTGGGAATCCCTTTGCTCTTAAAAGCTGTATTTTTAGTTTTTATCCTGAAGTGGGATGACAAAGATTTCCATTATTTTAGAGAGCTATTTTTAATTTTCAATTTCTGTTACACAAAAAATTCTGTTATACAAAAATTAGGCAAGTAATAGATGTTTCTTAACATCATGCTTCTGCACAATACATGCATATGTCATTGAAGAGCCTTGATTTAACAGGATAAACCAGTTGATATCTCTATAGCAAAAGGCAGCAGCTCTGAGCAGTGACTTATCAGAAAATCCAAGCACTTCCTATGTGTCTGACATCTTCAGTGTATGAATTTCAGTTGCACTAGATCACTAATGTAAAGTGTATTTTAATAATCCCAGTCACACAGCTACAAATTCTGCTGTCTCTCATATCTGTTCAATATCCTGGGACTTTGTCAAAGTAAGGGAAAATGTAGGTTAGAATGTGACAGGATGTAACTCAGAGAACACTCACTAATTCATCTCCCTCCAGCTCACATTAACCTGATGTAATTTTTCTAGGAACTGTTGCTGAGAACATATTAAGTAATTGTTCTTTACTTTCACAACATTTCTATTTCTGAGGCTGGAAGAATGAGAGGAAAGATGCCACCTTCTAGTAACTTCACTCTTGGATTCATGAGTCAATTTTAAAATTATTTTAATAAGACCTAAATCCATAAAATGCTTTTTCACTGAAACCTTATGACAAGGAGCTACATTTGTAGAAAATGCACAGTATTTTATGGAGAAACCAAAAGAATGTTCAGTTGCAGAAGATCTTAAAAGGATGATAATTTTTTCAAATATTGTACCTTTAAGGATGTAAATTTTCCCACAGTTGAGCTTCTAACAAGTAAAGTTGCTTATACTAAAGAATTCCAGTTCAATTTTCCAGCTGACACACATACACATTGTGTTTTCCAAACTGCAACACTGAACTCTGAACTCGTTACAAAATCAGATCTCATCTGGAAAATGCAGCTTTGTCATTATAGCTGGGTACTTTGAGGTTTCTATTCCGTTGATAGGTACTCTAAGAAAGTAATCCCCCTCAATTAAGTATGACTTGTCAGTAAAGAAAAAGAGGTGAATTCCTGAGTTGATGGAATATGTAAAGGGATGGGAGACAATGGGAGATGAAGACAGGAAGATAACATTATAAAGGTTTTACCACATGGAAAATACTTTGCACTTATATTCCTGCATTTGCTTTCTGCTACTGCTCCAGATGAACCTCTTTTGTCTTTCTTATTCCCAGTATTCATCTCAGATACTTTGAGAAGGTTTAACTTCAAAGTAAACATTGAACATTACAGCTGCAAAATCCAGGTGCTCTGCTGTGATATACATTTTTCTAGCAACAGCATCTGGATGCTTGGCTGGCTGCACCATGGAAAGCACTGGCTCTGACATTGCTTGTATTGGCATCCAAGGAAATTGCCTAAGGATCAGTCTTCTGTGGGGCTGGCTGGGATATGCTGCCCAGCTGGAGGCCGTAGTCCTTTGATAGGCTTGTCATTGTCAAGAATTTGATCAAGTTTATATACTTAAGAAAAAAATCCTCTTCAAATTTCTCATGATCTCTTCCACATGTAAAGCCCTATTATAGTATAAAGGATCTTGTACAAAATCACTGAGATATAAGGAACTTTTAAGGACTCACTGCTTTGGCTGGCTCTTTCACAATCCATATACTACAGAATATGCCGTAGAAAACTGCATTTCTGTGTTGTGTCAACCTCTTTTTCCAAAATAAAACCATTGTGAGAAAACTGATTTACATCAAGATATGTAAATAACCTCCACAAAAAATCCACCAAAAAGTCTTTGAATTGTTAAATGGAATAACCTGATGAACTAAGTTTGGCAAAGTCTTTCAAACATACCTCTTATGGCCATACAGACTAAAGACTGAAAATATTTCCTTTCACTTAGACACTCAAGAATATAGACAAGTTCAGGAAACCTATGGTAAAGACATGAAAGTAATTGTGAAATTGAGAGGATTAATAATATTGGCTCTATGCATATAATAAGACTGGAAAAGAATTTTCTTTTTCAGTCACTAATAATTTTTTAGAATTTATTTTTATCTGCTTTCTTTGTCAAATTAAAGACACTCAATAACAAAAAAGACCAAACAATAGTCCTTAATCCAGAGTGAGTGCACAACTCAGAGCTCTTCTACGTACAGCAGAAATATTGGCAAAACAGCTGTATGGATCTGATTAATGAGCATGTATATGGCTTTTTCCTTCCTCCGATGATTGTTAATGTTTCTTAGTTTCTCCATGTGTTTTCTTCCACTTTCTACAGCTGGAAACTTCTTGTGCATCACCCTAAATCCACCAAAGAGATGCCTCAAATACTCACAGTTCTACATCACTGGTTTGGAAACTCTCCTCCATAAATCCTTTGTGAGGGAAGAGAAAAGGGTGCAGAGATCATTTGAATACTCTGCTGCAGTTTACCAGCAACCCAGTTTCATGTAGCCTGCAAGGAGACTATAATGAGCCTAATTTTAAATTTAAAAATGCATAAATATGCAAAAATATCTTGCTCTGCATATGTAGAGGCTAGTAAAAGTATTTTCTTTACAGTAAAACCTCTTTTTCTTTTCCTGGAAAATGTTTTATTAATATGACAGGGAATGACCAAAAAAAAAAATTCACTACCTAAAGGTGATTCCTTTGGCTTTCTTTGTTGAAAATCTCCATGCAGATCAGACAGACCTCCTGCTAGGGTCAATATTATTATGATTTTGAGAGGAGAAACAACTTGTACAAGTTGTCAGGCCAGATTTATAAATAATTGAAAATTATGGCTGACTATTTTAGTAGCCAATAACTGGGAACAGGTGCAGACAGTACCTACCAAAAAATTGGTTAATGTTAGGGCATTCTTGGTATGGAACTTTTTATTTGCTGATGATGGACAATTTGTCACTTTGTTCACACTTTCACATGGTCACTTCTTTTCCTTTGCATTTCTGTGATCCAATCACCATAAAAAAAAAGCAGGCACTATATTTAGAATCTCTGAATACATGCTAAAGGCGTATAGATTTCTCCATTAACTGCATCCATCTTTTAAATTCCTAACTGAATTTACACACTGTAATTCTGTAGCTAGAAAAGGTATACTTTTTCAGACACTTCAATATCTAGGATGTTTGCTGGTGATCTGAATGAATTCATAACACCATTAATTTAATTTCTTCTTAATGCTAAAGAAAGAAATTGCATTTGTTACATCAAAGGCATTCCAGAGGCATTTTGCCATGACATTCTCTGATGAACCTATAAAATATTTCATTACTGTTTTCCTGATGGGTTATCCTGTAGAAATTATGAATATTCTGCATTATAATATTAGTCATTATTTCTCCATCTCTTTCTGAATCTGCTTTGAACTTCTCAGGTGAGGCAAAGAGAAAAGAAGTCCACTCACCACTGATCAGGGTCTCTTTGATTAGGCAACCATGCGATAGCCAGAATACTGTCACATTTTCATTATGTTAGTTAAAACTTCCTTAAGCTCAGGCAGCAGGGGAGCAAAGAGTAAGGATTTTTTCCATATACTCATAGACCTGAAACATTCAATTGAGAAACACATTCAGTGGTCTAATGATGCAGTTGGTTGCCCAGAAAGAGCCAGGACATCCCCAGTTTAATGGAGGTTCAGAGCTGTGTGTGAGAAGATGAACTCATCCAAGCTGTACTGCTTCCAAGGGTTTTGGGCTACATGGATCTTCTGCAAAAAAGTGCAGCTAGGAATAAATTGGCATCACAAAAAGGCAGTCTCTTAAATACCTTTAGGTACTGGATCTAAGTCTGCTGAGGCAGCATGTTCGAACACAGGCTCATCCCAAGTGGACTCTGGGTTGTATAGCCAGGCCAGCTCCCAGGGAATCAGTCTTTCACACCGATCTTTTGTGCTCATTAGGGCAAAAGGAGTGTCATGGCACTTCCCAGATGGCATTCTGGTGCAGTGCTACATATCAGCTGAAACCCCATGCTGGCAAGGCCACAGACTTGCTTTAATGAGTCACTTCTTCCAAACAGGGTTAAAGTAAAGCAGAAACCCAAGTGACACTGCAGGAGCCAAACTAAGTCTGGCATGACGGTTGCTGACAAAGTTAACAATCCTGCCTCACCAAAACAGGTTTTTTGCAGACACACAGAGAACAGGAGCTCTCCATATAGCTCTTTCCAGTAGCCACATAAAATTTTCTATTGCTAATGGTCACTGCCCCACAGTTACTGTCCAGTTCTTCCAGGGATTGCTTGGCACACTGCAGACTGAGAGACAAAGGCGTGCCAGGAGCCATTTGAACAGTTTAATCCAGTGGTGTAATTCCAGAGCATGGCAATGGTACCCATTGCTGCTTAATGTACTACAATAGATGCTACATGTTTTCTAGGTTTAGTCATTAGCTCAGCTCCATATTATTCAGGTTAGTGGAAAGTTGATGGCAGTCCACATTAGGCAATAAATACTACCTCCGTATGGTAATATCTCATAGTGCTATCTTGCTTTCATATAACTTTTAGCAAATGCTTACTTAGGTCAAATACACTTTGCAGAATTCTGCAGGGGTAATGGAATTAGAGAGCTCTAGTTGGAAAATAAGTGAAGGATCTTCTCTACATGTCTTGTTGCTAAAAAGTGTCCTTTTTACTGAAGTAGCAGAGATATCAGTAGCTACAATAAAATACTTTATCCTTCCAATGTGCTTTACAGAAATACTTGCAAATAGAATTCAGCAACTTTGCTAACAGGTAAAGTTGAGACTGTCTTTTCCCTTCTTCCTCTGTTGAGTGGAAGAAATAACGTGGTAACACCTTAACTGATGTAATCCTTCGACACTTAGTCTTTTGCTGTTTAGATACACATATATTTTTCTGTTATGCTAATTCAGACTGATAGTAATGGAGAAGGAATTTAAGATCTGAGTACTGCTGGTGTTTTACTGCTTAGCTTCTTGTAATTAAGGAGAAAAAAGAGTGCTTTTCCCATCCGATTTGACAGGACTTATGCAAATTCTGTGCTCAGCATTCAGTCCATCAGACATGCAAGACTGCTGCAGAATTTTTAAAGGATTTTGTACAATCCTTTGTGCCTCCTTTTTTGATTAACATGGTATTTTAGTAAAGAATTCTTTCTTGGGTGTTTAGCAATGAGAAGAGCTTAAAAAGCACAATATACTGCAAAGCTTATTTGAAATATACATTGGACTAAATTTGATATAATACACAATGTAAATGTATCCAAGGCAGTAAAAGTTTACTGACTAAAATAGGAACTTTTCTATTAATTCTTCTGTAGTTTATAGGATTAAAGAACATGAATTTATATTAGGTTTAGTGAATTACTGGTGCAAATTAAAAATCGCTTCTCTGAAATCATGCATTTGCAGATCAATGATGAAATAACAAACCATCTGTTCTACTAGAAGTCTTTTTTTCTGTCTCTTGTGTTGATTTCTATGTTCATAGTAAGTTAGAGACTTGGCAGTTGTAGACACTTAAAAATTATCTGCAGGAAAATGCAATAATGTATCTTTATTGATTTCCAATGAAAAAGCTGTATGAGTTCCCTCTGAACTTTATCCAAGAATGTTATTTGGCTGAGGTTTGATTCACATCTTTTAATGTATTTTTGTTGTTGTGGATGTTGTTTTCTTTGAGTGTATTTTTCAGGGTTTTTTGTTTGTTTCAGAAATGAGATCCAATTTTAAAAAGCCTAGCCCATGGAAAAATTGTGCAAATGAGAACCAAAAAATTCCTTGGACCTTCTATAGAAAATTATAGAGCGTCAGCATTGTGTGCCTAATTCTGGCAGCTTTCATTTGGGCTTCTGTTTAAAATAACCCTCCATATCTCAGTGGGTGAATTGTTCTAAAAAGAAGGTAGAAATTAACACAACAACAGAGGCATTTGTTATGTACACAGGTACTGATACAGATTATACATTTATGGAATGTTGAAATTCAAAGAAAAACAGTGGAAAGAAATTTCCAAAAAGCACAAAATACCATGCCTGTGTATGCAGCTTGCATCTTGCTCAGTGTGACAGAGCTTAGAAGTTTTACTGGATTAGATTTTAATAAAATAATCTTTTTTCATTGGCTTTTTCTGCAGCAAATCATGAGAAAATTATCAATAGCCTGCAGGAAGATGGGAAGGCAGTTGAGGGATTGCTGTATAATAAACCACCTACAGCAGATGCTACTCATCCCAGGGGAACAGTGTATGAACTAGAGGACATGATGGGAGAGATTCTACTATAAGGATGCAAACCTTATAATCCTTCCGAGTATGACATACCCATAGGCTCAAATCCTAGATTCCTATGCGTAGAAACTGCCAGGACCAGTTTGGTGTTCTAAAACATATTGAGTCCAAAGAAAAGTTTTGCATGTCATTTTTACGTGGAAGCAGAATAGTCATTTTCATTACTGATGAATAACAAGCAAGCTCAGACTCGTGAATAAGAAACAAGTTCAGACTTACACTGGGTGTTTGGGAGTGTGAGGGTGGTGGAATTAAATAAAGAAATAAAATCTCCTCTGATGGAGGATTCAGTTTGGAAAAGGATCAGTCTTTTATATTTAACCTGTAAAAAGATGAAGGTAGAAGAGTTTATCATTATAATAATTCTATAGAAAAAATGATGTTTCTCACTTTAAGCTCTCCCATACTAAGAAGAGGAGACTTTCTGGAGGTAATATTTTAAAAGCTAGATCTATTAATGAAGCATAATTTAATGACGGGAATGGTAATTTCTCAACAGTTTTCCTGTAAGGGATCGTGCTTTTTGCTGGACTGTGTAGCTGGTGTTACGATAATTAAATAACATTATCAAGAATAAAGATTAATATATAAGCAAGGCATCAACACTTATCTTTTAAATTGACATAGATTGCAAAGTTTCATTGATAGCACAGATCTTCATCTTTTCCTTTTGTCGTGGATGGAATGATGCACTTCACCCGTAAGACAGAAGCAGCAAAATACTTTTCCAATATAATAAAGTTCAATGGTAAATACAACACTTGTTTATTCAGTGGCAAGATACACTCGATTATTTACTACCTAGAAGACAGGGTCAGACAGAGCTGTCAGGTAGACTCTCCCATTGAGTCATGAGGTACAGAATGGACAAAAGGACCCCCTTGCTTTCCAAATTCCTTCTCTAAGAGGAGTCTAGGTATGACTGCATCCATTCCTAGTCCCAGGTTTGGTCAATGGTTTATGTCTAAAGGATTATATATGTGCAATCAATCCTTTATATCACTTAGCTGAGGTTTTAAAACTGAGTATCTATTTCAGCAAGGAATTTCTTAACCTCAAGGAAAAACCTCGAGAGGCATCCCTGTTCAAGGGGAAGTCATGGCATGCAGGATCTTGGGCAGAAGGGGAGAGGAATCACACCACCATACTGTTCTAACTGCATAGTTGTACTCAAGATTTTCACTTTTTCTATAAGTTATTAGATATTGACAGAACCAGTATGGCTAAACCGGCAAAAGCAGAGTATGAGCTGACTCTAAAAACAATGACACAATTTGAAAACCTGAATTTGATTTGTAGCAGCTTTCATAAAATATGCAAAATTCGTCTTATCTTTCGCACTAAAACACATTTTGGTGGCTTTATATCAAGCATGTAAAAATAAAATCCCTTTTAAAGAACTTTTCAGGATTGAATTAAGCAGATTTTTTTATTACTGCCTTGAAAAAACTACAGGAGAGAAAGATGAGCTTGTCAAAATAAATGAGTATCTTAAGCCTCAAATACATAATATTCTTCTTACAGACAATGAATTTGTGACAAAAAATCATCACCCTCTGCTGCCTGTGAACAAGATGTGAATATTTGCTTTTGGAGTTAATCAGCTGCATTACTCTGTTTATCTGACTGTCAGGAGATTTCTGACCTTGCTAGCAGTGATCTAATTCAATGTCAGTTTTTTGAGGTTTTAGCCATGAATGGATGGCAGTCACACAGGAAGAGAAAGCATGGTCCCTGGCAGCCATGGAGGAAGCAGAGCCTGTTAGAGGTCTGGGGTTCTTACCTGCTGGTTTTGAGAACAGGTAAATCACTGAGATCCTAAAAGCTTGGATTAGAGGTTTTGGCAGGACTTTGCACACTGTTGTTTGGCAACGCCATTTCCTCATGGTTCTGCCCTTTCATGCAACAAAGCAAGAAAAAAGAAGTGACAGTGTCCTCAGAGATGGATATATTTTGACAAAAACATCTGAAAGACTTTGTATGTGTTTCTGGAAGTAATCCAATGAAGTCAAAAGGGTATAAAACTCAGTGCCAGCCTTTATCTTTGTGGGTTTGCCAGTTTCTGTGGTTTTGGTCTGCTGCTACCGTTCAGGCTGTTCCTTACACTGGTTAGCTAGAGGCAAGGACAGGTCTCAAAAATTAAATGATATTTTTTCTCACCTCTCATCACTCCAAATTTACCAGTGCAATCTTCATATAGGGATCAACATTATTTTCCTCTTTTTGATTTGTTTTGTGTTTTCTTAAAATCGAGGAATTTGTATTTGGCCTCAACTTATGGTCAAGGTGATAAGATGTGTGATGGGAGTCCTATGCTACATGAGAGGGACTCATTTAGGAAATGGAGAACAGTCCTCAAAACCTGTATCTTGAAAAAAAAAACAGTAGTAGAACGATATCAGACTGAAATATATTAAATAGGTATAAAAAAAAAGATACTTTTATGGCACCTTCTGAACAGGAAACTATTCCTAAATCCTAAATTCTTTCTTTTCTTGAAGAAAGAATGTCTATAACTTTAAAGAAAATGTCTATAACTTTAAAAAACATGTCCATAATTTTAAAAACCCACTTCCCTTTAAATTTTCCTGGCAGCACTGTGTTTCAAGTAGCTAATTTTCTTCCTTCCCAACAAAGTAAGCAGAACATTTTCAAAAATGCATTTTTCCTCACAAAACCAGAATAATTAGGTGTCTGTATGTCTATATTCATATGTAAATGTATGTATATTCTTAAAACAAAGATGCTGGCTGCCTACTAATGTCCTAGGCTTCATCACAGCAGCCCATTGTTCATATCTGAAAACTGGTTTGAAGATTGGAGGTGAAGTTTTCCAAACCTCTGGCATCTTTTGAAAAATTGACAGATGTTGCTGGTAAGATAAAAGGCCTTTCCACTCACTCAACCACTACTTGTACATGTCTGTCTATAATCTTAATAAAAGAAAGAAGATACCTGTGATTTTTTTCCCTGGTAGCAATAGTATTATGATCATTTTTCTGAATCTATATTTTCCATTTTGCTTTATAGTCTCAGCTCATTTGATCTATATGACACCAATCTAGCATAAAAATAATCAAAATGTAGAGTTTAGGTTTAATCTCTTTTTTGTTCAGAAGGCCCTACATTTTCCTTCTCATCTTTCAGAAAAGATCTTCACTCAATCTATGGTAAGAAATTTTAATTAAAATATTTACATTACAGTTTTTAAAGATAGCTTGTTTTGATTCCTTTTTAGAAAAGCATTACCTCCTACTTTTATCCTTGAGGGGGAAAAAAAACATCTTTTGTCAATTTATTTTTGTTCCTAAGTGTTACTATAGAAGTGTCAAAATAATTAGGTCAAGTAGTGGTAATAAGCCCAACAGAAATAAACAACTCATCTTGTGAGTCGCCCTAAGATTATTCAACTGCAGCTTGCAGTTTAAATTTTGTTAAATTTATGAGAGCTAGTTTAGTACATTGAAGACAAGAATAGATTTAATATTATGTAATTACATTCATTAGAGATTTCTGTCTTTGTTTAAGAAGATATAAAATCATTAGCCCCATCCTCCCTCCTGCTTTTTCCTAAAAGAGCTGAGGAGGAAATCTGTCTAACTTCAGCAGCATCTAAAAATTAAACACAAAAAAAGATGTTGGAATTACTACAAATTTGAAATTACCCTGGCCATATGGAAATTTTTATTAATCAGATAGGGTAATACTATCAGCTAGCAAAAATCATACAGCTTTATTGGCATGTATGTTTTTTACAAGATAATTCCTCATATTTGCACCATTTACTATTAAGAAACTTATTCAAAATGTCTTTTTTAGTAATACATGTAGACATAGAAACATACATATCTGCAAACACACATGTATGTGTTTGGCTCATATTTTTACTTTAAATGGCATAAAATTCAGGGATCATAAATCACAGTAATGAAGACTATAGTTATACCACCATATTTTTGACAGGTACCAATATTAAAGATATTTCATCAGTCTCTGATTTCAAGCTGTGTTCAAATATGAAATAGATACCAGGAATGTCATCTTCTCTGAAGAAGCAGTCCTGAAACTCAATCTCAAACTGGATAAAGAAAAGACAAAGTTCTCGCTTTGAACAGGAAGGCTTGATCTTTGTATTTGAGAATCAGAAAGAAAGGACAGGTAGAAAATTTTTATGCTTAGGGTCTCAGAACTACACTTTGCAGAGGTTTTGTCCTGTTACCAGATGTCTGGCTTGAGGTGGATGATAATATAACTCCTATGCCAAACCATTAGCATCAAGATGAATTTCTTTCTGTTAGTGCCAACAGGCTTTGGATCAAAATGTACCAGAGTCAGCACTGCAGATGCTCCATATCATTTTTCTTCACCTCGTGTTGGAAGCTGCTGCAGGTACCCTAAGACATTGTTACTGGGATCTACATTCAGAAAACTCTATAGGAGACTACTTTTCCCTCACACCACCTTTACAGAATCACAGAATATGTTGAGTTGGAAGTGACCCACAAGGTTCATCCAGTCCAACTCCCATGCACAGCACCATGCCTAAGAGTCACACCATGTGCCTGAGAGCATGGTCAAAATCCTTCCTGAATTCTGTCAGACTTGGTGCTGTGACTGCTTCCCTTGGGAGGTTGTCCCAGTGCCCAATCATCCTCCAGGTGAAAAATTTCTAATTTAAATTCTAATTTCTAATCTAAATAAGTGCTCATTTATATGAGTAAAACCTGACATGGGATTAAATGTTCTCAAGATTGTGCCATAAGTCCAGCCAATTACTGGTAATTGATCTGCATCCACAGTCTTCTTGTTGCTGATGGTAGTAGTGTTTAACTGATGGTAGAGTGGGAGGAGATGTGCATGTGGCACGTGGCATAGAAAATGTAGAAAGCTGAAATATTTAAATGGTCATTAAGCCAACACAGAAGACTAGATTTGATTTCTTTTCCATCACCCCTTTCTGCAAAGAGATTATATAATTATTTTAGACAGAAATCAACAAGTAAGAAAGCAAAAAGTAAATCATATAAAGTAACAGGATGATATTGTTAGAAGCTTTAGAAATGTCCCATGAGTTTCCTATATTAATTCTAACAGCAAGTAAATATTAAGGTTTGGGAAGAGTTTTCTTTACATTAAAAAAATGTACTACTGTTCTAAGCTGATTTGCAAATAAGAACAGATAGCATGGTTACTATGACATGAAATAAAAATGTATGAAGAATTTATTTTCCTCATTATTTCTCAGAGGCTTCGTCTGTATGACCTCTTCTAGTTTTTTTGCTCTCTACAGCAGGCATTTTACTTTTTCTCGCAATCTCTCCGTGGCTGTTATTTCATGAAATTGTTAATTCAAATTGTAAAAATATATCAGAGTAATAAGACTTTCACTGTTGGAGCTTCTACCCCCTGCTCTCGAGACCTACAAGTTTCTACTCTGACAGTCTAAATTAAAGAAAGTCTCTTTCTCCACTTTCTTTACGGTCTGTTCCCTACTCACACGTAAATTGAAATCCTTTATATTCTTTTAGTCGTGACAAAAATAGAAAAAAGAAAAAAAAAAAAGGGGGAAAAAAAGCACATATTCCCCCAGACACCTGGAGCTTGTTCTGTATTTCTTTAAGTATGGGAATTTTTAGGCACTAGGATTAATAAATCAACCAACATTTTTTTTGTAAATGACAATTTATCTGGAACACTTCAGGCACACTTGAGACCTTGCCTAAATAATACATACAAATAATTATAGCACTAAGAAGAAGTAATGTTTATTCACAGGAGAAATTAAAATGTAAGTACTTTCCTCACAGTTTTATTTTTAATTGTTGTTGCTAGAAGTGAAAAATTTGATTAAAAATCTAAATAGATTTTGAAGGACTTAGAGTGTTCAGCAGCCTACATTATATTCAATATTCTCATTATACTCAGAAGACTCTCTGAATCCAGAGTATTTTGGAAAATGAGGCCTCCTCTTTCTGGAGTGAGGGGAGACATTCAGAAGTACCTACACGTATGCCTGCAGGAGGAGTGAGTGTTAAAGAGCACACAGGAGACATACAACTGCAGATTTACTAACGCCTGAGAATTCTGAAAGTTATTCTCATAGACTTTGCAAGATTTATTCTCATTTTGGAGCTCTATTCTTGATCAGGACCGGTGGTGTAAAAGAAATGGGGGAAAATCAGGCCTTCGAGAAATTACTTTCGTCCCCGAAACAAAACAGAAAACTTCTTCAGGTGTTGTGAGATATCCACCATTTTAAAGGGTGTGGTTGGAGCATTGCATATTTCAGGTGTAAATTTGGTAAGGGGTGCTTGCTCTGAGTCCAACTGTCTCGGAAGGGACAGTGAGGCACCAGATGGGATTGAAGCAAGATCTAATGGTCAAAAGAATTTATAACAATAATTAAAATGTAATGGCAGATTATTAATAAATAGGAAGCTCAAATTTTAATTTTGGCATTGTTTTTCTTTCTTTAAAATTACAGGCCACAAATATAATGTCATAGATCCAGAGCGGAATCAGATTGCCTTGGAATCAGACTACCCTAGGGAGGATTTCTGTCTCTTAGATGAAAATAAAGACTTTTCAGTGTTTTATTTCGATACAGACAATCTAGAAGAAGGACAAAAGGTGCATATGGGTCACTCTGAATTAATGCAAACATAAGCTTTCTCTCATTTGAGGAATGGAATAAAAATGGCAGAATTTTCCTTATTTCAGCTAAATCAGCTCACTAGCTTCTGAACCATACAAACAAGTGTGTTTTTTCTAACTCCAAATTGCACTGCACTAGAGCAATTCCTTCAGAATAGAATAATAGTTTCCCGTAAGTTGGCAGTTTTACTCATAATCATAACAGATTATAGTAGAATTTAGTGACATGCTGAGACTAGTGAATTTAGTGACTGTGAGATAACTGGTTTCAGAACTTTAAATTGCTGCTTTGTGTTCATTTGTAGCTCTATAATACGCATGTATTTTACGAAAAAGGTATTACTTCTACTGAAATGTTTTAAAACTGTTGTCAAGCTTGTCCCCTTTCAGTTTGAGGATTGTCAACCTGACCATACAGTATTTTCTTACAATATTTTCACCTTAATTCTTGTTAAATTTGACGTATTTCAACGAGGTTACAGGCTTGCACTTTAGAGGAAAAAGCAGTCATTGTCCTTCTTTCTCTTTATCAACGACTTCCAGCAGCAATGATGTGCCGTAGTGCTGCACATTATGCAACTATACCCATTTCTTTCATAGTCCCTTTGCACTTTACAAATTGTTGTGAATCCTGGATTTGAGTATTGAGGAAAGGTTATTTTACACATCAAGGCACTTGGTAACACATACATTTTTATTTGTATCTATTTAGATTTTTTTGGTAATTTTAATAATCTTTAGATGACTTCTATATTTTTATCTTTAATTGTGGAAAAAAATGTACATTTAATTTTATTGATATTAATATTATATTTCTGTGGATATCTTCCAGGAATTCAAGCCTTTTTTTTGTAATTTCATCTGAGAAATTCAAATCACACTTGATATATGAATATTTATTCCAGTATTCATAAGCTCACCCAAAAAAAGACATTTGCTAAAATATAGCTATTCAAAGTGGAGCTTTTAGCATGACACAATCTTCCATTAGCATGCCAAACCTCAAGAGGAGTGAAGTTGAAGCATTCTGTTCATATATCATGCCAGAAAAATACCACAAATCATCAGTAGAGTTTTTTTCACATTACTTGTAGAAAAACTCTACTCTTTTTGACTTCTTTCCATATAATGAGACTCAAGTTGTGAGAAGGTTTAGTAGGATAGGATTTTGTTCTGCTAATTGATGAAAAACTCCAGAGCTAAAAAGAGATTTAGTTTTCACTTTTACACTCTCCGTAGCAGCTGGTTACAGCCAGGGGTAGCTTAGAGCAGTTCTGAGGCTGCTCTATTTCTTCAGACAAAAGTCCCAGGCTGACCCAAGAAAGAGGAGACAGAAAACCAGATTTGCTCCCTGCAGATGCTCTGAGGTAACTCCATAGACCTGAGAAGTTATCTTGTATCTTAGATACATGAGTCATGTCAGTGATAAGAAACACACAAGCACCTAATCTCTCTGCAAATAAAAAGACAGTTGCAAAATGTTATTGATTTTTTCAGGCTATTGCACTCAGGTTTCAATGATGGCAGCAAATTCAAAAGACTTATTTTGCACTCACTAGGTAGAAAAATTTTAACTCACATGCCTATGGGATTGTGTTCTACTGAAAAGTCCACCTCTTTATGCGCATAAACTCTCCTTTTTTGTCTAAATATATCAAAAGAGTTCAACACAATGTGACTCACTTCTGGGTCTTGATTAGGACCCAGAGTTTACGCTGGTGATCTACCTTGGGACGATAACTGGACCCAAACTGCTGTGCTGAGATTCCAGGTACTGAAGGACACAGGAGTAAGTGTAACATTTTCTTAGTGGATGTCTGCTGTAGAAACTTGCTGTAGTAGAAATAGAAATGCATCAATATAAATCAAAAGAACTGCAAGACGGTTTCTGTGCATATTTTTCATTGTGACATTGGAGTGAATGGTGACCTTACAAGAATATAGACAGATAGATATATATGAATTCCTTACCTTGGCTGCCAAAAATAATGACAGGGAACAGCAATCTAAAAACTCATCCACAAAAAAATGAAATGCTGAATGGTACTTAAATGAGTGAAAAATAAATCAATATGAGATTTTATATCATTCCTGATGTATTTTTAAAGGAATATACCCTTTTTAAAGTAAGTCACAGAGGAAGATTAGACTGCACTATTTTTTTTAATAGCTCTTTACAGAAAGAATTGTAGCAGTGAAATGGATATTTAATGAGTGTGAATACAAATTATATAGCACTAGGCAAAGATTTTGGCAAACATGCAAACTCCATGTCTTTTCTAGACTTATAGATTTTGAGTGTTATTCTAGGTTTCTAAAGCTGAAAAATTTAAGAGAGAAAAATGTTTTACAACTGATTCATAGAATATCTTTTAAGATGTCCATTGTTATTTCTAAGGATTTGATTCATAGAGGCTTCCCAATTCTACTTTGGAAATCTGCTTAGACCATAACAGTTGGTATCAATTATCCAATATCTTAGATTAGATAAATCTAGGTGTTCAGTAAGCAAGGGAGAATACAGGTTTGAGGAGAGCAACAGCAAGCAAAGTCAGTTCTGAAGGCCAGAAACAGTGTTGTGGTTAGAGCAATAAATTGGGAATGAAGTTGCAGTTTTCAGGCTTCGTATTTAGGAAGATGTTTAGCAGTTGGTTAGAAAGTTGTTTTTAACTGTACAAATGAAAATTCTGTGAACATTCATAGATTTAGGACTTGTCTAGATGTGAACTTTTATTCTGCCTGACCTTCAATCCACATCTAACTTTTTTTCCTTAAAGCTAAAAATTATTTAATAATATTCTTGTGCTAATGAAAAAATGGCCCTCTAGTAATAATCTCCCAACTAAATTCTTCATGTTTGCTTTAGACAAAAAGATACAAACATGAAATAAATATACTTTCAGAGAAAGAGAAAGAGGAAGAGGAAAAAGTGTTAGGGGCTGATACTTCTTTTCTGCCTAAGGACGTATCTTGTAACATTTAAACTCTGAGAGAAGTCAAAAGACTTTTTTTTCTGCAGTTGCATGAAAACAACAGATCCCACTACTTAGTTTTCTGCATTTGTGAGAAATTATTCTAAAGATCACCAGTAAGCTCTATTTTAAACCTTAAATTGAACAATAATTCACAAACTCCTTCACTTCTACCCTCTCTCCCAGGTAAAAGTGATGATCATATACTGATGTTATCTCCCATGAACTCCCATAAACTGATGATCATATATGTCATTAACGCAATCTACTTAAGGAATGATATAAAGAAGCTAAAAAAGAAAAAATCTGTTAATTTAGGCCAAAAAAACTCAGTGAAAATAACAGAATTGTAGCTAAGTGATCAAGCTAATGGTTTCCAACACATTTATAGAATAGACAGTTTCATATTGTTGTTTAAAATATAATCAGAATTTAAATAATTAAAACATGGGGAAAAGATGGCAGATGGATTCTGTGCTTGTCCATTTATTCTGATTTATGATAGCTATCAGACAGATTAAATAATACTCAGACTCTCACATTGTGGAAACTGGCAGAAGGTCAAACAAACTCACTCCACCTCCAAAGCCCATCAACACTCTGGTCATAACATGAGCTTCCACAATGCAGAAATCAGATGGAGATCTGCTGAAATTGGCTTGGTGATATTAGATTTGTTGCAATCATGATGTTATCATTTCATAAATTCTGTAGCTAACAAGTGAAGTCTAATTTTTTTGCAATTTCCTATTATATAGAAACCCTCAAACTCCAGAGCAATGATTTATACCCATCGACATTCAGACCCAGAACTGAATTCTTTCAGAACTTTTTTAGTAGACTTTCTGCTTAATTTTAGTTTTTATTTTTCAATTGCTTATGTATACTGCATATTGGCTGTATAATACCAGTCTTTCTATACAGTATTTTTTTTTTTAGTGAATAGCTAACATCTAATTTTTCCCTAAAAATAAAATTAATATAGGAATCTAGCTTTCAAGTCCCTGTCCAATAAAATATACATGTGAATTACACCATAATGAGGCTAAAAATTATTTAAGTACCAGGGAGAATTCAGAAGAGAAAGCAGAATGAACGTCTTTGACTACATGACTTTATGGAATAAAAACTAAAGGTCAAAATTAAATAAAAATGAGTTCTGAGACAAGTGAATCACAAATGTGCCAGGAAATCTTCTGTAAGCATTATCACTGGGAATTCAGGGTTAGAATTGCATAGTTGTAGAAAAAAGATACCCCAGGTTTCATTTCCTAAAATACATCTCTGAAAGGGCAAAAGCAATTTCTGCTTGTATTATTATAGCAGCATTAAAAACCTCTAACATGTTTAGGCACTAACATTTGTGAATAGAAGACAGCATGGGATTATTTGGTTATTACAGAGAGAGAAGCGGAGGGGAAAAATTTAAATTCATTCTAACACACATTAACCTCAAAGGGCATGTCTGCCTCTGCTGGAACACCTCATGGACTACTTTTCAGTTAGAGTCTGTCCCATAGGAAGGATGCTACTACTCCCTGTCCGAGAAATACCTCTAAAGAAGTCTTTGAGATTTTCTGCAAATGGAGAAATCCCACTCAGGAAAAGCAGGAGGGTGTTCTACTTCTGTTCTTCCAAGCCACTGATTGCCATGGACTGTGGCATTCACTTTCAGATTAAAACATCCAAACTCATTTTTTCTCATGTGAGCATGAACTACATGTGAACTAAGTATCTTTCTCGTATATTCAAGAAAGATTTAGTTAGTGAAGTTGACAGACTCTGCAGAATGACTGCACTGATAAAAGAAACTTCCTGCAGGCTTATACTAATGATCCACTCATCCCAGTGCTCTGGCCTTGGTGGGAGTACTAATGCAGGCCAATAGGGGAGTGTGGCGCATTCTACAGCATAGAAGTCTGGCTGCTTTTTGTTTGAAGTCCATTGCTCTCCTATGCCCCTGTAATTGTCTAGTTTAGTATTACGGGTTTTAGAGAGTACATCCCTGCCTAATCTTTTGCTATCTTCTGTTGGACATACCGCCCTTGAATTTACCCAGTGGAAATCAGTAGGTGTAAGAGTCACCCCATCAAGAATAGTTCAACTCTAATGCCACCATTCAGGCTCTAGGACCACTTTTTCTTTTGCTGCTCCAGCCTACTCTGGCCTCATGTGGGTCTTCTGACAAACATGATCTCACGTGGAGAATTAATAGACCTTGTGAGCATTTGAAATGGCATCAAACACCTCTGAGATCAGTGAACAGTTAGAGCTTAAGAACCTGGCTCAGTCACAGATACATCTGTGCAGACATCCACACTTAGCTGTCATTATTTCGAATTCACTGACACCCCACCATCTGACACATATAATCTTCCCTCAAATATAACAGCTCTTTAACAAGTCTGTAAGGCAGCAGATTATTTTTCATTGTCTTCTCAGTTGTCAGAGATAACCAGAAAGTGTAAATTTGCAAATCTGTGGGACACTGAGTACATCAGCATATACTGAAACAGTCCTGAAATGGAGTGAAAGTTCATACTGCAGAAATATTTTTTCATTGTTTTTAGTTCCCAATGGAAATTATTCCAATAGCAGAATATAAAAAATATAAAAAGAATATTATACTACAACTGGACTGGCTTTTAAGTCATTCTCATCAAACTCAGTCTCTCTGATAGGGTAGATTTCTTCATGGGAAATGCAGTTTTTATTACCTAATGCTGCCTTCATCATTTATGAAACTGATCTCCTTATTGGATCGTATTTCCATCCTATACTTACAGCCACATTATTCCCAAAATACCGTAGGCCATTGTGTCAGAAAAAAAAGGACTGCTGTGTCACACAATATATAGCCTAACCAAGGAGTTTATTCTTCAAGAGAAAATAAGAGTTTGGTCTATGATTACTGTGTAGTAACAGATGGAAGATGGAAATGAGATTAGTTTTTAAACCAATGTTTTTGAGGCCATAGAATTCTCAAAAATATCTTTATTTCAGGTTCACCCAATTTGAAAATAAGGATAGAAGGGAAAAACCAAACAAAAACCAATAAAGAAGCTCTCTTAATCTCCTTGAAAATTGTTCATTTTCTGAAAATTGCATTTTTGCTGCATAATCATTGACCCTAGTCATCAATATTCTGTTAGTGTGAAGGCTATGGGAGTTGAACCTTTCTGCTAAAGGATTATGAGCCCAAGAATATTAGCTCTACGCTTCAGTAACTATGCAAATGTGTTTATATCCACTGAAATTATGTGATTAAAACTGGGCTTTAGAGATAAAGATCTCAATTTTTCTTGCTGAAACTAGCAGATGTTCAACAAAGGAATAAAGCCTCCAATATATATATATATATTATTTAAGATGAAACACAAGATATTTACATTGGTTTTTCTTGTTTACTTTGTTTACATGTCCAGGCATTTCATTTATAGTTCATCATTTAAAAGAATGATGAGGATCTAATAATGGTCAAATTTATAAGAAGAGCAAGCCTTTAATTTTCCTTCTTAGTTAAACTATGCTTTTGTCATTAATATATCCAGTGTTCCTATACGCATGTCTTCAGATGCAGCTCAGGATCCAATGTGGGATAAAGACTGGATCTGCCTGTCTCTGTTGAGCATTCAGCAGTAAGTAAACTTATATCCTGACTACCAGATCTGGAGTTCCCTATAGGTCAAATATTTAACACACTGAAACACTGGGAAATGAAGTAAATTTATGCTGAAAGGGGGAATAATATGCACACTTCAAAATTTATCTGTTAGTTACATTTTTATGAAGTAAAAAAGAAACGAGTGTACAAGTTGTTTTGAACACGCTAGAAGTAAATTATGTAGTGAAGGATAGAAGCAGAAGACAACTATCTAATTTTCTGAGTAAGATACTTATAAAAAAGTGACCCACCTCTCAACTCCTCGTAATTTCTGTATGCTTGTACATAACGATGTGTTACTGTTTCAGGAAAGAATAAAAAATAGCTTAAGTTGTCTGCATAAGAGCAAAAGATTTTAAGAAAGTCTTCATTTGAAAGACACAGTAATGCTTATGAAAGTGCTTCTAAATGTGAACCATCTGGTTACTTTGACAATTTGGAGGTAATTTTTATTTTAGCACAGTAAGCTCAGAATTAACTGTTCTGATCATTATTGATAATAGCAGATCTTGCTGTACATAATTTGCAAAATAAGCTCCATTCCTAGAGTAATCATTACTCTTTTAACTAAAAGTACTATAATTCAGTGGCATTAACTAGTTCAATAGGCAGAATTGACTCTTATAAATATATGTAACATTTATTTAAGTGTATTCATGTATCCACCCAAACCCACCAAGTAGTCACGTCATATCTTAGAAAAGAAGAACTATACGTCTTCTTCAAGAAATATAAAGGAAACAGAAATGTCTAGAGAAGAATTTTAAATCTCCTTTTCTTTATTGTCTTTGATACCTATCCAAATTTCTTGGTTATTCACAATCTAATCTTGCAGAGGGAAGTTTATGCACATGGATTCTCATTAACTTCAAAGGGATTTTGCAGAGACACAAGATAATTGTTTTCTAGGACTATCAACCTAAAGGTCATTACAGCCAAAGTGTCAAAAAGAATCATTGGAAATGATCCAGATTTACACCAGAGAAAATGTTTATAGAGGTAGACTTCTGCTGATATCTAAATCTCATCTCTGCATATTTTAACAAGTAGGGTTTAAAAAGAATTCTGCTACAGTTCATATTTTCTTAATAAAATTGATTCATGTAGTTGAAGTCCTACCCAGGGCTCTTAGAGTAGCTAATTTGAAGATAAATCTCCCTTTTAAGGAAAGATTTGATCCTTGGATGCACACATGCAATTTTCATTATATTAATGGAAGTCACATTTGTACATCCAAGAGCAAAATTTGCTCCTTAGAAAAAAATGATGTAAAATAAACAGATAATAAACTGCATCAGTGCAGTCAGGGAAGCTAATTGCATAGGAGGGATCTCCATTGGGGTGTGTCTTTAAATGCTGAGAAAGGAAACTTTTGAAATAACACCTATAAAACTCACTAGCTTATAAAATCTGGAACCTTCTAAATATAAAGTGAATTTTACCCTCATTCAAATAGATAATTTTGCAAATAAAACAAAATAAAACAAGAAAAAGAAATCAACCACCCAACTAGAATTTCTAGATTCTTTTCTTTTCCATGTGGAAGGAGAAATGTAAAAACATAGGAGTGGGACAATCTTTTTTTTTTAGAGACACGCTCATGAATACAAAACATTACGAAAAGATAAATAATATTACATTTATTCATACCACTTATTTCTTTCTGCAAGGAATAGAGAATTATCACACAAAGGTCTAGCATGCGTTAATTTCTGCACAGAAAAATAGAGATTAGTTGCTGTAATCAAAACAACCTGACATCAGATAGAATGAGCCTACCACAAGAGAAGAAGTGTTTTCACCCATACAGTGCAAAAGTACAGGGAAATTATACTGATTGTCTCAAAATGCCACGGATTTGCTCCGATTTTTCAGATCAGTATTCTTGTTTTCAAACACATAGTATTGAAAGCAAGTGAGTTTCCTATTTTTTCCAGGATACTCTTTCAAAGTCTTTTAAGGCTGTTTTTACCAGTCCCCTTCTATAATGCCACTGATCTACATCTCTTCAGCTGGGCATCCATTAGAAATTGAAGCAATTAACCCATTTCTTCTGGGATTTTTGCCAAGATAGACAAGCTGACTTTGCTTAACTGAAACCAAAACAAAATGATGGAATTAAGGAATCCCATGATATATGTATTATTTTCATTTCTTGGGTTTCCTAACATTAAGTTTCGTCTTGGAAGACAAAAACAAGCAAGAAGGAGGGCACTGCCCCATATCTACTGCGAACAAATTTCTTCTTTTGGTCACAAGGAAACTTTCCCTGATGATTTTTATTTTGCAAAAGTATGCTGACCTGAAATAATTCAGAGAAGCAACAGCTACCAAAGAAGACTAAAGTAGAAGGAAATTTGAAATAAACGATGTACTTGTGGGACCCATATTTTGTTCCGCCAGGGAACAGCTGTAATCTTTTTTTTTTTGCCAAATTAGGTAACCCACTATCATCTTATGACAGTAGAAACTAACACAGAGGATGTTGTATACTAGTAGAAATGGATACGGATGTGTATCTTCACCAAGAGTTTTTCTAAGTTACTTCTAATGTAAACTTCAATATGACCTTCCGCACACAGCACAAAGTTTATTAATCACACCTCTGAACCGCTCTCTTGTGACATGTAAAGCACAATGAGAATGACCAACATCAGGAGCTAGACAACTAGGTTTTCAGTTTTCAATCATTAGCAAAACTATAGCATTACATACATTTTCCAACCACCCCTAGTTTCTAATAATTTTTATTTTAATTAGATTTAGTCATAAGTGTGGTTTTGATGGTGCATTTAAATTAATGAATTCCTTGCTACCAGTCTGCATACTGTTGTACACTTTTCACCCTTTTACAAAGTTATTTTTTCAGTAAGGTGCTCTGAGGTATCCTCCTAAATAATCTTAGACTGCAAATTATTAGCTGGAAAGTGCTCTCAGAAAGAGCAGCTTTATTTATTGCTGTTTCCCCCTTCCCAGATTCCACAAGCCCTCTATCTTATAAGAGAATCCCTAAGCTTACTGTAAGAAAATCTTTTCACTTCAGGAAAAAACTCAGTTACAGTTAGCAGGTTTGATTGAGACCCTAGAGGTTCTCCTTTCTGTCTTTCCCCACGTTATGTCTTTTACAGACAGTTAAAAGCACTCTCTAGGCTGCTTGAAGAAGGTCATCCAAGTGGTCAGACATAGTAAATATACCAGACGTAGCTTTCTGAAATCTAGTCTGTCGGGAATCAAATATTTTTTTCCATTTTTACCTCATCCTGTTATACAGTTAGTAAAACAGATGCTTTAAAACCAAACAGCATTTCTAGTAATATCTTTTTCAGTGCTTCATATTCTCTAGGGGACTCTAATCCCAAATCTTGGTCTAGGAGAGTTTTGAACACTGGGAAGTTTGGGACAACCTTTCCTTTAAAAAAGCCAGGCCATTTCTAATTTAGAAAAGCAGTTCTGAATGGATTGAAAAGATTTTTAATAGGTTTGGTCTTGGTTTGCTTTGCGGTTTTTTGTCTGTTTGTTTTGTTTGTTTGTTTGTTTTTGCAAACTTTTCTTAAATTTGTTTATTTAATTTCTCTATTCTTGTTGATACGTTCCAAATTTTTATAAAATATATGGAAAAATTAGGAGCAATGGGTAGAAAATAACTTTATGATAGAACAGAAAGAAAATATGTGACAATTCAGTAAATAAAATATTTAGCTAATATAATATTCTTGAAATATTCTCCAATAAAGTCTGTGTGATGAACTTGATCTTCATGTCTGAGTTACTAAAATGATGGTTAGACCTCAGTCTGTGTGTCATTACCTACAAGGAAGTCTTACACTGTAAATTATCATCATTTATTTATTATTGCTCTTAACATTTGAAGTGAGATAATAAATCTCTTGGCTAGCTAGCCATTTAAGACCTGAAGAGAGTTTCAGAATTAAAAAGCTAAATGTCTTGACATACTATAAAATACTTGACATACTATAAAGTAAAATTATTTGCTTATAAATATATGTATATACAAATACATATACACAAACATTTGTTTTCTTTAGCTTGTGTTTTCTGTATCAAAAAACTTAAAAAATCTTAAAGCAGGATTTAACTACACACATAAACATCTGGTCTCTTGACTTAAACAGTGTAGAGATTGGGGTCAATAGCAGATTTTGGCCTAGGCTTTTCCTGAAGATATGAATGCCAAAAAATTAGAAAGTTGGCTTTTTGTCATTTGCAGGTGTGAAAAATGTAATGCGTGTAACTATGGTGATTGAATAAATAACAGAAAAAATATGGAAAAAGTGTAGTACTGGGAGTTTGACCGGCAGCCGGCCAAAAGACTTCCCCTTGTTTAGACAGAGAATTTTTATTATTGTCCAAACTTATAATGGAAGGTACCTCTTGGAGATCTACTAATATAATTAATTCTCATAGAAAAAAAAAAAGTAAGAGCCAACACAAATACACTTAGAGAGATAAGTACAGAGTTCCTGCATGGTTTTACACATGTGGTTGTTTTAGGGAAGAAGACAAGTGAGGTCAGCCCTTCCTTTGAAATGTCACTCTTACTCATCCTTCAAAATATGCCCTTTAGGGCTAATGAGTTCAGAAGACATTTTGATCTCCTCACGTATACCTTGAGACACTTTCAAAACCAAAGGGGTTGCTCTTCAAAGTCATGCCAAATAGTCAAATAGTCAATATTTCTTGTTGTCCTGAGCTAGTCTGCCATCACCACGCAATGATTAAAATGTAACACTTCTCCTTTGCCAGAGGAAAGCTTGTCAGTTTGTTTATGGCGGGAGCTGTGTGTTTCCAGTCCCAGGGAAAGGCCATCTCCTGAGCTACTTGATCGTTTCAGATTTTGAGGGTAGAGAATCTCACTGATAATTGATGGAGGAGCCCTAGAAGTGGTACAATGAAAATCCCATTACAGATGGAAATATCTTCACATAATTCTGCTGTTTTGCACCGGAATAAATTAAGCTTACATAGACTGGCAACATATTGGGTTAGAATTTGAGTTTCCTGCTTTTAAAAATCTTTTTTTTCAGAAGATACAAATTGAAATGCTTCCTGTTTATTACAATTTCAAGATTATGCATGTAAGTTTACCCCAACTGAAGCCCTGACAGTTTATGTAAATTGTACTGCAACTAGTGCTGATGAAATCCAAAGAGGAGATGATAAAGGATGTGCACTTTTTTCAGGTCAATTTTTTAATATGGGAATCATAATATTAACATGCATGAAGATACTTAAGCTGTGATGTTAACACTTTGTAGTGCTTTTTTTACTAGAAATGTGATCTATTGATAACAAAATTGCCAGAAACTTATCATACGTGAATTTAAACAGAATTTAACTGCTATTTCAATTACTATTACAGAAAGTTTTCTTGAATATGAATGACTGCTACATATCACATTCTCACACATGGTTTTCTGAATCCAGCTCATTTAAAAAATTTTCTAGTGTTGATTCAGAGAAATATTTGGAGCAGGATTTCTACTAACAGCTGTTAGATACGTTCATTCAGAAGAATCGCACATCTACCTATAATTAACAAAGTTGTAAGACATTAACATAAGGAACTGCATTAATTTTTTTATTATTATTATTTCTCTACCAAACAAAGCTTTTCATTTGAACCTTTCTGGAACCAAAATTTGTTTTCATTGTTTTTTGGGGTTTTTTTTAATTTTTGCATTGTATTTCACTACAATAGCAAACCAAAAGATTGAAACTGAAGAATAGCATTTTGATTGCCCTGTAATATACATTTGTAAATTGCTTCTGCAATCAAATTCTTTTGTTTTGGGTTTTACTTACAGTTATTCTTCAGAAAAATTTTTTATTCAGAATTCTCCCTAAATTTATCAACTCTGAGAACCTTTAGAAAATGTAATTTTACCCTAATAGCTGTTTAAGATTAGTATTTTTAAACATACCGTATAATGAATATCATGTCAAAATGAAAAGTTTATTTATTAGTGACACAATAAAAACCAGCTTACAAAAGGAAAAACAGAAAGATGTTAATAAATGGGAAAGCACCCCAGTTTTGTTGTATACATACTTATGTTTCTTTTATATAGGTTGTTTTTCTTGGAGGCAGTTTAATAGCTTGGAGAATCTCTTTTTAATTTTAGCAGAACAAGTTAAGCCACCATCTCGTTTTTATCTGTTAAATACAAAGTACCTTATCTATTTCTTAGTTATATGTAGCAAACGTTTTAATTCAGGAAAAATTCCCACTTAAGTTAGAAATTTTCATGTATCAAGGACTTTGTGACTTGGTCTTTGTTGCCAGCCGAAATTAATATTTATGATAGCTTCTGATTTCTCAGACTTGTCCTTCTGCACAAGAGGGTGGGGAGTGTTTAGATTACCCAAGGGGTTGATTATATACAAGAGCTCTTCTCAGATATGAACAATGACTCCGATTTCAGAGCACTGTCACACCCTAACTCCTAATGTAACCCTGTTAATACCCTGTCCACCCTGTTTTATCACTGCTTCCGTGCTTCTGCTGTTGAGAGAAACTGGACAGACCAGTAAAATACACAGATATTTTTGGATGGAACCTGTTTCCTGTTGTTAGTGTGGCTACGCTGAACACGTCTCTGGAGATACATGTTACAGCCATCAGATATCTCATGATGTCATAGTATGAAATCTAGTAAATCAAAACACAGGAATATTTAAGTTACCACATAGGAGGAGCCAAAGAACTATTCCCCAAGAAATCCCATATAATTCCTTTATTCAAGAGGCTGGAAGTGAGAAGAGGATCTGGAGCAGAGGTGTAAAGAGTGCCAGGAACTCAGCAAGCGCCATCACAGTTACAACAAAAGACCAGTGTACAAAGAATCAAAGCTAGTTAGTGGACAAAGCAGCTCCAGAATAGTTGGATTTACAGTGCTGAGGCATGTCATTTAACACGGAAGTGGGAAGAAGTTGGGCAAATTCATCCCTCCCAAAGCTAGGGAGCCTTTCCTAGACAAGAATTGTTTATTTAGCAATTAAAATGGGGGTATATTTGTTGACGAATGTTAATATTAACTTAATATTCATATTTACTTTAACCAGTCAACTGAGAGAACTATCTGTAAACAATATAAATTGACTTTAAGACTTTATTTAAAGAAAATTGCATGCCAGTCTGGAAACTATCAGAACAAATTTGTCAGAAGACATAGCTTCTCTGTTTCTTGATGGCAAGAAGAACACATCATTGCTAATAAACCTGCAGTTGTCATTAGAAAAACACAAATATCTTTGGAGCTTAATAGTCCAAAATGTAAAAATAATTTATATTTTATTTGTCCACTTTAATTACCTGGCCTTGAAACTTTTGAATAAATTAAACTGTGCCTTTACTTCTCTATTACTACTGTCATTTTATAATATCTCTCTTTCAGTGATAATATCTGTGTGCTGATAAAAAAAAAAAACAGCAACAGAAAAAGGAAGCAGCAGAAACAGAATCTGCTGGGAAAATATACACATGAGAAAGGAGAACAAGGCAGTTATGAACACTGTAAAATGTATATTAAACCAAAAGAGAGATTCCAAATAAATTTCAGAGACCTTATCTTCAAAACAAAAGCAAAAAAAGTGAACCCACAGTATGATTAAGTTTATATAAACCAAAATAAAAGGGAAATGAAACTTCATGTTTGTGAAGGATCTCAGCGCAAATCAGTGAAACTACAATGTTCTTTCATAATCTTTTGTTGTTTCTTGAGAGTTTCAAGTAAAATTGGAACTTTCTGTGAGTGGAAAACTTGATTAAGAGGCAGAAAGAAAAGTAAAATATCTGATTCATTGACTAGGTAAGCAACAGTAGTCATTAACAGGAAAAAAATAAAAGAAACATTCAGGGTAACAGGGTAGGGGACTTGCTGGCCTTTTCTTCATCTCTGGCTAACTTATGTATGTTGTGGAGACAGTTGCCTGTCTTCATCTTCTTTGCATTTGGGCTTGCAGGAGATGGTTCAGGTCACATGCTACAAAACAGAGCAGCACTAATGGACATATACAGTCTCTTAAATGGAAAAAAACGGAGAGAAAAATGCTCCTATATTCCTCCATCCAGTCCATCAAAGCACTTAGAATAGTAGACTCTGACTTTTAACAAAACACATTTCTAAATTATTTTATTTTTTATATTACTTTTCTGTACCAGGCATGATTTTCCTCCCATGGGAAGCAGGAAACTCAGGACTATTGTTATATAATTTTGCATCCAAACTGCATAGTCTTCCCCTGTCATCTTTATGGTTGAAGGCAGGTTCTGCAGTCTGTGTTTCAGCATTCATCACCTGTGCAGTCCTGAAAGAAGTGTAGAACAACTAAACACAGCTGTAAACCCATAGCAGTCAGTAATTAGCAGAAAGGGTGGAAGAAAAATACCAGAAAGTTTCATAGAGAGAATGTGCGTTCAAGAAGATGCTGGTACTTTGACACACAGCAGATATCTCTGCAAAAGGGAAGGGCTAGGCAGTCATTGGAATAATTCTTTCAGCCTTGGCTCCAGGCTAACGACCAAGCTCTTTGTATCTACTGAACCCATATCTCCTGCTTTTAGATCAGCAGCCTTATCTTAAAGAGCATTCAGAGCACCGGCTTCAGGAGTCAGCAAATTCAAGTATATATATCAATCAGTCTTCTACACCTTATAATCACTCAGCAATAGGTATAATTCCTGTTCGTCTATCTAGTGATCTGATGACACATGAAATATGAATAATTGGTGGCCAGTATAGCGCCTTGTCTTATTTCAGCCTGTGGTGAGAGAAATACTTGGACTTCCACACAATGAGAATGAAAACAGCAACTGGAGATTGTAAAAGCTGCCAAATCTCTACCTCCCTGCTGTCAGGAATCAGTTGATGTTGCCTTTCTAAGTTTCCAGGCCATCTGCTTGTTTGCTTTGCATTTTCTCCCAGGTGTCAGCATACCAGCTTTTAGAGCCATATTTAAAGTGACACCAAAAATTATTATTAATTTTCTTTTATTGAAGATTCAGGTCAAGGTTATCATGATCAGTTTACTATATTCTAAAATATCAGTCTAATGCATTGCTATGGGGTTACCTAATCAAATCAATCATATTCACCTTTCGTTTAAAATGGCACTTCATCAGTGTGGCTGTTAATCTACTGTCAACAATCTCCAGTGTCATCCACACTGGAGAACACAATAGTTTAGACAGACTCTTGCTCATTTTCCCGTGTTCCCCATAAACTGAAAATTTACCTATTCTTTATCAGATTCGGAAAGTACGAGATATTTAGATTTGTGGCATGGAAGATAAGGGTAAGTATGTGATGAAGACCAAAGCATTGTAAGTCATCAACACAGTTGATCACATCTTGTGAATTTGAAACTTTACTAATATGACCTAAGTTGAACTACCAGGTATCTTTGCATTCAGGCTGCATGGCAGATAGAACATAATTCATTATTTATTTTATGCTTTTTTTTCTTTCTCGGTGCTATCAAAGGTTTTTGTCAAGAATTCTGAAGCTTTTAAAATCTGAAAACCTGGAAAATTGCTTAAAGTTTCATATATATAGGAAAGTTATATAGACTTGAATTATGTCGGTTAAATTATTCTGGTGACACGTGATTTTAAATAATTATTCCTCACACGAACGTTCTTATTCTGGGCTAAAGAGGCTGATGTCAGTTATGTGTAAGCTTAGCCAAAAAACTACACACCGTTTAGTATGAATGTGAATCCACCCAGGAAGTCTTACTGAATCTGACTAGCATGAACGGTCTTTTTATCAACATCGGCATGCTTTACTCTCCTTCTGGAAGCTTTGACACTAATGGATTTTATCAAAACTGTACTTTTCCATTAACACAGCCTTTCTGGTTTGGTGGCAAGATACACTCTGTCACTCTGTTGAAGTCACCTGTCAACTTTCTTTTTTTTTTTAATCACTACTGGCTCTTCAATAATACAAGTGTCAGTTGGCAAATTTATCTACTGAAACATTCTGATGACCATTGACATGACTGTGTAGGAGAACAGTCTATAATTAATCAGTCAGTAACAATAAAGATGGTTTTATAGCTACCAGATGGGCAGTTTATGTATACGTTTATATGTGTCCAGACTCTTTTGTAACAAACTAAAATCTGAATTCATGTTATCCTTTAATATCATCAAGCATTTTGCAAAACTACACTAAAATACAAAGGACAGTAATAGTCTTTGGAGGTAAAATAAGAGTGATTACAATGTAATTTACAATGTGTTTGACACATGCATCTCAAGTTTTGGCAATGACGTGGCACCTATATTGAAAAAAAAATAGAAACACATCCCATAAAAATTCCAATTTCTGTGCCATTACCAAAGCAAAAGTCATACAGATTGCAGTTCTGCAATAGTGTTTTATTTATCTAAATTTTCAGAATATTAACTGTTAATCTAATACAGCCAAATCTGCTATATATTAATCCTAAGAAATCATATTTTCTTCATGACAAATAATGCTGATTTTACATTTTACCCCTCAAAGAAAGGAAATTAATTTTACTTTTCTGCTTTTGCAGCATGTACAACTAGGAAATTAAAAGATGTAGCCCTTGCTCCAGGATTATACTGAGGTTTAGACTTCCAAAAGATTCTTTAAACTCATCTAATTTTTCTTCATTTTAAACCATTCTGTCAGTGCTTTAGTATGATGAGTATTATTTTGTGGAAAGTCTGCAAAAATAATCACATAGGGAATAATCTTTCCAGTAACTTATTAAGTTCCCAAAAAGAACACTATTCTGATTTTCATTATCAAGCTATTTCCTTTCAAAACTAAGCATTCATTAGCATGTAAAAATGAAAATGAATTTTTTATACAGCTTGAAGTATATATATACATATTTTTTAAAATGAGCATGAAAACATCAGAAGTGGCACACGATCTTGCTGCTTGCAATATAACCTAAATTATTTTCCCCACATGAAGATCTAACAAAAATGTGTTGATATCTGTTTATCATAAACAGATGTGGAGGATCTGCCCCTGGTCTTACTAGCGCCAGTTCTACAATGAATGATATAAATTATGAGGCCAGTCTTTGAATATCAAGTGTCGTAATAATACATCCACTATTTTTAGAAATATACTGAGCATTATACAGATAGATGAGCAACAGAGATCTTCTGAGGGAGAAATTTATTTTCCTAATATGCTGGTCTGTCTTGGTACTGGTTTGCTTTAACAAAATATTAGTACAACATGGAAGGCCAGTGGTTTGGTGTATGGGTTTCTTCTGTCTGTCGTGGTTTGACGCTGGTTTAAACGCCAAACACATGAGATCCAATTATGAGCATAGGGGGAATATGGATTTATTGAGGAAAATGTAAAGAAACTTCAGGGCAAAACAAGGTCCACACTTAAACAGTTGCAATATACAGAAAAGTTTATTACTAACAGAATGAAAAGTGGAAAAAAAAAGAAAATTATAAGAAATCAAAACAAACCCTTAAATACCTCTCTTTCCCAATGCCTCCTTCTTTACCACAAACCTTTTACAAGTGAAAACAAAACAAGAACATGGGATTTTTGGTCAGAGTTTCACTTTAAGTCTTTCTATGCTTAAGGAAAAGAGGTTCTTCTACTGTGCCATAGAATTTTCACAACTTTACAGTCCGTCCGGTCCTGTCAAAGTGAAAAAGGTATCTCTCCCATGAATCTTTCGCAGTCTTCCCCACTGCCAAGTTATGTGCCACAGGAGAAAATGGGGTTTCAGTCTTTTAAGGATGAGTTATCTCAGCCTGAAAGCAAAGGTTTTCTGCTTTGAATCTCTAACAGCTTCTCACAGCTTCTATACAGCCTGGTGTGGGCCTTTCTTTAAAAGTCACAGGCTGCACAAGAATTTCCCACCCCCCCAAGTTTTTCCAAATGGATTAAAATGCTTTCTAAGGCTTTGCAAGAAGCATTTTTAAGCTCAGCGCCAAAAAAGTGCCACAGCCCTCTTTTTCCGTCGCCATCTAGCTGCCTTCCCACGTGGTCTCACCTCTTCCTTTCTGTTTCTGACCTTGGGGTCACCATATTCAGCTTCGTCCCATGTGACTTTACTTTTCTCTTCCTCCCTCACTGACTTGAACGAAAAGGTGTCTTTGTTGGCTGCCGTGTGTGGTGTTTCTTCGACTTTGATGAGAGCTGTACTGGATGCAAGGGTGTCCCGCCGGATCCGAGCGAGACCCCGGCGGCCTCATTTACACGCTGCCTGCGGAACCGGGACAGCTTTCCCTGCGCTGCCGTGCCGAGGGGTCGAGGGGGGCCTGGCCTGGACCTGGGCCCAGGCCTGGGCCTGGGGCCCTTTGCCTTTGGCCATCCCTTGGCCTTTGAGGCAAGAAACAAGGAGAAATCTCCCACGCTTGCACGGGCTTTTTATATGCAAAATTGCAAAAGCTCATTTGGCCCAAAAGCCCGTCAATCAACTCAGGTTCAACCTATTACACTGTCTTAATTTTTTTCTCGTAATAAATCTCCATGAGGGTTACAGCTCACTTAATACCAGATACAGGCCAGAAAATCTTCCAAAATAAATAATAACAATCATCCCATTTTTCCTATGCTTTACTAAACTGTAATCAACTTAAATCATAACATATTAAGAAAGTAGTAATGATAAAAGAAGATATCAAAATCAGAAAATTCCTCATCTCAGCATGAAAGAAGGACAACATACCTCCCTGTGAGGACAACATATAATATTCCTCTGAATATTAGCAAAAAGTGAATAAAAATAAAAGATATGATAGCACCAGCACACGTGTGTGTGTGTGTCTCTGTGTGTGTGTGTATACGTATATCTTTGTACATACTGGTTTAGATACACACGCATTAATATTTGTTGTAGGAAAATATTACTGCATGGAGTTTGCCTGTATATTAATGATTGCTGGGTATAATTAAAGACTCTGACTGTGCATACTTCAGTAACTATGTTAGTTGTGGAAAACGTATGGGATCAATGGTACTTGACTGATGGAATATTTGCAGGTTCAAGTATTCTTTTTTTTCGTTACTTTGGAAACAAAAACATGAGTGTTAGTTATAGTTCTATTCTATTTATTCTGCATTTGTGTGAATACATTTCTACAGAACAGTAATCAAGTTCACATTCTATGTCCAGAGCATCATTTCCTTTATATGATAGAACATAGAAAAGTGGAGTACGTTAATGCACTAGAAGCATGTCAGATGGTCACATTATATACAGGCCTTAATAATATTCAAATGTGTTCAAAATTCTTTCTTTTTCAAGAGAAATTTGCAGATATCAAACTGAAAGAAAAATCTCACGTAATATGCATTTAAATTGTCCCGTAATATATGACCTGAGATGGCAAGTTTGAAGTGAGAAGAAAGCCAGTCCAATACTGGATAGAAGGCTAAATCTTAAATTAGTCTGTGTAAGTTGGGCATATTTTTTTAATCCAAGGGATAAAAAGACTCCAACCTTCACTTCTTGTTGGCTTTATCCGGAACATACGTGAACCAGTTTTCAGAATGCATGTCATCCTGACATATATAATATTTTTAGTACCATTTTTAAAAAGATGTGGAGAGTTGCTGTCATGAAATCACTGAAAAGAAATTAGAAATAGAGTCAAGGAATGGAATGCTCAGTCATGAATTTCCTTGAAGAGTGGCGGCTAAGAGAGACGTCCCTTCCTTTTCCCTGACTAGGATGCCTATACCACTGACATAAACCTCTGGCTCCTTCATGAAATAAAATTCTATGAAATTCCTGATCAATGGACCTAGGAGGACATACTGAGTGCTTATCCTTAACAACGGACTTAGGAATCCAAATAACTCTTAAATGTTTTTTGTTTTACTGAAACACTTAAATTTGTCCATCTTGGCAAAGCAGGTTTTTGGGAGGAGGAAGATATTGATACAAATGAACTGCTCTATGTTTTATAACTTCTTTAATTGATGTGAAATATTTAAAATTGAACATAAAAAATTCACATATATAAAAAATCCTGTATAATATCATGTCTGATATTGTATCTGATATCCAATGATGCCTGATAATATATCAAATAGTTCTGTCTTGATTTTTCTTGGGAAGTTTTGATTCCTAATGCCAGTGAACTGGTTTAGGCTGTGTTTTCTACTTTTTTCCCTTAGCATTAGGTGTTTAATTTCCAGTAGTTTACCACTATGTTCTGTGTGCCTCACAGAACTGTTCGAACACCTGTGTGCACCAATTTTGTCCTTTTATCTGATTTTAGGAACTATGACGACAAACTGATCAAAGAAGGAAAGGGTTGTTTCTCTTAAATGTAGTCTGCCTGTAACACTGGTTAAGAAAAGCACTCAGAACATATTTAAATTCTCTGAAAGTAAATGAGACTGATTCAAAGTTCTGTGTAAATCAGGGCCTCAACCTCATAATTCTAAGCATTTTTGATTTCTTTATGAGAAAGCAGTGCTGATGGAAACACACATTAAGTAACGCTTTTTGCTTTTTGATTTCTCCAGAACACGCTTGCCCACCCAACAGCAAGGTAGCTGCATGGGAATGAGTTCACCTACATGTTCTGGTATCAGATTCAGTTATCTAATTACATTAAATAGTTTGTGTTGTACAATATAAAAATTATTCTTCAGTTTTTCAGTGTTCTTAGTTACTTAAAAAACCCATAATATTGCAGAAGAACTGCACTATCCCTTCTCTGCTATCACTATATAAACAAGTACTAGAGGATGCCCCACAGAGACTATATTTTAACGAATTAGGAGAATAACACCTTTTAACTTCATGGTCTATTTCTTTTTGCTACATATTTTAAATGCTGTCTGTCATCTAGTGGATTTAGTTCTGTCTTCAAGAAAGCAATGGCTTTACCTGTAATCAATCACACTTTATACACATTATAGTGTATTTTATATATATATATACATATTATAGTGCTTTGTGATGAAACTGGTATATCAACTAGTGTTGAAGCAACCGTTGACCTGAATTTGCACCTGATAAGAAGTAGTCATCTGTACAGTGGATGTCATCAAGACTTCTAAACACTTTGCAGAAGCTTAACAACTTACACATAATTTACCAAATGGTATTTAAAACTACAGAATGGTCATTCTCCAGGAAGGAAATCCATACATTCATGATAACAGAGTGAAAACTGTTCATTTTGATAACTCTGTAGTTCACTCAGATTAAAAACCAGTTTCTTTCCAGTCTCCACAGTGTATAGACATAGCAAGCATGTACAAACTTCCAGATATGCTAGAGGGGATTTAGACAGTGCAAAGTTTCTTGAATCATTTGCTCTAGGAGAAATAACCAAGCAAGAAAAAAAAAGATTAATAAGTTGACCTCAAAATCCACTGAGTCAAAATCCTTGTTGCTATTTGAAGAACAAGCAGTCATACGGTTTATTTTCTAATCCCCATGAACATTGCTGTGTGCAGAAGATCCCAACAAGGGGAATATAGGGGTTTTGGGGTGGGTTTTTTGTGTTGTTTTTGTTTGTTTGCTTGAATTTATTTTTTATTTCTTAACTAATTCTCTGTCCATGAATACTTGTGCAACACTGTCTCATCTTGGTGCGCCCAGCTACTTCTCATTACTAGACATTCCTTTTCTGGAAGATCTTTGTCAGTCGTATACCTTCGTTGTTGATGTTGATGTTGAGGAGCAGGTAGATACTTGGGGTATCTACAAATACCCATCAGCCACACATGGCCAAAGAATCACAAACTCTCCTAAGTTGTTGATGATGGTAGGAAGGTACTTTCTACAAAAGCAAGACGTTTCTTTGAGCACTTTAGGCCGTACTTACTCTCTGGGGGGACTCCTGACTTTCCAGGTACTGCAGCTGTGATCCATGGTTTCAAGGAGTGAGCTGGGTAGGTGCATGACCTCCCTTACGGCCAGCAACATGGAGCTTTAGGATGTAACCACAGGCACTCATTCTTCTTTTGCAATACTCAGATTTATTTTGTGAAGAAAAATCTGCATCTTGCTAAAAATTCTGTGTCTCAAGCTCTGTACTTTATTTCACCATGTTAATGAGTTAGCCCTATATTTTCATTATGTATAATCACTGAGCTATTTAATTTGCCAAGACTACCTCTGAAATAATTATTGTTTGTTCATTTGTGCTAAGCTACATTTTAGTGAGGGAATGAACATGGTGGAAAGCTAATGAAGGAGCCTGATAGAGATCGTAATCATTCTTTTTAGTATGATGACTTAGCAATAACGGCGTGCAATTTAACAAGAACAAATGCCAGATTCTGCACCCAGGACAGAATAACATTGGAAACAAGTATAAATTGGAACAGCAGTGATTGGAGAGGAGCCCTACAAAAAAGGATGAGGAGGCTGGTTGGTACCAGGCTCAACAGGAGTCAGTAGTGAGCCCTGGTAGCCCAGAGGGTAAAATGCATCCTGGAGTGCATCAAACACTGCATGACCAGGTGGGCAAAAGAGATGATTATCACAGTGTACTCACTGTTGGTGCAGCCTCACCTCAAGCAGTGGGTCAGGGCCCCACAATCTAAGAAGGATGTGATGGTCCTTTATTGTGTGCAGAGGAGGTGGTAAACAAATCTGGTGAAGGGGCTGGAGAAAATGTCTAGCAAGGAGCAGATGAGAATTTTGAGCTTGTCTAATTTTCAGAAAAGGAGGCTGAAGAGTGACCTCATTTCTCTCTACAGTTTTCTGAGAAGGGGACACCACTTCTCCCTGGTATCCAGTGATAAAGCTCGTGTGAGTAGTTCAAAGCTGCACCAGGGGGAGGTTTAGACGTGTCGTTAGGAAGCATTTCTTTACCGAGAGGGTGGTCAGAGACGGCTTCTTAGAGAGGTGATCAGTGCTCCAGGCCTGTGGGTGTTTAAGAGGCACTTGGACAATTTTCTTAATGATATGCTTTAACTTTCAGTCAGCCCTGAAATGACCAGGTAGTTGGACTAGATAATTGTTGCAGATCCCTTTCAGCTGAAAATATTATATTTATTTATTTTGATTCAATTAAGTTTAATTCCATTCAATCAGATTCTGGATTAATTGTACGTTTACTAATGTAGCCAAGTAAGGATCAGGTCCCATTTCCTCTTGACTGGGGTTTATTACACGAATACTTTTAGCTGGAAGATTTTTTTAAACAAAGAAGAGATACAATTCAGATGAAATATTGGAAGACTATTATGTAGGGAAAACTAGGTGTAACCAAACTTTATGAAAAAGGCTGTTTTTTCCTCAGAAGATACATTGAATATAACAGAAAACTGAAGGCATTGTCTAAGGAGTTCACAATCATATAACTAGCTGAAGAGAGGCTATAGAAAATGGAATGGGAAAAGTAAATAATTTAGAGTATTTCAGTGGAAAACAGAGAGATTTCAGCCTTTAAATGATTTCTAAATAGCTTCTATAAAAGGCAGCAAAACCAGAAATATCTGCGCTTGTGTTCCAAGGAAGATTTTTGACTTTTAAATGAAACATAAATCTGAAATCTGTTTTTAAATGAAACAAAATCTGAAAATCTATTTACATGTATTTGTGGATTTCAAAAGACAAAGGATACTGTCATTATAAGCCTTAGTACAAAGGGCTTTGGAATAAATTCAAGAAAAAAGAAAAGGAAGAAGTCAAACCAAAATGTAAATCCAGGGATAGGGCATGTAATTCTTTTGTTTAAAAAATTAGAAGTCTTTGTGGTAAACCATTAATATTATGAAATTATGTTTGGTTAGAAGAATGTTTTTACTCTAGATTAAAATCCTGTCAGGGCTTTCAGTGTTGTAATTTGCCTAGATGCCTAGATCCAGCTTGTCAAGTTTCATTTGTTTGCAAGGAGAAACTAAATTTGTCATCCATCTGAAACAACTAACTGGCAAGAAGCAGATGAATTTGATGGAAGGATAGAGAGAAGAAAATCTGAAACACAAAGAAAAAAATTCCCCATCCTTTAGCAAGACGGCTTCCTCTTCAACAGACCTGACCTGTCAAAAGGCTTTTATAGCATAATCTTTGGCTTTAGACAGAACATGAAACGCATAAAAACCTCCCATATAAGTAAGTAGAAAACTGGAAAAATACAGTTTGATTATGTTTTTTCCTGAAAAGAAAGTCATGTGAAATGAAAAAATGTATCTTTCTGGGATCTCGGTTTTGTTGCTTTCTGATTTTAGGTGTATTTTTTGTTCTCTTTCAGAACAAAAAGCAAAACGAAACAAAAAAACTAACAAAACCCCCAGCAAAACCACTAGTGACCATGTCCTACACATTTTATTTTCTGGGAAAAGATTTGTAACCACTATTGATTTTAACAAAAAAAAGAAGTGCATGAAAAATACTAAAGTGTACCAGAGAGAAGATAGCACTTACTGATACTTAGAACCAAAACCACTTGGAACAAAAAGCATTCTCACTGCTGCAACAACTTTGTAATCAGTCTCCTCGCCTCAGACCAAACCCTTTCTCTTCATCTTAAAGTAAAATAGTCTTCTCCACAGCTCTTGTGTTTCTTTTTGTGTTCAAAAACTGTGTTAACTTACGCTATATCTTAGTGCACCATACTGTATCTGCCATTCATATTGTGTTGCATAGATTTGTCTCTGTTTCCCAAGGCTTTTAGAAGAATCGTAGTGTATTCAGTTTCTTCTCATATCAGAGCCATTTTATGTTTTGAATCATCTGTATTTTCTTATAGATTTTCATTTCCCTCTGCAATACCCATTTTGAAGATAAAACCCCAGTGAATGTTCACTGTGGTATGGACCTGAGTTTTCAGATGCGTTGTTTGCTCAGCTGAATGTCCCTAACATACACAGAGTTGACTACACCTCTACAGTAGTATCTCCGTCTGATACTGAAAATAAAAACTAATCCAGAAATAGTGAAGTACAACACGATAAAAAGTAGTCATAAGTAATATTAATTGGAATTCCAATATTATTGGAATATCAAAATATTCCAACATGAGCAAGTTTTCTATGCAATGTATTTAACAAAAGTATTTAATAATATAACAGAAGGCATGCACTGGGTATTTGCATCATGCGTATATTGATCAAAAGGGTTTATTTCCAGACGGAAGTAACGCAGATTGTATAAATTCCTGGGATGCTACATGTGTGGTTGGGATTTAATAAAATGACTTGAGCACTGTGCTAATAATGCCAAGGTTGTGGATTTGATCCCCGTTTGGGCCATGCACTTAAGAGATGGACTTGATGATCTTTGTTGGGTCCCTCCAACTCAGAATATTCTGTGATTCTGTGACTTTTCAGTGATGTGGCTGTGACTTGTCAGCCAGGCCTAGTTTATGAAATTGCTTAGGAATGGTAAATGTAAAACTAGCTGGAGACAATTCAATAATGGATATTTCTTGTTCCATTCACAAAGTTACATGCCAAAAGACAGTTAGAAATGATCAAACTGTTGGTGAATATTTGTCATAATGTGCAGTTCCTTCATATGTTGCTCCAACACCAGATCTCTTCTTGGCTTCTTATTGAGGTGTGAATATTTCAGTTCTGATGAATAGACATTTTCATATGACGTTTTTGGTTGCTTCATGCTGAAGTGAAATGCGTGACTGAACATTTGCAAGATTTGGCATCAAGGATATAAAGGTCTCCCTGTGCAATAGACTAAGATACATGAAACACAAATGACATCATTCTTGAACTTCCAGCCAGTTTCCAGATAAATCTTGTGGAACATATCCAGGAAGTTAGTGCCTATGATCAGTTAAATATTCTTTCTTGCCAGTGTTTTCTCTCTGACTATAAAACTGGCAGAGAATCAGGAAGTCTTAATGTGGTTTTCATGTCAGGTGAAGGGAAATAAATAGACTGTTTGAATGTTTGAGTCAAAGAGCATTATAATGATATTTAAGCAGACTATCTGAACTGTACCATTTTGCTCCAACTAGTGTAATGTTATCTTGTATCTTGAAAAGCCACAAAATATCATTCAAGGAACTAGAGGCACTGATGTAGATACAACTTGTTAGGATCCTAACCTCTGAAGAACATAATCACAGGTTGGAAAGAGTAAATTTTATTGGGTAAATAGTGATGAACTTAATACTACCAGTCAAACTTCTCTGCAAAGAACAGTTAGAACCAAGCAATTTGGTTTAGTTTTGTGTGAAAAATTAAAAGTAAAATTAGGATGGTGTTTTAAGCTCCTATAAAATGTGACTGTTGCTAAAAGTGACAGTTCCACCCTTGTTTCCTTATTTTCATTCTTTTCTCAATATAGTGTGAATCCAGGGAGAGGGAATACAGCTACTTAATCCCACTGTATTCTTCTCAAGGGGTAGAAGGAAAGAAAGTATTCTCAGCGACATCAGAAAGATGACCTATCTTACTCTGCATCTCCAAGATTACTGGAGGGTGTACAGACAAGAAAGAATACATAGATAGGGACAGAAGAGAAAATAGAATAAAATCTTTCAGCTGCAGCATTTTTTTTAAGTTATAAATAGACTTCCCTGTTTTAGTTCATCCTTCTTATGAAAAAAGGATGATGAATCTACTTTGTCATTCTTCTCTTGTACTTACATAACCTAAGCTTGTGAAAACTGTGATTGCTCCTACTAGTAATTTAGTTACCAGTTTAAAGAGAAAATTATATTTAGTCCTGAAGCTTGTAAATACAACACCCAAAGGACTAAAATGTAAAAAAAAAAAAAAAAGAAAAGGTTAATTCAACTTTCTGTTTAATATAACAATTTAATTAACAGCTCACAACATTTTGTATTTTCACAGTTCACAGTAGCCAGCTGTAGGAACAAATAAAACACCATTATTTTGTCAATGATTCTGCATCAGTGAATTTGTCTATGCCCTGAATTTTGTCTGTGACATTGTATTTAAAATGAGACAAGTATTCACATAAAATTATCTGTTACCAAAGTTTTTACCAACACTGGATGCTGTTCAATGCAATAAAAAAAATCATTAAAAAGTTTCTTTTCCTTCTTGAGCTTCTTTTCATATTCTGATCTGTTACCCTTAATGTTCTCAGGAACACCACTGATTCATATGATAGGACTGGAAAGGACATTAAGTTATCATCTACTTTAGATGTGCTGAGTTTGCTGTCTGAATACTAAGCAAGTAAATAGATGTTTCCTAGTATGTGCTTATCTCACCATCTAATAAAAATAACTTTCAATAAAAGAAGTCTCAGAAAACTAAACCTGGTCCCTGTGTCTCACAAAGGCCGCAAGAACTCTTTTTCACCTTCACCATGTGAAAGCTCTTTAAAATAAGTGTCTTCTCTATTTTCCTCTCTAAACTGAAACTGATGCCTTTATTCCAACTTTTTTTTACTAAGCCATGTCGTTCAAAATTTTAGCTCTTCTCTCAAAAATTTCTGATTTTTTAAAATATCTATGAATAGTGAGGGTCAAAGCTAGACCCTGTGGATGACCACACCTGAGAAATCTTGCAGTCTTCTCTCTGTACGTGCATGTTCTCCAGCAGCATTAGGGAGTTGGTTTTGTGCATCACACTACTGGTTTTTGTTTTATTGATACATAGGTAGATATTTTCTCTTCTTTTATTAGTTGATTCAAGTTCATATTCTTAAATAGAGCTCTTTAAATTCTCCTTTATGTTGTCTATTGTTTTTTATTTGAAGTCTAAATTTGAAGAGATCATATTATGATACTGTCTTCCAAATAACTTATAATCCTTCTAAAACCAGCCTAGTTTGATGCAAAAAGGCATAATTTTTCTGTCTGCTACAACTATGGTATTTGGAATTTACAAAAATGTTGACCTGAGCATGACTTAAAAGACATCTGCACTTTGCCTGTCCTTCTACTGTGCTTGTGAACAAGAGACCTAACTGTCCTTTTATATTTCAGATTTAGCACAAATCTTGACTATCCTTTACATCATGTCAGTGGTTGGGTTGAAGTAGGGAGTTTCACACTGAACACTCTTGAAAAGTCTGTATCGACTGTGTCCTACTGTTACTACTTCTTTATGGTTTTGTTTATTGCAAATAGTTTAATAACTTGTTCGAAAAATATTGAAGGAGACAAAGTTAAGCCAGCTGATCTGTTACTTCCAGTGGTCTTCCTTGCTCCTTTTTTTGTTCCGTTCTCTTTCCTGTAAAGGTGGAAGCATGACGATTTTGAACATTTCAAACATTTTTTATCATTTGTTACTATTTAACAGTCATAGTAATTAATGAACTTTCATATCCCTTTCCTTTTATCTTCCTTTTAACATATAAGTAAATTTTTTTCCTGATTATTTTTGCATTCTCTACTAATTAAAGCTTATATTGCATTTCAGGGTTTCTGGTATTGTCTCTGTGCACTTATACTATTTCCCGGTCAATCTGCCTGATTTCTACTTTTGTGTCATACCTCTTGGATTTTTCAGGTCATTTAAAAGCTCCTGATGTCACCATAATTTACTAAAATTTCTTGCCTGATTAAGTTTCTAGGTCATATCTTCCTCTTAAAGAACAATTTTGAGTATGACCTGCCATAGATGCAAGCAGTTCTGCATTGGATTTGTTTTTTTCAAAATTATGGAATAGCCTCAGTCTCTTATTTGGAAGAACATGTTAATTTGATGTCCACGTACTGTGTTGAACAGACTGCAGTGAGTTTTGCAGTCTGCTTATTAAATTTTATTTGCTTAAGAAATATTGATCTGCAGAAGAGAAGGACCCATCACTTTCAAGTATTTTGATAAGGTCTGCATAGCTTTTCTCCTGTAGAAGTTTATAGTGTATTCCAAAACTCAAAACCAAAAAGGTTTTGATTGTAGAAATTCATACTGATATAAGATCTGAAAAATATGGGATTGGCTTGGATTTTTCTGGCACATTTCTTTAAACTAAAAAAGACGAAAAAATTTGCTTGATTTTTTGAAAGGGATCTGAGGAGAGCATTAGGTTAAAAATACTTACAATAATAATTTATACATATATAATAATATGTAGTAAGAATTATCTGTAGAGCTTTCCTAGTGTATTTAAAGCAATTACCAAGAAATGCCAGGTAGGAGAAACCAGTATTTTTTACAGACTTTTATCTTTGTATTCTTCTGTGTACTCTGTGTTAGCAAACAAACTCAGATCTATCTTCAAGTTATTCAAACACTGTAATCAATAAAAGCTCTTGCACTCCTTTGTGAGTTACCAGTGGGCTTCACGTACTCCAAATCATACATCCCTCTCAACTGTCCAGACTTCACTGCCAAATTTTGTGAAGAAAAGAGTAGCTATTAATTTACCTGTGTTTATTTTTTTTTTTTATTCCTCCAGAATAAATTTAAAGGAACAGAAAGAAAACAGAAGCTGAACTGAGAAGCAGGTGTGCTCTCTGACTTTGAATGCAATTAAATTAGCATTTAGGAATGACAAGAATATGGCAATATGCAAGAAACTAGTTAAATTTACATCTCTGAAAAGAAATGATTCAGGAATCCTGCACATATTTAATAAAGCATTAAAATTATTTTACCCCTAAACATTGATTTAGCCATCTTCTTAAACTATGAAACAATTTACAAAATTTAGAGACTGTTTTCTCCCCTTTCCTCCCCACATTTACAGAACTTCTAGAGGAGGATCCTTTTACACAACAGCTCAGTGCATTTGGCCTTTAGCACAATACTACTGATACATATTCCACTTCTTTAAACCCTGATCCCGTACTTCCAATGAGATCAATCAGGTCAGAGTGTACTCCAGAATCCATGTCATTCTCCCTCTGATCTTAATACTGCATTTATCCAGATGAATAAATAGCAGTTACTAGAAACATGGCTTAAAAGCAGCTGATTCAGTTCTTTGATGAATACTGGCCCTGAGATTAGCTCAGGTTGTTAGAGCATGGTGCAAGGCTGCAGGTTTGATCCCGATATGGGCCGTTCACTTAAGAGCTGGGCTTCATGATCCTTCTGAGTCTTTTCCAACTCAGGCTAATCTGTGATTCTGTGATACTGACTACGAGACTACAGTCTTTCTCATATGCTTGAATTTTGGCACAATGAACATTGAAGTAATTATATTAAATGGGAAGAGATAAGCTAACATTAGAATTCAAGTATTCATTATGTCAGCATTTAGACACACATATGGTATGCTCATTCTGACATATCAGCAAGTTACGATAACTATATATTACCTTCTGTTTCAGGTAAAGAGTGTTTCACTGTTTTATATACGTGGTGTGAAACAGAAGACATGAATACAATGCTAAAGGCTACTTATCTTACTCAGTTCTGTCCAGGGAGAGATGCAGGTCACAGCACTTCAGGTGAAAGCTCAAATCTAGATTTCATAGTGCCGTGTCAGTGGTCTCTGTGTGAGAGCACTGCAGGAGTCTGGCCTAATACAATCAAACTTTACACACTCCTTTAAGAAAGAGAACAGGAGGAAGAGAAAGAGGAAAGATTGCTCCCTCCTCTCCCTTTCTCTCCGCTTCACTCCTCTCCCTTCCTCCGTATATATGCTATATTATATAATATAGCATATACAGTATACCATGGTCATGCTTCAAAACTGTAAATTTATTTACAAGGACACATCCTCTTTCAGTGCTAAGGTGTTTCGCTCTTAAATTCACATCATATTCAGACCAGTAAACTTGTAAAAGTGAAACCAGGGCAGCAGCACTGTTGAGAAATTCACTTTATAACCAGAGACAGTGTACTTCTGTCTGTCTGATGAGGGATGGGGAATGCAAGATTCCAGGATGTTGGTTCCTTTTTCAGATCGAATGTATTGTGTTTAAAGTCATGCTTTGCACCTGATGCACACCTTGTTTTGCTTCGGGTAAACTGCAAGCTTTGTCCCAAGCGAGAATCATGATGTGGCAAAAATACAGGCTCAAATGTGGGAAACGGAGTGTTTCCCTGGTTCAAGTAAAGCAGAAACTTTCTTAAGTTAAGGAACTGTGACCTTATTTACAAAAAAAATCAAATTAAATAAAAAAAAAATCAATTGCTCATTTGCAACTACTGATTTATCACCATCATCATCATTATCATCACCATCATCATCATTTATTTTAAGACCAGAAAATATGGAAATAATTAAAAAATATATTTCCCCCAAAATAGAGATGAGCATAAATAGAACTATAACTGATGTGCGTGCTTCATTATGAAACCTATACCCTGAGTTATACATTTGAGCAAAAGTTTGACTTTAATTACAATCAATAATCATATTTATTTAATTTGTATTAACCTAGCAGGAAATATTGTCTGATTCAAGCACTTAAATTTGATCAGTCTTTCGAAAGACCAGACCAGCTAAAATCAGATGATATATGAAGACAAAGAGAACAAGGATGTCATTTTGGACACTTCTTTTTCTTTTTTCCTTCTAGGAAAAAAGATTTTTTTTTCTGAGACAATGGAGCAATACTTTCAAAAGGCTGATCTAGTAACTTGCTTTTTACCCTAAGCATAAAGTGGAAATGTCTGGAAGATTATAAAAAAAAAGCCTTCTACTCCATTACTTCTTCTCCTCATGTCCTTTGTAGCTTTCCATAATGTCACAACAGTTCATAGGTATTTAAAGAGATGAGAATGCTCCAGGTATGTTTTATACTCTGACTAACTTGCAGGCCCTTTGAACATGAAGGTACAGAACTAGACCACTTCTGTTGAACTGTGGATTTTGCTGGCATGGGAACAAATCTATTAAAAAACTGCTATTAAAGTAGCAGAATTAAAAAACCCATATAGTTAGGGATTTTTAATAATTCACCTTAATATTTTTAATTGCAATATATTAATGGATTTGAATTTGTTTTATACATCTGTTAAGTTTACTTTTAGATCTTACTAGCTTGTAGAACAGACATAAGATATATCCCGAGGTTTCTTATACATGGGCATGAACAGCACTCTGGGTATCTAACCTTTCTCAGAATAACATATGTCTCGTGACCGGTTCCCAAGTTAATGAAGATGATGATAGCAGCTTTTACCTCCATGACTGCTACAGGTGGTGAGTCTCATCTCATTGCTGTAGCTGAGGCTGCCTGTGTAAATACCCCTCCAGAAAACAGCTGAGTAAATATACAGACGTTACAGTTCCCGGACACTTCAGACTTGTGTAACGGAACATAAGTTGTAAGTGGGAGACTGTTTCTGCCAAAGATATATTTCTTTTTTTCACCAGCTTTGAATAAAATTTTTTAAATGTCACAGTGAAAGAGTGCATACTTCCTATTACTAGACTTTCAACTCCTTGCTTAGTTGCTTCATGTACACATTTGGAAAAGGACTGGACAAGAATAATTCCGTTACAGTGATGCAAATGAAATGTAACTTTACTAAAGTAATGGAACCATGGCAGGGCAAAGCCAGTGTAACTACGGAAATCAGGCCTCAGTCAGTGCCTTTTTATTACCAAATAAAGTACAGGGTAAAAAAGCGAAGGAATACTTACATAAATTTAACTTTTGTTCATTCTGAAACTAAACAAACTCTTCAGAAAAAAATTAAAAGGCATGAAAAAGGACTTACATACAAGATCCAACAATGCAATTCAAAAGATAGCAGGTTTTGAATGAAACCCATCTCATAGGAAAATCTTTTTTCTATATTTTTTGTTATGCACATGAAAATGTAACATTTCTCTGAAAAAAATAGACATGGAAAAAAAATGGGGTTTGTGTGTTTGCATTTATAAGTAGGAGGAAATGATGAAAGAACACAGCTGATTCTCTTTGAATGTCCTTATCTTGTTCCTGAACTACTGCCAAGTCCACGAAAATCTGTATTGGATAGATTTTTTTTAATAGAACTAAGGACTGATTTATTTTTGTGTGAAAGAGGATTTTGATATATTGCCCATTTGTTTATTCTACATTTAGACAGCGAAACGTAGAACAGCGGAAAGCTATGTGGACCAGAAGACATGGATGGTTAGGAAAGAAAAAAGATTTTCACTTTGACAAGACAGCTAGTTCTGTCAATGGTAGGTGGCAAGAGGATGTACCATTCATTGAGAAAATTACAGTGGAAAGACCAGCTGGTTTTATAAAGCAATTAAAGCAATTTCATAGAGAATGTCAGCTTCCTTACCACAGGAAAATAATTTTCTCACCTACAAGCACTATATTTTCCAGATCAGGTGCAAACTTTAATGTTTTACATTTGCTTTTAATGTAAGTTTTGAACCAAGTAAATATAAAATAAAAAATTACATCATATAAGTATGAAAACATAGATCCTTTACACAAAAAGTATTCAGACAGAGGTATTAGTATTTCCAATGCTGCATGAGTAAATACATTTTAAGATATATGTTACTTATGGGCTTATTCAACATTTGTATGAAAAATTAATTTCCACATTTTTATTTTATAAAAAATATTTGCAGACAACATTGATTATTTTTAGACACGGTAAATCCTTTTGAATGCCTGACATTTTTGTGTGAAAATCTATCTTCTAAAAACAAAGAAGACAAAGAAAAACTGTTGTCTGTAATGTGGAAAATATCAAAAGCTAGCTTGCTACTTTGCAGTTGTACGAAGACGGGATCTGATCTAAAGCAGTGATTTTCAACTAAAAAACATTTCTCGTTTGTCAGGTTCCTCGACATTATTTGCTGTTGCCACTCCTCTGTGTACTCTGTGTCCATGTATGGTTTCTCTACAGCAAATGACCAACAGCACTCCCAGAATAATACGGAGATGTGGCACACGAAAGCATCAGTGAGGGAATGTGTGTGGTATATACCTAAATACAAATTGAGTTGGAAGACAAAGGACAAGATTACACTTCTGAAGCTGCAAAAAATACAAAGAAAGCTGGAAAGCAATGCACTGCACATGTACGGTGGGTGAAACTGCTTTGTCAATGGTATTACTGAATCAGGTACGTTTCTCTCTTGATTTTGTATTTGTGTGGTACTATTTCATGAAGTGTGATGAATCAATATAGGGTGTGATCAGGTAACTAAGGCAGGCCCAACTGAGTGTAAACCTTTGGTTTAAGGTGATGGTTACCCCACTTGCTAGTTCTGCTGCTGTAATTTATGCCTACTCGTTCTCTTTCAAAGCAAAAAACTTTCCTGATGGAACTGCCGAATCTTAACTCCTATATTTGCCATTTTCTATATTTTTTTGGGCATTCAAACTCATTCATTTAGACACTATAATATGAATTCGACTTGTGGAAGGTCTATCAAGCAGAAGTATGTCAATTGCTACAGTTAGAATATGTCTGCAGTACATGAATGAGAAGGAAAAAAGCTTATCATTTGCACAATATCAAGGTGAGGGTTAGTTTGGGAGTTTTGCCTTCCATTATTTTGGGCAAGTGCTATGCATTTTCATTCTCTCAGACAGTGTGCTCAAAACAAAGTAAAATATATTAGAATATATGTTTAAATGTGCTGACTTTTCTGTTTTCTGAGTCTTGAAAAATGGCTACATTCACAAAAACCTTCTAAAAATGCAAATTATATCAGGATCAGATTAGCGAGGATTATATAAACATTGAAATAGAGAATAGAGCGCTCTGTGTGTGTATATGTGTACACCTGTGGGGATGGATGGGATCCAAGAGTCCTGAGGCAGCTGGTGGAAGAATTCACCAATCCACTTCCAATAATTTACAAGTAGTCCTGCTTAACTGGGGAGGTCCCACTTGACCGGAAGGTTGGCCAGTGTGACACCCATCTACAAGGGTCAGAAGGAGCATCCAGGGAACTACACTGACCTTGGTGTCAGGGAAGGTCATGGAGCAGATCATCCTGAGTGCCACTGTTGGAAATGATACAACTTTTAGAATTTTCTTTGTAACTTTAGTCAGGGTTTTGTTTGCCTTTGCCCAGGAGGAAGGGAATTGAAGTTTCTCTTTCTAAAACTCTGTTCATCGGGTGGGGGTTGATGAGCTCAAGATTTATAGGTTGGGAGTAGCGAGAAGATACAGAGGAGATAAATGACCATTAATGAACACTGCCCCTGGAGGGGTCAGAGACACCTGGTTTGGGAAAGGATTGGTAAGAGTACCAAAGAATGGGGACCAAATTAGCATCAACAGTGAAGGGATCAATTACCAATAGGAGATCATATACTAAGAACTGTGTAATTTAAGATCAATGAACAAGAATTTATTTGGGTTTTGTCTGTATAAATATGGGAAAAATGGGGTAAAGAACCATGTGTGATGGAATGATTTTCGCTGCACAATCCAGGCATGTGTGTATGAAATAATTACTAATGCACATCCTGGCCAGAATAACATCCTGGCCAGAATAAAAGAATGCCTAAATTCTCTAACACTGAAAAAATGTTGGTGAGTGACACCATCACACAGAATGTGCAGGACAATCAGGGAATCAGGCCCAGCCAACATAGGGTTAGAAAAGAAGAATCCTGCTTGATCTGCTTGATCTTTCATGACAAGGTGACTTGCTTAGTGGATCAGGATTGTCTCAAAAAATCTTTTACATAAGAATTTTATGACGTGTTCATACTAGTGTTAACTGAACCAATTCTCATTTCAGAGTACTTCAGCTGTAATAATTAGATGAATATATTACAAGAATGCCTATTCTTGGATAGTGCACATATTTAGATCTAATTAGCTAAGAGAAAATTTGTGACTGACATTAGGGATAAATAGGAATAAATTAGGAAAACACTGTCAAAGGTGAAAAGCTACTGCATTGTTAATAATTTTATGAAGATTTTCAAATTCTATCATTTTAAATAGAATTGTAATGTACCTAAATTCTTAGATGAAAACTTTAGAAAGTGAATTCAAATATATAACCTGTGGTTGATTAAATGACACAAAACACTGAGAAAAAAAATTTTAGAAAGTAATTTTCCATTAATAAACCAAATAATAAACATTTGGTAATATGTAAATAACATTGATGATTTGTGAGGCTGAAATATTAATGGTTACTGGCTCAAACAATCAGCCATTTGCAAAAGCATTGTGTGCTTTGCTGAGGATGTGCAAGGTAACAGCTCAGGTGCAGAGGGCTGAGCACCAGTGGATCACCAACAGATCAACCTTTGTTAAGCAACAAGCCAGATTTTGAGCCAGATAAGGGAAGAGCTGGATAAGAAATAGATCCTGAGGAGGAGTGGTGCTTTTTGTCATGCTAACTTCCTCCTTTACACAACTGGCACAGGTGTGAAAACTTCCCTCTGGGGGAGGCATTGAGGCATTCACATGTAAACCTGAGGGTATTCATCCTGTCTCATGGGGCATAACTGGCTCAAATAAGCTGTCATATCTTAGAAGGTGCCATAAACCATAAAAGACTATTAAAGTGCCCCCAGACTCATTTCTAGGGCCTTCTGCCCTGTACATGATCCGCAGTCTGATGCAACAGATCCATCAGTGCTGCATTAGACAGTGTAAAACCCCCCTTCCAGTGGAGTTACCCGGGCGTTCCCACGCAGCCTGAGCAAATATTAACCCATTAAACTCTTTGTTTTATTGGCTTTTCCCCACCCGTGACAGATCACTTCGACTAAGAACATCTACAACCAAGTCTTGCTGCTTTATCCATGGATGGTAATATCTTTCCACTGTTATCCTTTCTTTCCCTTTCTTTCTGTCTTTCTTCTCCTAACTTCTCAAAATATATTGTAAGCCAGACTAAAAAATTCCAGTCAATACCTTAATGAGTGCATTATTGCATCTGGATAAATTAAAGTTGGCAAAGTTAAAGTTTTTCAAGTGCCCTATTTTGTCTGGATGTTGTTTTAAAATTTGCAACGTACTTTATTCTACCTTAAAGTTGGGAAGTTATAAGTAAAAGTTTGTTATTGAACCTCCTGAGAATGTTGTTTCTTCTGTGGACTGCCCAGAGAGAATTAAAGTACTTCCCCTTAAACCCACTGAGCAGACTGGAACATAACATGGTTTAAAAAAGATTAGATAGAAAAAACCCAAAACAACAAGATTTAACATACTTTTTTTGATGGTTTACCATCTAAAATACACATGTAACATCAAAGATACCAAAATATAGCTAAATGTCCTCCACATACACAGATATCAAAGTTAGCATCCATCACAGAAGTTAGATTTTTAACATTGCCTGGTTCTGTGCAAAATGCACCTAATGCAATCAAACCACCTTAGCCTTTAGCAAATTATATGGCGGGGGAAAACAAGTCTTGCTTATTTAGCTTCATGAGAAGAAAAAAAATCCAATCTTTTTCTTATATTTTTCCATTCTTATAGCATGTTTTGTCAGTAATATATTTTAAATTTTTGTAGCTGAGTTTTAAATTTACTCTGTTCACCAGCAGGCATCAAAGCAAATCTAGCCCAATTCGAGTTTCCACTAATATCAGCACTAACAGTAAGGGTACAAAGACTTCAAAGCTGCCCAGGTGTACACTGGATGAAAGAAAATTAATCAGCCTTAACATATATTTTGATCTACAGTTCAGAGTTAAAAATACAGTCTTCTGTAAGCTAGAATTGAAAGAAATGTACATGGATATAAATTACTCGAAATTTTCTCAGTAAATAACTGAACAGGTATTTTGCACAGATGTGGGTTTCTTTTCTTTTTTCTTTTTGTAATTATATATACATTAGGAGAGTCCATAACATTAAATAAATCTCAATTTCACAATTCTACCTGTGTGTGGTGGTTGACATTAAACCACCTGAGCATAGTTCAAAACTGAATTATTCTCTGAATTTTCCTTGGTTAATAAAAGTGTGCTTAAAGCTCTTGTTATTGCTCTGTCGTAAACACACCCCTCCATACCTATTGTTTCTTTATTTTTCTAGAGGCCAGTTCAGTTGTACTTTATTTGCCAATTTAGTTGGTGTATGATTTTTGTCACCCTACTGCAGACAACATTGAAGACTGATTAAACTAATTAATGCCAAAAGAGTTTGAAATTCATCTAGGATACTGCCCAGAAGGGATTGTAGGTAGTGTGAAAGCAGATATCTGGGGACAAAGCCTTCTTACTTGCTTTCTAGTTCAGCCTTTCTTCTCTCTCCTCTTTCCCGGGTGGTCGGCTGCACGCTGTGCAGCTGTCTTCCTTACATGTGCATAGATGCTTTTCAAGTGGTTTGCACAGAATATGTTCTCAGTTGAGGTTTCCAAGAAAATTTTGCCTGAAAAATGAAACAACTCACTTGGGACTTCTGCAGTTCCAGAAAAAAACAAAACCAAAAAAAATCCCAGGAAAAATTATTTTCATTAGCAGATCATGAGAATTTGTCGTGACAAAAAATTTGAAGGCCGAAGTTTCGGGTCTGGGGTATACAATCCCAATGGAAGAAACTGTACAGAACAAAATGTAGAAGTGTATTTTCACAACAGATTTATATTAACTATGTATTATGTTCAACATAAAAAATGATTTTTTTTTACATATGTAGCAGCAATAGTAATGGAAGAACATTGATAACGTGAATTGCAAATTGTTAGCTTTTCCTCATATCTTCTGTCTGTAAATTGACTAAACAGATCACCCTCAGAGAACTTTCTGAGTTCCATAATGATAATATTTCTGATGAAGAAAACATTTTTAATCTGTTTGATCCACAGTTCAGAAAAGACAACAGAAGTCTCTGTACAGCAACACTTTCCATACAGGAAAAAGTGACATACTGTATTTATGCTTTTTCAAAAGGTCTGTGATAATTTTCATAAAACACACAGAGAATGATAGAAATATGCAGATATTTAATTGTGGTTTAGTAGAATATTTTCTTCTTTAAGAATAGAATCCTCTCTTTGCTGTTTGTTTAATACTTCTTCAAGATTTTCAGATAAATTAGGTAATTACAGAATAGATGGAGCAAATCAGTATGGCATTTTTCATGTCATGATATGATGTTAGTCATTTCCCTTAGACAGATGATGATTCTGATTAGCTTCCTTCAAATTACAGCTAAGCAAACACTAATTATTGCTGATTTTTAATAATTACAAAATTAAACTTCTAAGTGGGGATTTTGTAAATACTCCATTCAGAAAAAAAAGTTCTTACTTTTTCTTACTAGTTTAGTGAATATACAGTTTGGTTTATGTTGTTCCTAGAAGAACGATGTTCATTTAAATAAACATTATTATGAATTGCACTACATCTTCACATCCATGAGTAGATATTCATGTTCGAGTGACATTAAAATATGTTAGAGATAAGGACACCCACGTGGCAGTTATTGGGATACAACACCTTGAAACTGTGAGCTGTCATTTCTGCTTGTTCTAAATAGTTAAAACATCATGTCTTTTTCTGATATGTGCACAAAATAAGGACAGACAACCCATCATCAAATTATGTATCATCAAATAAATCTTAAAGAAAATTAATACTATGTATTAATATTGTCCTAAACAGTGGCTACCTGTTGAATAATGTTGTGAATATTTTCTTAATATTTTCTTATGCTGATAGTACCTCATCTAAGTTTACTGTGCTTCCCATGCTCACTAGCATTTTGTTTGCTACATGTAGACACTGGGACAAATGCAAAGGTTCCTGGTGTCCTACCTTAAATGACTCTCTAGGGGGACAGTTGATCAGTAATTTGCTCTTTAGATCCCCTTTTCAAATAACTCAAAGGACTGCTACCTCTACTTTTTTTTTTCAATCAAAGCCCTGGATTAAATAAGATACTTCTCATCTGCTGTTTCATTGCATTTGGAGTTTTATACTTCCTTTAAAACTTCCCTTTTATTCTGTTGCAAGTTTAATCAAATGCAGCTAAAATAACAAAGCAGACCTGATTAATTTATTTTTGCCACACAAGAACTGGAAACAGCCTTTAGGCAATACATTTTTATCTCTTATGGATAATAAAGCATTCATACAGTGATGTATTTATTTAACCTCACACATGTTGTTGAGCAACCTTATTTACAGTATGCAAAGTTCATTTTCTGAGACAACATAGAGCAAGCACACTTTTAAGGTGTTACAGAAGAGTTTAGCCATGTGACTCCCATAAAGAGAAGCCAGAGTTTTGTGAATATCCATGCAACCTTTTAAAATCATACCTTTATTTAAATATCAGTTACTGCAAAAACTTCATCACTGAGATAAGAACTAAGATTCTGACCCATTTCATTTTAAATTTTATGGTCTGATTTGTTTATTAAAACTGATTTATTGGAAAACTGATCTGGAAAAAAACTATTCCTCTAAAATAGTAAGTTCGAGTGTTGAATGGTGAGTTCAAGTTTGTCTTTATTACTTTTTTCATCAAGCAACATTTTTAGGTGCAATATTTCTTGTAATTATAGTGACATAATCAAAGCCTGTCCTCAATTCTGCAGAAGTCCTTTCCTTTAGGTCATAACCTCAAGCAGGGAAGAATCCATGGTACTATTCTGAGATGCGACTACTAATGTTTAAAAAAAACCAACCAATCTGAGATTTTCTGAAATTGAAACCATAGTATTGGTTCCTGTCTGTGGTTCCTTATTTCACTCTTACTTGCCTTTTTCAATAGTGAAAAGTAGCCATTTAATTTGGCATGAAGTAATAATTTTCTGTACAAAATCTAGTCGACAATTTTCCCATTCCCTCTAAATTTATGCTAATTTCATCCTTGTGAAATCTCATTTATTTAGATCTTTGCCCATTGCCTAAAGTTACCTAGACAGTAAGACAAATGTTCTTCTGTAGAATCTCACATAAAACTACCAGATTCATTAATAACAGACTGTTAGCTTTAGATATTTCAAAACTGTCCATCAGAGCATCTTTTTTCTCTCTAATACAATTAGACATTTTGACTTTTAAATATAGGTAATTTATGCCTATTTTATGTCGGAGTTTAGAGTAAATAATTTTCTTAAAAAAAAAAAGGCAAAAAGCAATAGATTCCTCTGCCTGTAGAATCCAAAGCTGATTTGAAAATGCTGGAGGAAAGGCATCCACTTTCTCAGATTTTCTTTGGAAAAAAGCAATCTCAAATGTCACAGAGATAGCTAACACCCCAAAATCCCAGAATTCTTCCAAAACAAGGTACATGGCATTAGAGCATGCCTCATGGAACAAGAAGCATTATTGTAGCAATAAGCAAAAACTTATGTGGATTTTTACAAGGTCTTCAGGCTCTCTCCTGGTGAAAAAAAAAGGCCTATTGATACTTGAATCAGCATGTCTTGCAAATGCTGGAACAGTGTTTGTAGCTTCAGCATTAGACGGGATTACATCTACATCTATGAATGATAACAAGCAGAGAAACCTGAGGCTAAAAGTATATTTACTTTTTGTGAATGGGCAAGGAGGGAAAATGAATTGTTTTAATCCCTTCTGAGAGAAATAACCATAAAAGAGGACTATATAACAACTACAGAAACAAATACAAGTGCCTGAAACAGAGAAGCTCAGGTTCTCTGAGCCAGGGTTCAGCACCCAAATTCAGGGGAACTCTGCAGCAAAGCAGAGGTCTGTTAACAAGCAGAAAATGGCCCATTGGAGACTAACTACAGCAATATCCCTCTGAGTGGGGTCGTTCAACACAGCTATAAGTGAAAGAGTAGCGTATTTTTCTGGGTACTTGTTCCTGAAGAGAACACTGCGGACGTACAAATTTGAAAGTCATGGACAGGAGGAGAATCATGACTTCTCTCCTGATGGAATGATTAAATTTTTTCCCTTCTGCTTTTAAATTTTATTTTTATTTATTTTAATTTTATTCTTAGGTTACTAGCATGCAAGTGTGTAATTTTTCTTGAAGTATATATGGACTCTTAATTTTGAAGGTAGATGATTTGGATTTTGTTGGTTTTTTTCCTGCAGAATATCACAAAGCAATAAACTTTTTCCTTTTTTTCCTTTTCATTTTTTTTAAATTTCTACACAGTTACAGGACAGGTACCTAAGTGTGCCTATCTGGTCAAATGCTCAAAAATTTATATTGAAAACAGCTTTATTTGAGGGACATTGTCATTAAGTCCTCAGAAAATACAGAACCAATTTGAGTGACATATAAAAAAATGTTGTTTTGTTATTTCATCTGTTCTTAATGATGAAAAATACAAAAAGCAACGTGAATAATTTAGGCCTAAATTCAGGAAGTAAAGTGATCTTAGGACAAGATGTGATTGCTTCTGATCCCAGGTAACTTAGTTTGAAAGAATTATGTAATTTGTAGTTGTGGTTACTCACTGTCACAAGTTATGATAGAGTATGCTTGAAAAATGCCAGTTATCCTAAACTATTTTCGTCCATTCAACCACAGAAAAAAATCAGCTCTGCCTTATTTCATACAGAAATTAGGTGGTAGAGGAGAGAGTCTTTTAAAATGACTTTTTCAATCTTCTTTCTTGCAAAATAGTTTCGGTTATTTGTGAAACTTGAGTACATCAAGGTGTTCATTGACAACTAACAGCTTTCTTGTGTCTGCTCAAAGAGTTACAGCGCAGTTGCAGCAATGGGGTTGATGGAAGTTCAGTCAAATACATGTTTGAAAGCAGAGGAGAGTGTTCCAGACTTTAAACGTGAAAAACAGCAGAACATGTACATTTTAGTCCAGAGTAAAAAAAATAGAATCATTTCCCTCCTGTTCCCACTTGCTTGAGAATGTGCAGATGTAAATTATGCCAAAATGAAGGCAGAAAAAGGTTGGGTGGAGAGTAGAATTAATGAGCATGCAGAATATTTTTAGATAAATGGACACCCACCTTTTATGATTTTATTTTTGAAGAAAGGAAAGAGGCATTTATTCGAAGTAGAGCTGAGAGAGCACCTGGTGAGCAAATTATTAAAAAAAGGCTATAATGAAAATGTTCTTTTAAGTTGGCCAAGGCTTGCAAATCTTGAATGAAATGGATTGAAGTAAATGGAAACTTCTAAGTAAGGAGGAACAAATTATTCCACTATCAGCAACACTAGTAAAACAGTAAATCAGATGAAAATACTTAAGAAGCCCAAATGTCTCAATCATGATTGGTTGTCTGTGAGGTTTGGGATTACACTGGAAAAGAGAACAAAATGAGGATTTTAAGTGAAAGGTTTTTGGAAAGGAGAGGAGGGCAGACACCACCAAAAGGAAGCTCTTTTCCAAAGAAAATTCACATTTTCAGTCAAACTGCTGTTCCTCATGGAAGTAATATCTCCATCCTTGCTAATGGAAACCTGTAGTATTTATAGTCAATCCTTTTGTTGATTGACGGGAATACAGCTCTGTCATAGCCCACCGCAATGCAGACATTGCAATTAGTGGCAATGCAGCCATTCTTTTCCTCTATAAAATCCTGAGGGAGTTTTGATCTCTGAGTTTTCAGGCTTGCAGAAGAAGATTATCCTGTATATTATGTCTCCTAATCCTTTCTTAACCTTCCTTTTTTCTTCAGCAAATGAGAAAAGCAATTGCATCTTTCTTTATTTTCCCCCATCTAATAAAACAAATGCCTCTTCAGAGATATTTAACAGAAGTGTTCAATGCTGGTCATTCCTCTGATCTTGTTTATAGCATTTAGTGCTATGAGGCAGTAAGTAAACTATGCAAAACCTGTCAAGGACACAGCCAAGAGAGTTGTGAGTGAAGGCAGGATAATTGAAACTTTTTAGTACCCAGCTTAGTCTGACTTCAAAACCAGACTACCCAGCTGCAGATTATTGAAAAAATTCAATCTGTACTGCTGCTGGGATAGAGAATGGAGTCAGATAAAATAAGGTGGGCTGCCTGGCACAGTAAATCACACACAAGCAGGCTAACAGCTGTAGTTCAGCCACCTACAATTTTGAGAGTGAACACAGCCTGAATTTAGATCGCATCTTTCCTTCTGCTTGTGCTGGAAAACATCAAAGCCCCTTTTAAAGGGCCGTGGAGTCATGTGACATGCAAGGTATCACTGAGTTGGGAAAGAAGCCTAGGCAGGCCAAGCACAGATGTCTGCATGCTTGATGACACATGACCACTTAATAAACCCAGTTTTGCTCTTCACGTGTGTTCCAACAGAATCAATGAATAATAATACAAGTAAGAAAAAGTTGAATGTAAATGTTTGGTTTCTCTTTCACATGACTGTTGTGGAAGACGTGATGGCAGAAAAAGATAACTTTCTCATTTTTTTCTTTAACAGACTGCAAAAGAGAGTTTGTAACTCCTGCTCCTATTTTCCTTCTTTCACTTCCCACTGTGATTCCCGTGACCCTCTTAGAAACTTTTGTTTCCTGATTGTCTCAGAGATTCCAGTGTCTTCTCTTTTGATATCAACTTTCCCAGAGACTGATAAAATGTTTTTCTGAAATCAAGTCTGCCTCATCCACTGTTTTTGAATCTATTTTTCCATATCAAGATTCTCTTGCCTTTGACCCTTCCCATTGTATAAAAACTTTATTTCTTAATTCACCCCGATCCCTGTACATATTCTCAGTAGGCTGCTTCCCAACTCCATGACTTTCATTCACATGTATTTATCTTTTTATGTTCATCAGTTGTATTTCTTAATTTCTTTTGTTATTATTCTAACCATCAAATGAAGACATATTCTTCATACAAAAGTGGCATCTTCCTGCTCTCTGTCTAAAGCACCTTGCAGACACATGGTTTTTTCTCACACCAGAAGTTGTGCAGTGTTGCTCACCTAGATTACATTAAAGGGTTGGAGAAAGGAAGTCTTCAGTAATAACTTAAATAGTGAAAATACTGATGGATTAATTTTAACAAAGGACGGAAAAGCCTGCTTATAGCAGAATGACCAGTTCACATGTAGGCATTAATGATGACTAGTTGCAATCAGGAACACCTCTTTAGTGTTGAAATTCAAGTCTAGATTCTGTTATAAGTGGGAATGTAGCTCCTCATAAGGACCACATTTTCCATTATATATTGTAAAAACCTGCTTTTGACATTTCCAGTTGCAAAGCTCAACCAGATAAATCATATCTTGTAACTAGTGTCACAGTAAAAAGAATCCAGTAGTGTATATTAATCTTTATATCTCCATGTGTTTGTTTTATGTGTTATGTGTCAGTACGTCAAAATGTAATAACTCTTACAATAGCAGTGCAGTAGCGGCTATAGTAACAATGCAGTATCGGATATATGTGCAAAAGGTTATTCTATTTTGATCATCATACCTTTGATTTTTGAATTCTGAATCTTAAGACATGAGGAGTAAATTTCACAAGTATTAACTTTTGTTACATTATTTTCTGACATGGTCCCCATAATTTTTTGGATAATAAATCAAATAATTTTTTAGTAGCCAATAGCCGTTGAAGGAAATTATTAACATTTGTAGTTGTTGAACTGTTGAATTGTGTTGAAACGAAATTTTACAAGAACTGGTACCAGAGCAAGTTATTATAGGGTGTAAGAAACATTGTCTAACTTAAAGTGAAATCTGCATTTTATCCCAGTTTCATTTCCTTAACTTCAAGTCAGTTTCCTAGGCATTCACTTCTTCCATGACAGCAACTCTGGGTAGGCTTCTGCCACAAATGTATCAGTTCTTTATGCGCCACTAGTGTCCCACTTGCATGCCAGCAGTGGGAAAAAAGTTCAAGGCAGTTCTACAGCAATTTGTGACTGCACAAATATTTTGCATACCAACAAGCCCATTGAGGCATAAAACCCTGTGGTATGCATCAATGTTTTGCTAGTGTGATTTCAAAGATCAGTATCTCATGTGGTTCATTCCATTTTGCAGTTGAATTTTTTTACTATTATTTTTACAGCTGACGTGATAGTATCAAATAGATGGCACAGCAAGGTCAGAACCCATAGCCCAGAAGTGCTTCCTTGAGAGACCTAATCTTCCTATAGCAAATTGTCTTTTACCTAGAACAGGGTTTTGCTGGAGGTAATAAATACAGAATAAATGTAGTAAATTTTGCACAATGTTTTTATCAGAAGGGACAGCATCAATTCTATTTACCACCTCCTCCATGTTGTATGCAAAGATTACTGAAGACCTGAGCCTTAGAAAGATGACTTGAAGAAGAGCAATGAATATAGTTATATGACTATATAGTGTTATTGTCCTCTCATCTAGAAAGACACAGTTTGGGGAGAAAGGCTTGTTAGAGGAGTAGAGCTAAGTAGATATGAATTAATTACAAAAATAAAATAATTTTGGAAAATATGTTTCTCTTTGAACAACTTTGCTTCTCTGTCATGTTCTCTTTGGTCTTCATGTAAACCTTTTTTCTATTATTGTTCTTTTGCTTCTGTGTAGAAATTTTGTACTCAGAAATTCTAAAGCTTATTTGATAATTTTTTTAAACACTATTCTTAAAAACTGTTGATGACTGGTCACATTATTCAAGTATTTTTTGTATTATAAGTCTGAAACTTACAACAGTTGTTTAATCTATTTGGAAACTACTTCATTGTCATACTGATGCTGGAAGTGTTTTTCAGATCCAAACCTATGTCTGGCATTGTTTCTTTACTTCTGATTTCCATATGAGTTGACTTTAAATTCCGATTTTAAACTTTGAAGATGATTCACAGCAGGATGTTCCAGAATCACAAAGGAATATGACTTTCACGTCATAATTTCATCTTCAAATGATTATTTCTAAGCATTTTAGGATTTTGGTTAATGTTCCTGACTCAGATAGCAGCATGTTTCTATTGCTACTATGGTAGAGGTTCGTAAGAAGCAGAGCATACCTTACAGATTCACAGTGGTTGTTCAGATCTATCCTTAAGGATTTAAAACTCTCTGGCATAGCAATTCTACAGTCATTAGATAAACAAAAGATATAGCAAAGAACTAGCAGACATTACTCATAAAATGACTAATGCTGGAGATCCTGAGCAGTGTCAATTACCGTTATGATCAGGGTTGCAAAAGTGCTTTGTTGACAGAAGCAAAAGGAAAATACTAAGTAGGGAAAATGTGGCTTTTTAGTATCTCTTGGGATGAGGTCTATTGGGTTCCTAGCCAGTTATTAAAATAAATATCTTTGAAAGCTGTGGCACTTCAAGAAAAATGTTTTGTCTCTCCAAACTGCAGAAGTGAAAATGACATGCAGTCATGCTCTGACCACTGTTTTTGATCAAAATTCTATATGAATTCCATGTATATTTTATTTTGATGCTCTATTAGTTGCTTATGGTGATTCACCACAGAAATGGGTAATTATAGGGTATAAAGAATTTTTTTGTTAAGTGTGGTAGTGTTTGGTTTTAAGCTGCATTTATAATTTTAGGTTTTTAACAGACTAAAATAAGAGAGAATAGAATAGAAGATAAACATACAAAATACTTTCTAAAATTAATTTTATTATATAGAGTTGTTAAAGGGTAATAGTTACCAAACCCTGGCCTTGGAAATAAGCTAACAGATTACATCTTAATAGTACGGTAGGAGAACTGTGTGAAATTCTGTTCAATAACCAGAAATGTAATTTAAAAGGGATTAAGACTGGTGTGATATCCACTCAATGCAAGGAAGGCAAGGAAAAGCAGGCCAAAGGAAAGCTCTTAACTGTTAACTTAAAACCCACACAGCAAGTTTCCACTAATACAGTGTGCTTCAGCATATTCACATATTCACCATCAGGCAATAAAACACACTCTATGTAGTATATAAATCTTTAGTAGGGTCTGCCTTGCACTCACAAGGCTTTACTAAAAACCTGATCTTAACTTCCATTAAAGAAGCATTTCTACACCTGAGTATAATTAAGACTGGAATATAAAATTCCTTTTTCTCCTAAAAGCATTTTTAAGGAATAACTCTGACTGTTTTGAGGAACATACGTTTCAATATTTAAACTTGTCTTTTATAATCTATCATAGTAGACAAGAATAAAAATATTTAAAATTAAATTGAAAACATGGCTTTCCACCTCATTTTTCTTCAGCGAATGAATAGTTTAAGTGTGGAATGTACTTCAAAAGATTCATTCACCCTAGTTCAAGACAGGGTTATCAAGACTTAAACCATTTGCAACAAGCCTGTACACTCTGTAACTGTCATTAAAAAATCTGTTCTTGTGTTTCTTATAGAAAGTCTTTCTAATATTTGACCTTGGTTTGCTTCAACCCAGGAGGTTTTTTTATGTCTTTGTCATATTCCTAGTGAACTCACAGCTAGTGCGAATGAGACTATTCATGAGGTAAGAAGTCACATAAGAAATGACAAACTAACAATAACTAAATGAGAAGAATTGGTTTAGGCTGCATCTAAAGCTATAAACCTAGGGATTGGTGTGTGAAATAGATACCCTCTAAAATATCTAAATCTCAAATCTGAAAATCAACTCCCATTGAGGCAGAATGTCATAGAGTTTGTTTTGCCTCCAGCAGAGATTTGAGATGTACCCTCTAGTTTGCTGCTAGGAAGAAAGAAAACGTGGAGTTGAAGTTTCTCATTGTTTATAGTGATGAAATTGATACGTATTTTTAAAAAATCGACAAGCAAGTTACTTAGCTTTTCCAGACGTACATGGTACCGTGAAATTCTCTTTTTCAGCACTCTGAAATACACGTAAGTTCAAGACACCTTACAAGTTTTAAGAGTAAATAAAATTGATCTGAGTAAGGATGTTTAGTGAATTCTTTTGACTTTCTCTTCAATTGTTATTGTGTACTACATGTTAACCATCTCTATTACCCAAAACGGCTTTAGTGTTTTCTTAACATTTTAAGTGACTAACATACTTTCATAATAGGCCACAGGCTTGGAATAGCATACTTGATTTCAAGTTTTTAGGGATAAACACAAAAAATGATTATAAATTATAAAGCCACCATATGACACTGTGTTTATCTGCAACAGCAAATCGATATTTTATGCAAGTATGTCATTGTGGTTTGGCTTGAGACCTAGTTAAGCAATTGGTAAATGTGTCTCTTGGAACTAGTTCTTGGCCTTGAATGCAGAATACTTGTTTCACAAAATTAAGATTTCCTGCTGGGAAATTTGGTAGTTTCAAATGTGCTTTGCCACCTTAATGGCTATCGACTTACACTCAGAGGAGAAGCAAAAGCATCCATTACACAATGTACTGTATATAATACAGGGCAAGAGGTAAGCTTTGGAAGGCCACATACACCACTGAAATTAGTGAATTTAAGCAGTTCAGAAGACCAAAATTAGATGAACAGGAGATAAACAGTACTAGCAAATGCTTTACTCTTTAGGAAGTAAATTGTTAGCTTTAGTAAAATTGATATCAAAAATTGTTATAATTTTAACTTTTACTCCTGGGTACTGCCATCAGATTTAAATGTACTGTAGTGTGAATTCCAGAATAGGACCCAAAGATTTGATACTACCTCTTGTGTTACCTTTTTCTCTATGATTTTTGGTAAATCACTTATCCATCCAAAGGTATGAAAAACGTCTTCTTATCCATGCCATGACATTTGAGGCAACATACTCGTTAAAATTTACTAGCATGGAAAAGGAACAAAATGTAATATAAATGGTGGTTTATAAATGCCTTCAAAAATGCAGTTCTTTGAAAGAGATATTCTAAGATTCTCAATTTTTAGCAATTTTATACATTAACATTTTATAGAAGGATATGTCAGAGGCTGTAAAAATTGCTTCAGAAAGATTGGTTTGTTATCTGTAAATATTCATTGTATCTGTTGTACCATATGTCGTATAGTTGTCAAACATTCATTTAGTGGGAAGGGCATGGATTTCTGCTACATAAAATGTGTGCCTGTCCAATAATATCTAAGAATGTTCTCCTAGTCTGAATCTATTAAAATCAATTCTTCTGTCCCTGTGCTATATTGATTGTACCAATACGAAAACTTCTGCTCCCCACCGTAATTGCTGATGGTATGAAATACAGCTTCCTAAAAAGTGTACAATGCAGTATTTTGTTTCAGCGTCTGTTATATGTCAGTGCAGAATTTCAAGGGTACAAGATTGTGTAACTTTTCCTTGCAGAAGACATCAGTCATGAAAAAGTGAGACAGAATTAAAGAGTTAGCCTTTCTTGGCTCTCATTGCATATAATTCAGGCATGCATGACCCATTGCCATCATTGTTGTACTTATGCCAGCTGGTTCTGATTATTAAGAAAAGCAGCTTTGCGTGCTGAACATATAACAATAAACTATTGTCATATGAATGGAGCACTCTCTTCTAAGGGGTATAAATATTCACATAATAAAAATAAGGTGGCTCCAACCACATGTCACAGAGAACAAATAATAGCTCATCAAGCGTACTACAAATGGAACTTGGATATGGAAGGTACCCTTACCAGGACCAGTGTGATTTTCTTCCCCATTTTTGAAGTGGGACATGGGAGGAGTAAAAGTTTTACAGTTCTCACTCTTCTCAATTGAGCTAATTCCAAGAACAGATACTTTTGAACAGTTAAGGGGAAATTTTTGTCACAGTATATGTTCTTACCCTGTCCTGATGTCAGATATGATGAGTTATATTTCCCATCACCTCCTCATTGATATTAAACCAGACACCATGAAAATCCTGGATTCCTAGCAAATAATAAACTCTTTTAATATTTCCACTGGGGAATAATAAAATCAAGTATGTATAAAAACATACCCTTTAGCATATGAAAGCATAGAAGCATGTGAACTTTTATAATAACCAGTAGATACCTCATTTTGAGTACATTCACATATTGACACAACAATCTATGCCAAATAAAACTCTCATGAAGCCTGGAACTCAATAAGACAGTGTAATAAAATCTAGGATACAACTTCCTGAAGTGGGGTCAAGATCATTGTGTTCTACTAGGAATTGCTCTGGAAGGGTAAAATCCCTAGAAAAGATAACTAGATACCTAAGGAAATGGTTGAAATAAAAAGAAACTTCATTTGGCATATGGCACTTGGCATTTGGCACATGCAAGACATAGGAGTGTAAGTTTTCTAAACTCGAAAAGAAGGGGAAAATATACCAAGATTTTGCAGTGTACTGAAAAAACATTAACAATCCATCTTGCAAAGTGCATATTTAGTTTCTCATATTTCTGTAGTATTTTTGGCTGCACAGATTTTTTGGCTGGTTTTATAGAATTCATAACTGAAACAAAGGTTTATTAAATGTCTCAGAAAAGAAAAAAATCTAATATTGTTAATGTGATATTGATAATTTATGTCAACATTACTGTAAAAACTGCAAAGTGATCCAGTATTTGCTCATAATTCTGACACCAATTATTTCCACATAGTGAATTAATCCTATAAATTTATAGCCAAGATGAACACAACATAAGCCAGACAAAGAAGTGAATGAAGGAAACTTAAAGCTCATTTGTGTATTCCCTCGACTACATGATGTTTCCCTGGCTGACCATTTCATCTAGAATTAGGGGGTCTCTATGACCAGAGACACATCAAAATGATGGCTCTTCTCTACCCTTTATCTGAACCTTCCAGGCAAGAGCCCCAGAGCCCAGGAACTGAAATCCCTTAACCTATGCTTCACTTCCCACCTAAAGACCCTTTCAACTGTTTTGAGCTTATCAGATTTCTGTGGCCAGGAGGAACCATCATAATGACCTTGTTGGCCCTGGAGGCTATGTAGTTTCATTTACTGATTCCTGTAACAACACAAGGATTTTATGTTTGAACTAGAGCATTTCAAAGTGTTGATTGAGACTCAAAATGGTATGAACTCATAGACAGAATAGGAATCAAAGACTGAAAGACACACAGCTATAATAGATCCTTGGTAACCTGCTCCAGTAGATGGCTTCATGGATATCCTCTCTGCACCCTTTAAGACAGAAGAACAATATGTGATGCTTTTCTCACTGTGATTTGAATGTCCATAATAACAGTGTGCTACCAGTAACAGCACTTAGGTCCACTTTCTCCACAGATTATTAACTTCCAGGATATTTTGCTCAAACTATCAGGTAGATGTTGCTCAAGCAGTAAGCACGCTCCTCAAACTTATCAGGTAGATAATTTTAAAGCATAATTGTAATTAAGTGCCTTATGTCACAGGGGTAACAAGAAAGAAGGAACCATAAAGATGCTTGCAGACAGTTTTGCAAGGTTCAGCAGATCACTCCTCTTGTCTTCTCAACCATCCAGGTTTGAGTTCAGCCCCAGGCAGCATCTGCATAAGAAGTTTGGTGGGACACTGGATAATTCCTGTTGGAATTACAGAGCTTGTTAGCAGAAGCAGCTCACTGTACAGCAACCTTGACATGGGTGTGCCCTAATCACACTCTAGCAACAACTCCTGCTGCTCATCCTCTTCCTGATTGAAATATCTGGGAAGGGAAGGGAAAGAAAGGGAAGGGAAGGGAAAAAGAAACTAAGACTGATGCTGGAACAGTCATGGTTGCAGCACACAGATTATCTCCCTATCATTTGCAGGAAGAATAGGGAGCTGTTAGCTTCGCCATTTGGGAGGAGATCTATTTCACTGCCCAATACCTCCTGGATATGTTTTTCTAGTCTAGGACGTAAGCCCTTCACTCATTGTTCTCCTATATCATGGACATTAGTATTAAAATTATTCCCTCCTTACATCATTGCTAGAAGGGAATTTTGAGGAGTGGGAGATCTTTCTCAGACACGTTGTTTCCTCTCTGAGAAATGTGATAAATGTGGTATTTCTCTTTCTGTTACCAAAGACAGGTCATATGTCAAGCATATTCTATAAGTCAAAGGAGAGAAGAAAAAGAAAAAGAAGAAAAAGAAAAAGAAAAAGAAGAAGAAAAAGAAAAAGAAAAAGAAAAAGAAAAAGAAAAAGAAAAAGAAAAAGAAAAAGAAA
>VZTD01004027.1:870535-955247 GCA_013397725.1 Rhagologus leucostigma
AGAAAAGAAAAGGAAGAAAAAAAAAAAGGAAAAGCAATGCAAAAATCAATATGTACCCCCGTAAAATTTAGGAAAACCTCTACCACTAGAGATACAAGTCATTCCTAAGGCAAAACTTCCTCAGAGAAATAGGTGTTTTGCCTTTATTTTTCTTCCTTCTCCTTTCCCTTTCTATTTTCTTCATAAAGTATAAACTATAAATTACTTATTCAGTATAAAAGTGAATAATTACAGCATTTAGCCTTTGACTTTCTAACTTAAATTGCCAGTTGTAGCCCAGATTTTTTTTTTCTGAAAGAAAAAGACACAGCCTCATAGGGAAAAAAGTATTATGAGAAAGGGCAGCACATGTTTCCACATTCCATTTGCATGTGTATCACATGAACTGTGTATATAACACTCCTGATGCTGCCAATGAGAATTTTAAAGAGGATTTGCAGGTTACTGACTGTCTGGCCTCACCTTCAGGACTCACAACCCCAGTGAAGTCAGTAGGAATCATGCCATGGGATTTAATTCTGTCTCAGTCTCTTTTGATAAAGCCACTGGAGCTGCTTCTTATGGCAAAAAACCCCATAAACTACATGCAGAACCTTTAAGATGGCTGTTGTTAGGTTTGTGGCAGAAAGAGATATGGAGGATTTATATCTGCCTCTGTGCTAGGAGGTGTAGCTGGTAGGTTATTTGGGTTCCTGTTCAAAAGTCTTGCTTAGCCTCCTCAGCTGCTTTGTCATGACCAAGAAACAGCAGAAAAGTTTGCTCTTAAGTGAACATGCAATTGCTACTCTAAGTAATAGATCAGGGCATTGGGCCAAGACGTGAGAGACCTAATTTCTCATTTCATTTACAGAGTCTGACACAACTCAAGACTGCCTTGCCCATGGGACTGCAACCTGTGCAGCTGCCTTCTACAGTGCAATAAAAAGAGCAGGCGTCAGCAGAAGGGCAATTAAAGAAGGAAACCTTGAGGCTAAACCACTAATTGCAGAGTATGAACTCCTACTTCCAAAATTACTTGCTTTTTAATGAATGTTTATGCGGAAGAATTGCTTCCAAGAAGTAGGAGCTGCAACCTCAGATGCTCCCCCAGCTCCTTTCCAAAGCAATAAAGGAGACCTTTTCCGAGTTCCCCCATCCCCACCAGCATTTCATTCCTAACTCTGCACTGGCCACCCTTCGACCAGCAACAGAACACCTTTACTCCCAGCCCACACAAACTCAGCATCTTCACAGCACAATACTTGAGGACAGTCATGGAAATCCCCAGGAAAATCCGCCTGATGTACCACAGATCAGTTCAATGCCATTAGCACATGTGTCTCGGTGTACTTACTGTATCATAACTTGCAGAAGAGTAAAGCATGGAAAAGCCTCTTTTCTGAGCGAGATGTCTTTTAAACAGTCAACTAGACATTTCTAGAAATCCTGTCTTAATGAAAAAAAGGAGATTTTTGAAGTTTTTTAATCAGTTCAGTGAAAGAATTTCATTGCCTTAAATTTCAATGTCTCTAGAAGATGCTGGCTTAAAAATTTTCAAAATACAGTTAGACATAAGAAGCAGGAGCAGATTTCCTCCAAATACGTTCAAATAACACATAACGTCTGACATGTTAGGAAAGTGGAATTTAACGATGTTTTTTTATCCTTTTTCTTTTCTTTTCTTTATGCAAAGGCTTTTTCAAAGGAACATGTGTCACACTATCAATACTATCAAAACATCTTCATCAGATAAGCTAAAAATTTAATTACAAAGTATGGAACCCTCAATCAGCCAGAGACTTTGTAGATGATACATGTATGCTTTTTTAAAAAGGAATTTTTCTTCATGTAATAATTTTTTGTAATTTTCATGGGTTAAATAGTTACTCAAAACAAACAATAGAAAAGCAACATAATGGGGTGGCTGGACATCCTATATTCCCCATGAAAATTGTTTCCTTTTATTGCCTACTGTTTGTGTAACGTAATGCAACTGTGACACAGGATATCTATCATCAAGACAAAATAAAGACTCGGAGAAAAAGTCGCCTTGTATTCTCTCAAGTTTATCTCCAGGAGGTGATTTTGAAACTCTTGAGATTGAACTAAGCAGAAAGACACAACTAACACGGCTAATTCAGCTCAAAAGAAACACAAATGTGGTTTTAGCAATGTCTTGTTGATGTTCAGAGGGACTATAAGACTTGGTTTGAGCCAAAGACCACTGAAATCATGTAAAGACTTTCATCAGTTCTGACTTTCAAAACAGGCTTGTGAGGGACAAACCTAGGGGGGAACAAGGGTGATGCCAAACAATAGATAAGATACAGGAGGCACATGTGGAGCCTTTGCTCTTTCTAATAACACAAGAATAAAATAAGTTTAGGTTAAATTGAGAGACATCTTAAAGTTGTTTTAAGAGATGTTCTCATTAATTTAGAGAACTGATTAGTTAAGGTTCATTGAAGCCAAGATATACTATTCAAAAGGAAAAGAAAAACCAAATTTTTTTAAAGAAATAGTTTTGTGAAGTAAACACCTAAGGAGATAGCAATATTTAATTTCTGCTTCTCTAACTCTTCTTTTTGCTCTGGTGGTGGTTTATTTTCAAAGAGAATGAAAACAGAGACTAAAAATTTGAGCGTGATAAAGAATCAAGAAAATGGAGAATAAAATGGAATCTGTGCCAGAATATCACTTAAGACAGGATTGAGGTGAGACTCAAATGTAGCACTTTTACAGAGATAAAGTTCATTTAAATATAACAAACAAACAAACAAACGTATGCAAAAATAGAAGACTGAACTTTAAAAAGCTGACAGTTCTGAATGTGAGACACTGGAGAGTTAAAGACAGAAGTGTCTTTAAGAAAATTAAAATTAAAACCAAAAAGTCTTATAGAAAACAAGGTAAATATGTATTTCTCCAGAGGGGATACAGACAAAGGAGGCACTGAGAATAAAAACAGCATCAGATATTTACATCTGTAACTAAACAAGTGAGTTAAGGTATTAAGTAACAGCATTTCATGTGGTTTAGACATTCCATACACCTTCACTGACAGCTTGAAAGATGTAACTGCAGCACGGCCATACTTATATATAGTTGTGTATTTACCTCTGAAATCTTATGTTGTGCTTATGTCTAATTTCTCTTTGCATAAAGCAGATGATGGTTAATGAATCTATAGTTATAGAAGTTAATTTGAGAATATACAGATTCACGAAGATTTCCCACAAATGTAGAGGAAAAAAAAAGGAAAAATAAAGAGTAACCTAAACCCTAAGTTTTCATACAGAATTGAACACATTAAAAAGGTTTGTTGAACAAGGCTTCTTCCCTTATTTTACACTGATGGGTTTTTTTGAAGTGATACAGCTGACGATGTATCTTTCAAGTTCTGCTGACACAGCTTGTTTTCTCGAGCTCTCTTCCCCCAGAAAAAAATCTGCTTTGAAAAAAACCTCTTAGGCCTTTTCAAAATCCCCAAGAGTTTGCCTGTAAGAATATCATTCAGAAAATCTCAGGCCTGACTGCCTGATTTAAAAAAAAAAAAAGGCGAACAAAAAGCAAAACCAAAAAACCCACCACAGTTGTTATTTATTGCAAAAATGTTTAGGTACAGACATTTTTCATAGGTCCAAGACAGTACACATTTGTTGGAAGGCTGAGTTTTAACCCATCTGTAAAATGTTGATTCTAGGGGGAATTAACCTGTGGATGTCTTGGTTTTGACACCGTATCTTTATTTTTCAGCAAGCATACCAAGAGAGGTGTTACCCCATATGCTCCATGTTGCTTTGACTGAAGAAGTCTGGTGTTAGTGTTTGATGCTTGTGTAAAAGCTCAAAATTACAGAGCAAGTACACATAGAACACCTTGAAAAAACTACTCAGGAATAATTTCACTATTACAGATGACAATTAAGGTCAATATAGCCCTTTTAAAATGGAAACAAAACTGTCTTGCAAGAGTTGAACAACTGTATTATAAATCTTTGGACATAACTGGCAAGATTATGCCAATTTAGGTTTTCCGACCTGAGTGGAAAAATAAATATTTAAATGTAATAAACAAGTAAAAAACCCACAGAAGTTATTTTTTAAGGTAATTTCAAAAACTGAAACTCCATATTTTTATTACCAAGTGTGAGCATATTTTTTCTGAATGTAGTCTTTTTTAACTGTAGATATTACCATAAATATCATATGGAAATTAATACTGATATTTTTCCAAAGCTAAAATGTGCCAGCAGGTAACGAAATCCAAATTTAAATCATAAGATATATATGCATTTCTTTTATCAAATGCATATTATTCTATTACTGCTCCTCAAAGTTTTTTATTTTATTTGTCTTTTCTTCCTGAGAGCAGTTCAGCATAAGCTAGTTTACTGATTGCTATACTGGAAATATTTTAGAGAAAAATAAATATCTTGGAGTTTATTATGAATTGCCATAACTTATCATAGAAATATTGTGTGTTGTACCCGAAGTAAAAGGCACAAAATGCTAAAAGTAAGTACAGATTTCTCTGCATAAAGTCATAGGAAGAGTGGGAAGTGGGCCAAAAAAGAGTTCCATGGAACAAAATGATTGTATGTAATTTTGAATAATAACTGTAACTATAAAAATGTTCTAATTAATAAGGAAATAAAAGAAGCAAAATTCCTGGCAAAGCCTCACTCATGCATATTTTGACACGAAAAGGCATGGCTCAATTATAAATATTCTTGTTACATAAATAACAAGATTTAAAAATTCTTGTTATGTAAATGAGAACCTTGTCTTTCACATACTGATTTGGGAGCTCCTTTTCTTTTTAAAGCTGCGTATATTTTTTGCTTTGTTGGAATGTGTCCTTGCAAATAACTCTTTCAGAAGTAGAAATTGATAAATTTTGGCATAGTTATTTTTCCTGGCAGGATTCTCCAATAATGAAATAAAAACAAAGAAGTTTCTCTGCATGCATATGATGGTATGTCTTGATAACAATACTGGCAAATGTGCATCAAAGGAAAGAACATGTCATCCTGGATCTGTTCTGATACACCAAATGCTTTCTAGAAGCCAGTTTTAAGTCTGTTATTTTTGCTGTTAAGTAGAGGTGCCATTGAAAAAGAAATGTCAAGTCCCTGGGGCCGAAAGCAGAAAAGCTATACAACGCCTGTCCTGTTTGTGAACTCTGGTAAAGACCAATTAAGCCTTCAAGCAATACCTTGTATGTTTCCCCAGATGTAAAGGGCTTTATAGTATCTGAAGTTTTCTTGCTTTTTCTCTTTCCTTTCTTTCTTGTTGCCTGCTAAAATAATTAGATCTTGGGAGACAGAGTAGGAAGTCCATACTTTCCTTTGACAATTTTGATTCCGTCCTTGCATTTTCATATCGTGGAAACACACTATAGTCCTACCTCAAAAAATTATATTGGAATATTTATAGTTTCTAAAGATAATGTAACACATCAAATACCTGGTTGCACCAGGGTCAATCCAGACTGGAGGATGAACAGATGGAGAACAGCCCTGCTGAGAAGGACTTGGGGGTGCTGGTGGATGAGAGGCTGGACATGACCCAGCAGTGTGGACTCACAGCCCAGAAAGACAAGCATATCCTGAGCTGCCTCCAAAGCAGCGTGGGCAGCAGGGAGAGGGAGGGGATTCTGCCCCTCTGCTCTGCTCTGGTGAGACCCCACCTGCAGTGCTGCATCCAGATCTGGGGTCCCCAGCACAGGAAGGACATAGACCTGGTGGAGGGAGTCCCAAGGAGGCCACCAAGACAAATAGAGGGGTGGAGGACAAGGAAAGGTTAAGAAAATTGTGATCGGCCTGAAAAAAGAGAGAGGGGGAGAGAGAGAAAGAGAGAAGGCTTCAGGGTGATCTAATTGCAGCCTTCCAGCACCTGACGAGACCCTGCAAGAATGATGGAGACTATTTACAAGGGCATGTAGTGACGAGACAAGGGTGAACGGCTAGAAGCTTAAAAAGTAGGTTTAGATCAGATATTAGGAAGATATTCTTCACTGTGAGGGTGGTGAGTCACCAGAAAAGGCTGCCAAGGGGAGCTGTGGATGCCTCATCTCTGGGAATGTTCAAGCCCAGGTTGGATGGGGCTCTGAGCCGCCTGCTCTAGTGGTTCTGCAAGCTGGGTATGAACATTACCTGCAGGTTTCATCTAGTCTTTGGTAGAACAAAGGTTTTAAGAAGAGCCTGACTACAGCAAGAGATGGTGTTACATATGATTTCTTAGAATTTAAGTCAGTCTTGAACACATATCTTAGAATGTTGAAAGAATATTGTGTGCCAGCTTGGGTTAACTTAACTTTCATTGAGGAAGAGAGCTGAACTCCACACAACAAACTTTTAGAGAACATACAAAAGTGATATTTTGGTGCACATAAACCTTAAAGTGTAGTAACATGAATTCAGCAGTACTCATTAGAATGTAGAAACACCATTATCTGTGGTTAGTTTTTTTTCCTTTAAGGGAAGGCTTTTTTTCTACCAATTTTGCATTCTGGTAGTATTTGAATATTGAAAACAGAACAGACTCTTCAAGTTTCTCCTTGCACAAAAATACTTTGCACCAGACACGTATCTCTATAGAAAAATGTTTTGTTCACTGCATCCCCTATATTCTGCCATCATTATCCCACTGAGTCTTCCTCCCCCGAATACCCCCAATTTTCTTTGTTGAACCAGTATGTGTAACTCTTTCCTTAAGTTTCACACTGTTGAAAAATCATTCTGTTTTTTCAGTTGGGGTTTGTGGGACTTTTTCCATCTCAGTTTTGGTGCTGGTTTTTTTTTTTTTTTTTTTTTTTTTTTTTTTTTTTTTTTTTTTTTTTTTTTTTTTTTTTTTTTTTTTTTTTTTTTTTTTTTTTGTTTTTTTTTTTTTTTTTTTGGTTTGTTTTTTGTTTTTTTTTTTTTTGTGGTTTCTTTTTTTTTTTTTTTTTCCCCTGATGACCTTTTTGTATTTTAAGCATTTGGAAATGAGAAAAATGAGAACTGTAATTATGTTGCAGGCCATAGGCACCATGAACTGTCCAGAATAATCAGGGATGAACACTGTGTAGCACAGAGCCTGCCAAATTGAAGCCACAAATCACTTTTTTTGAGCACTAAATGTAGCATAAGTGGCAACTTTTCCTTCAAATAACTCTGATGAGAACAGAGGATGACCCATAAAATCTTGGACATCTGTAGCGGAAAACAGTTCAAGTATAAAATAGCAAAATTTGGATGTTTGTATAGGGCTGTATATCCAAAAATACCTTTGCTTGGCATATGCAAACAGGTAGAGTGAGGGTGACACATCTGTCAAATTGATAAGTGTTTGCTTTCAGGTTAGCCAGTTTGCTGTGAATCCTATTGATAGCTTTGAAATACCTAAACTTCATGAGATGAACTGCAGCCCAACAACTTCTTTTGCATACAGACAAGTGCACTGAGCAAGAATCAGTGTGTTGCTTTCCACATTAGTCTCAGTTTTCAGTGCCAGTTACTTTTAAACAGTTCAGTGATGATCAATACAAGAAGCTTGAAAGCAGTGTCAGTTCACAATTTACAGAAAAAGGACCACAGTATTTCATCATATGTCCCTATATAGGTAAATCCTATGCACATTTGCTCCTTGTATTTCCTAATAAAATCTCAAGAGCAGTCACCTTAATTGCAAAATTTCACATTTTGTACTGTAGACAAATATTCAGTTGGCTATGAAATGAGAAATCCAACTCGGTCTCTATAAATATTCAGAATTCAAACCTGGATTTTGTTTAAATAAATGACAGAGGACTAAAGGCTTCACCAATCTACCAGAATAATTCTTCTGGTGATATCAAGCTCTATTTTCAATAGCAGATTCTTTCTAGTTCACTTTAAGATAGAACTGATTCGTAATCAAAATGAAGGTGGCATAAATTTGAAAAAAGCCTGTATTTAAGGTAATAATTCTAATGCTACAGAAAAAGATTTGGAGTCCCAGTAGACACCAAGTTGAACATGAGGCAGCAGTGAGACCATGCTCCAAGGGGTCTAGCGATATCCTGGGCTGCATTATGCTAAGTATTGCCATCGGTCTGAGGGAGGGGATCCTTCCTTTCTACTCAGCACTGGTTGGACAACACCTGGATTTCTGCAGTCCCTGTTACAAGAGAGGCAAGGACATACTGGAGAGAGTATAGTGCAGGACCAAAAAGATGATTGAGGGGTGGAACACGTCTCCCATGAGGGAAGGCATAGGAGCTTTCACCCCAGAGAGAAGAAGCCTCAGAAGGGACATCAAAATGTGCATAAATAGCTTCAATATCTTCATTAGAAAAAACATTTTCCCAATAGAAAATAAGTACTTTAGAGTGGAAGAACTTATACACTGTCTATGTATTTGGGTTGTGATCACTAAAGGCTTTTTTTGATATAATATGTCCTTAAGAGGTTCAATTATCTTTCCTTTGTTTAGTGAAGATTTGCTTTGAGAAACTTTTTAAAACTACATTTTCCCCAGATATTGGTTAGTATTATTAAGAAGCTAAGCCAGATGATGTTTGCCAGAGTCTCTTAGACTATACATTTCCATTCCACAGAAACGCATGTGTTACAGAAAAGAATGTAAAAATGTAGGTTAACAAAATCTGAGAATTTAAGTAAATATCTAAAAGAAGAATCAGATTTATTATACTGCTGACCTCAAATAATCAGTCAGTTTGAGCAAGATCATAGGGCTTAAACAGCATGTCCTAAATGTCCACCAAGTCTCAGGCAAAATAAATGTCCTGGATAAGTACAGAAATGTTATTTCCAAGACCTTGAAAAAGGACTTCTTAGGTGATATTTGCTCCTTTCTCTGAAAGATACCAGAACATACTATAGGTAATCATGCATACAAGATCCATTTTCCCTAAAATGACTATATTTTAACAATAAAATAAGACAACAGGGCAAGGTTTAAGTTAGGTAAAAGAGTCAAAAGATAGGAACAGGATAAGCAGGTGACGATACTTCTTTAGATGAGCCCCCAGGCCTTTATCTGTGTTATGTTTCTCTCTTGCTCCTAAAGGCTTGTCAATTTAGAATTAATTTTTTTTTAAAAAAAGGGGGTGGGGGAAATGACAACAGTGTCAAATTTTTAAATATAAGTAAACAGAAAAATTGAAAAATCCAAACTTCCAATGGACTATTGGTTACTAATTATTAAGCAATTGTTTCACTGAAAAAAAATAAGTTAAAAAAAGCTTTCTCTGTTAGAATCTAGTGTCAGACCAGCTAGGGATTTAAAAGACATTAAGGGAAACAAAAATACTTATGTGGGCAAAAGATCATCACTTAATGGCCATGATTTTTTTTCTAAATTAATTTTGTGCTTTTAGTCACCTCGCACTGGAAAACCTTAACTGAAAATACGTTTAAAATAAGGACCATTGATTTTCAGATGAACAGTGAAAGTACAGTTTCATTCCTCGCATTCTGATATAAGGTCTAATTAATTGATACCTGTCGTAACTTAAAAATCTATTCTTTATTGAAAATTCTTTATAATTAGGCACTATTGTGAATGTCATAAAAAAAATTAATTTCTTTTAACATTTTATAATTAAAGTAGTGATGTCCACTGTAATGTCTAGAAATAAGATGTCCTTTCAGCTTATAAAACAAGATCTTCTGTCTTGCTTACAGCCTTAGGGTGAAATAAATCCTAAGCAATGCATTCTATGGTTATCAGTAGCTCACATATCACAAGTTCTAAAAAGAACCCCATGAAGAGCTGCAGTGTTATTCACTACAGAGGTATTTTTCCTAATTTTGTGTCTGCTCATGTTTACCCTGCATTACATTATTGTCACATTTGCAGTGCAGTTCTACACTGTTGCCCTGATCCACTTCACCTTGAACCTACACTAAGGAAAATTAAACCACAGAAGAATGTAAAAAGTTCTAGTGTGAATGAAAAATTGCAGTGTGATGTAATAACTATGGATGCTAGAAAAGATTCTACTATATATTATTTCTGCTACTCTTTAAACAGTTTTGTTTTCAAACAGCTTCTTCATAATATATTAATCAATGGCTTTGCTATACTTTTCATTTTTTTCCAAGCACCCTTACTTTTAAAAACAGACAATGGACTTTAGAATAAAGCATTTTTGCGCTTTACACCTAAGTGTTCTACACAGGTGGAGTGTAAAATTCAGAAAACTGGATTTTGATTTAAACACATAAACTATTCATCTGGATGTAAAGTCCTTATTGTGAATACCTTCAGGGTGTGTACAATTCATGTTTTCATTTACATGGGTCATAAATAGAAGGCAGAAATTTTTACAAAAACATGTTCTAAGTCCATCACTGTGTCTGAACAGAGCAATCCTTGAAATTGTTTTTTTGTGCATTGCAGGAACATGACTCCTGCAATCTCCAAAGAAATGTAGGCAAAGGGAAGATAATAATCCATCAGAGAACCCCAGCTGCCAGGGGTAAAATTGGTGAGCTCATGCCATTGTGAAAGAACACATTTTGAAAGTGATCTTTTCTAAGAGAACACATTAAACACAGCTTTGTTCTTTTTTGCCTTCCTGTCAATTAAATGGTGACAATCTCACTGTGATCTTGTTTGGTACAGTAAAGAAGAATGCCTTCTAAAATTCTCTAGGCTTCCTCTGGAAAAATAACCTCACAAGTTCTGACAGGAATTGCATGTGCCCAATTATTTAAATTGTGTAAACTCTTCCTCACACCAGAGCATGTGCATAACTTAATCCATGTTAAAAATGTGGGAACAGAGATTATGAGTTACTGTAATCCCCCGTTACATGCTGTTAAGTTCAAATTCTAACAGTGCAAGCAGTTTTTTCTTTGTTTGATTGTTGTTTTTTTTTCTTTTGGAGGTCCCTTGAGCAAGTCGAAAAAGTCAGCTTATAAACTGCTAGTGTTACTGCATTAAAGCCTCAGCTTATGACATAGCACTTACTGCTTTCTCATGCTGAGCAAAGATGAGAGGCAACAATCTACTCAGTCTTTGATTCCCAGTTGTATCTTTAAAGATCTCATTGCAAGTTGAATAGCTGCTTCTGCAGTGCCACTGGTAGTGAGTGGGGATTTGCAACTAAAATACAGCATCTGATGCACTGCTGTGCAACAGAGAATGGAAGGCAAGGAGGCAGGTTGTGACTCTTTAAAGCAATTCATTATCACTTACATGTTTCGAGGAGATACTAAAATAAATGAATCTATTTTCAGACAAATACAATGCAGATAAATGTGCTTAAAGTAAAAGTAGTTCATCAGGCTATGTATTATCCTATGAAATTCACCAATCTGCAAATGCATTCATTTGAGTAAACAGCTTTATATGCAGCCAGACTCATAAGTAAATACTTAGACACTTCAGCTTTAGAGTTTTAAAAAAACATTTTAAGGTAATGCATTTTTCATTACTATTTGTTAGGGGAAAAAATGAAATCGAAGAACATTTGAAAAGATAAAGAATTGTGGGCTAAGCAAGATTAAACCCTGAATTCAGGTTCAATATAATAGAAACAATATAATCCAGAGACGAATATGCCTAAGCACAAGAAAAAAAATCAGTATATTTAAAAAACATTAATAAGATTTTAAGAAAATTATATGTTAAAATTCTTACCAATTTCATGTTTGTCTAGAATGTAATAGTCTGAAGATAAAACTTTGTGAATCAAAAGATTTTTAGATATTCCAGTTCTTATGTGTACCAAATTGTGTCCAAGGTCCCAAGGAATAAAAAGAAATTCTTAAATGCAAAGTTTAAACATGTTATGTGCAGAAAGGTTTAAAGAGCTCTATATAACATTTCAAAAACTAAAGCCAGCAGTCCTTTTAACCCACTTTGCATTATGTCATTCTTTACTGTAATTAATCATATATGCCTTTTTTTTAGGTGAAACAGTGAAAAACCGCAACCATCAACACAGATAAATAGTTAGTGATGTTACTTGAATTATATTGGGAAGATTAAATTAACTGATGAAGCCTAAGACACACAAGCAGCTGAAGATACTGGTAGTACTGAGGATGGGAACCCTACTGTTGTTTATGAGAAGGAACAGAACAAGTCGATGTCTTTCTCCAATTATTCAGGATATAACAAACTTCTCTGACCTCTCTTCTGATCTACACACTGGCTTTCCATGGAATAAGAAATCACAGTCTGTATTTCTATGTCCTCCAAAGCAGCTTAAAATACATTTTTAAAGATTTGGAAGTGAAAACCACAATAGGTGTTTTGATTTCTGTGGAAAACTGAGCTCTCTGTGGTATGTATCGCAGTCATCTGTGGTAGACAACATCTGTTCCAGGTTTAACTTAGTGCAAAATAAATATTCCATTCCCCCATCCTCCCCTCTGTTCCTACCACTGTCACATCCAGCCAACACACACAAGCAGACACACAGAGAGACACACACAGACCGTCTCTTGCTCCTGCTTTAAGGGGAAAGCACATTGCTCCAGGATTATTAAAACATAAACTTCAACAACATGCATACTTATATGCAACTAATTTGTTGTTACAGGCTCTTTAGAAAGAACAGGCAGAGCAGAAGATGCAGGGCAGTGGCATTGTATATAACGGAAATGCTAGAATATATGGAGCTCACAGCTGGCAAAAGCACAGTTGAAAGCCTCTGAGTAAGAAACAGGGGCCAAACAAATCATGCAGATGTCACACTGGGAGTCTTCTATAAACCTCTCAGTAAGGACAATGACACCTTGACAAGTTATTCTTTGAGGAACTAAGGGACACTTCCAAGGAAACTGCCCTTGTCCTTATGGAGGACTTCAATTTGCCAGAAATTAGCTGAGAGCATCCCACAGCTGGTACAATCCAGGCCAGAAGATTCCTAAAACACCTGGATGACAAATTTATGGAACAGGTCCTAAGGGAGCTGACTCAGAAAGATGCCCTTCTTCATCTACTGCTAGTCAAAAGCGTGGATCTCATGAGCAAAGCGGAGATTGGCAGCTGCCTTGGCCACAGTGACCACAAAGTGATGGAGATTAAAATCTCTGTTGGCAGGAGGAAAGGTGCCAGCAAAACTTCAACCCTGGACTTGGACATGAGGAGAACTGACTTCAGGCTGCTCGGGGAATTAGAGAGTAAAGTCTGCTGGGAAAATGTTTTTGCAGGTGCTGCAATCCATCAGTGCTGGTCAGTTTTTAAACATCACCTCCTAAGAGCACAGGAGAAGGAAATTCCCAAATGTTGGAAATCCAGCAGATGAGGCAGAAGGAAGGCTTGGCTGAACAGGGGTTTCTCTTGGGAATAAGGCAAAAAATGAAGATGTATGCCCAGTGGACGCAAGGTGAGGTGACGTGAAGAATATAGAGATGCTGCTTGCCATTGCAGGGGAAAAACTCATGCTACCTAAGCTTCATTGGAGATGAAGCTGGCCAAAGGCAGTGCAAAAATGACATCAGCCCACTACAGGATGAGGATGGTCACCTCACAAACAGGGACAGAGACAAGGTAGAGATGTTTAACTCATTCTTTGTCTCTGTCTTCAACAGTGATGATGGACCAAGGGGTCTCAGTGCCCTGAGTTGGAGGACCATTACTATGATAATGATAAACTCCCAGTTGATCCTGAAATTATGCAGGATCTACTGCTCCAGCTGGATTCCTATAAATCTATAGGTCTCATGGGATACATCGGAGAATCCTCAAAGAGTCGATGTCATTGCAAAGCCTCTCTTGATGATTTTTGAGCAGTCTTGGGAATATAGAGAGGTCCCAGCTAACTGTAAGCTGGCAAATGTTGTCCCAATTTTTAAGAAGGGTAGGAAGGAGGACCTGTGTAAACACAGGTGTGTATAAAACACACTCTAGCAAGCCCCACTCTGTTCATTTTTGTCTCTCTTGGGAGAGAATAAACAATGTGTGACACACACTAACAGCGCAACTTAATGTGCTCTTGCAAGATGCTGGTGAACACTATAAGAAAACTGATATGGAAGAGATAAAAAAGTTAATCTGCTTTTTTAAAAACTGCTGGAAGCTTATCAAATGAAGATACTAGGTCTGTAAACACTGTCAAATTGCACACCGCATAGTTGTAAACCATGAGACAGCTCCTTTCAATTTCTAAATGTTACTCAAAGGAGAAACTATGACAGACAATTTAAATTACTGGGTTATGAGTGAAGTAATGTGCTGGCATTTCTTCTGGAAGCTGAAATACTGCACCTTTACAAGCCTTCTAATAACTCAACTGGCTAAACAACAGACACATAGTAACTAGGAATATTTGTGTGAATCTTACACAGCCATGGTTTAAAAATGCTGAGAGTTGTCAGATGGATGAAAAGAGATGAAAACCATCACAGTATTGTAAACTCCACCCTATAATTTACATAAAGAAAACACATTTTAAGACTTTGAAAAAAAGGAAGAATGACTGTCAGGTGTCTTATTTAAAAAAATCCAAACCCAACCAACCGAAAAAACTTGTGTATGTCTGTCCCCTGGACTTCAGAAGAGAGGGCAGAGAGAGCTGTGAACACTAATTCAGTAATTTAAATCTGAATAAGAACAGCTGAAAGAAGGGATCACTGAAACAATTTATTGCAGATACATAATACATGTTGAATTTAACAATGAAGAATTAACTCAACTATTATGATGCAAAAATGCACTTAAATGATCATTATTTTATTTATACAATGCATAGAAATGTAAATTTAATGAAACACTTACAATAACTTTCTAATTTCTGCAGCACCATATGTGATACAACTAATCACCAAAGATGTATTTCTAAAATACGTAACAGAACATCTTCCTTGTTATACAGACCATATCATCAATATTTCTCTTTTTTACTGTAGGAAGTGCTGTGACATTTCTTTCAAGATTTTTTTGGATTATCATATACAGTAATTCTGTATATTTTAAAAAATATTTGTCTATTTGAAATCAAACAACTGACTACACCATATCTTGTATGTTGCTCAGAACATACAGTGCAATTTAGAGCTGGAGAAAAAAATTAAACTCAAAAATACCTTTCCATTATTAACTTTACTGCTAGAAATTTGGCAAAAGACACCAACAGAAAAAAAATGAAGGAGACCTTAAAAAAACTTATTTCTGACTTGCAGTATCAGGAGATGAAGGAATTATTTAAATAAACCAGATGTATAATTTTACAAAATTGTAATGGCTAATCATCCTTCCTATTTCCTTTTTAAGAAATTTCTGTTTCAAGAAAGAAAGGTTTACTATATCGCTTAGGGAAAACTGCAGCCAACATGGTAGAAGCTAAAAACATGAACTGTGTTAGCAGCAAGTGACAGTATAGAAAAGAAAACTCAGAGATTCTTAGCATCCATGCTAAATAATTTTTCTAACCACTGTGATCTTCAGGATGACCTGTTTACAGAATTTTCTTTGTAGACTGTTCTTGAGGGCTTTTTGTATTGCAAAGACAGCTAGGATTATCTCAGTGTTCAATCCAGTTTGCTAAAGTAGGATAGGGTGCCATAAATACATTTTACTCAAAAATTAGCTCATGTCAGCTCAGTGCCTCTATAAACTTCGTATTTAGAGAATGTAGAAATCGAAACAATAATTTTTCTAACTTTGTTTTTTTGGTAAAATACTCAGTGATTAACACACTTCTAAAGAGCATGTGTCTTTAACCCATAGTTAAGTTTTCTGGGAATGTCTATGCTCTACGTCATTTGAGGTTCATACCAGTCCTCATTTAAGTAAAAAAAAGAGTTTAGTATACTGTAATAAAGCACAGAAATATTCATGCTAGTTCAGATTCCTGTACAAAACCAGCTACCTTGAGCTCATTTACTTATCTCTTTCTTAGCGTGTGCTGTCTTCTGTAGATCTACCCAGTGGAAACAACAGAAATTACATTACAAACACCTTTTTCTGTCACTTCTTCCCCATTTTACTACATAACAGATTTCGTAACAGCTTAATATACCTTGATCATATTTTTACTCTTCCTAATTTAATCTGAATTTCTCTCAGTTTTCTTCTTCCCTCCAAAAGGTGTTGTTCTTTCCTAACTGTTTAAACAAGAATATCATTTTATTAAGAAAGCACTTTGCTAATATAAATCAAAACAGCTGGGAAATTGGAATCTTTAAGGAGGAAAAGAGCACAGGATACCTGAGAAATCCAAAAACAATCTTCTGAAACATAGTTTTTAATCATGGCCATATTACTAATCATATTATTATGAGTATCTTTCAATTTTTGGAAATCAAGCAACTCTGAATGTATATCACCTCCCAGTTAGTTACCTACTCATAACAGGATGCAAATTTCATCTCCTATTCCATACCAGTCCCCTGATTAGGAATTCTTGAGTAGATTTTATGCATCTGTTTAGATGGATACCTTCCATTGTTTTCCATTACATTAAGATGCTAGTTACTGCAGAGGAACAAAAGAGTATTTTAGATCTTCGTAGCTTCTCTGTCCTAACACCATTCAGTAACAGCTAAGTGCAGTCACATTTATATGTTCAGCAGTGATTTGCATGATGCCAATACACAAGAAACTTTAGCCACCCCTTCAATTAACTTACATCAGTGAACTGTCTTGAAGCTCTGGGTGACTAAATATGGTTTTCATTCTGTGAATAACAGACTCAATCGCTCCTTCCTAAACTAAAGGAAAAATCTAAATTAAGGTGTTTATCTTGTATTTCTTTCTCCGTATCTGTATGTATAACCATATTTTCCTCTTCCTTCAGCATTCACCTTCCTTTCTGTATAGATTAGAGGTCTTATAAGTCAATCTAGAGTTGTTTTTTTCTTCATGCAGCTTTCTTTGCAGAAGAGACTTGGTGATGTCTTAAGGCAGCTTTCACTGTAGATTATCTTCTGAGTCATCCAGTTCTGTGTTCTGCACAGATGTTGGATTGCAACAGTTCCAAAAATTGTTTGAGCATATACAGCTTGGGGGAAAAAAAGGAAAAAGATTATTGTATTTGCTGGTTTTATATATACATCAGATAAGTTTTGATTTTATGCAACAGATAGACAGTGGATATGAAACCTTCCCTACTCTTGGAAAATATTTGTCTCTTTTTTTTTTTTGCGAGACAATCTTTAAGTAAAAAAAAGCAGGAATATACGCCATATCATCTATGAAATTAAACATTTTACTTTAAATATTGACTGGAGTCAGAGTTTTTTACTAGTTACAGAGTATCCAGACTCAGCATTCACCCTATAGATAGATATTCAATCTGTTGAGAAGTAGTTGGTTTTCTGTAGTCTTCATTTTAATCACTGTTTTTTAAGGAGAGTTATCCTCATGTGTGACCTTATTGTCATGATTTTGCAAAACGAAACTAGCTGCCTGCCACAGAGTGTCCAGCCCCATTTGTGCGTAACCAAAATCTCCCTTGTGAACACATAATTAGTGATGGTTGGAAACTGGAGTTATGAAACCATGAGGCATGCAAACATCTCAAAATTTCATGTAGAAGCTTTGTTTTTTTATTCTTTTTAAAAATTGCAAACCAGATGTCTTTCTCTTTTTAATCGATGTGTAACTGTTCCACTTCTGGAAACTTCATAGGTATTCCTATAGAGGAAGTTCTATAACAACTGTCTGGACTCAAACTCGAGAACCACAAAACGGGGAGATGAGACGAAGAGGAATTGAACCTGAATAAGGGCAGTGAGAGAATAAGTATGAATTTCACAACTGATTTGTTTTTCTGGTCCTCTCACTTTGGAGAGAAATCTCCTGTCTCCGAGAACTGTTTCCTAACCGAAGATCCATCAAAACTGGCAGGTGCCCATAAAAAGTTTGGGTTTGCCAAATAGGCACTTTCCAAAAAGAAACTGTTTAAAAAAAAGTATCCTAACCAGCTGCCATCCTTATTATCCAGGTTTTGCAAAGAGTTTTCTTTTACTTAAACCTCAAAAATGTAAAATTACAAAAAGAAAGCCCTTTATCTTGAGGCTTAAAATTCATTTTGTCTTGTTTGTTTGTTTTAAAAGTTTGTTCTCTAACTCAAATAGCTGCACCTTCTATTTGTCCTCTGCCTGGAATACACTTCTAGAACTAAATGTTTCAAAATGATATGATTTATATCCATACAGTCAGATGCATGTGTGACATACTAGTGGAAAAATATCAGTGAATTGTAAGCACAGGTTAAAAAAGACAAGGAAATCACCTCTGTTTCTCTGGACGCACTAGAGTTATTAATTTAGTATTCAAGAAAATAAAAAATATATACTTATATCAGAAGCACTTTGAGCTGTAGAGATTAACTCTGTCGATCAATAATATGTGAGATGTTTTCCTTTTCACAAAGAATCGTGCTTGAACTTCCCATTTGCAACCAGTTACATTTGAAAGGCCAAGGCAGTACCAGTAGAATAGCAACCTCATTCAAGATGAAAACCATCTTCTTCAGAAAAAAAAAGAGAAGGAAAGAAAGAAATAAACAACAACAACAAAAAAAAGAAAACAGAAAACTTTACCTGAGGGGAGTAATTCATCACATACATAGATATTTGGCTATATACCCAGCCTCAAGCTTCAAGGGTATGGGACTGGAATTAATAAAACTACAGATAGAGCATGAAATTCACAGTATCCGAGATAATCAGAGTTACTTCCTATACTTCATTTACTCAGTAAAAATCTAACTCCTGGAACTAACAGTTGGAAGCTACATCAATAGAAATATTTTACAGTAAGTAGACTTACTCCAAAAAATAATAAAAACAGGAAACAAATTATTGAACTTTGTTGAACATTTTCTTTCAGGAGCATAAGAATGGCAGTTATGATTGTAGAGATTTGAGCAGAATCACTCAGTACTTAGGGCCAACAATAAATATAGTGATAAGGCCTGTATAATTAAGGATCAACGTTTTAGATTCTCTCTAAAGATGAAAATAAATTACTCAAGGTTTTTATGAGAAAAAGATTTATTAGAACATGCATCGCTTGCGCCAATTCAATAGTCTAACAAAGTATTCATTTATCTTTTTGTTTGTTCTGAACTTGTTTGTTTGCTTGTTTTATAGGTCTGTTGTTTTACGGGTGTGTTATTACAAACAATGTTACATGCTAAACAGATGTTACCTTCTGCTCCTAGTAAAACTCAGACACCTGGAGACCAGTTAATGAGATTTAGTTTCAAGAACAGATCTTGAAACTAAAGCACATATCCTCACATCTTAACTGGTTATAGGAAGCTCAGGTAGATTATGCTTTGAAAACAACAGACCTAACCACAAATTCTTAGAGCACACAAACTTTTCAGAGACTGTGCAAGGCTTAGTTTGCCAGCTCAGGTGTGGTCAGCCTGTTCCTGGAACTGTCTCAAATTTATTCCCTCACTTTCTGCTGTAGTTCTCTGTGTACAGTAGCAACTGTTCTCTGCCACTTAGATCTGAGAAGTTGGTCTTGGCAAACTCAAGGGTTCTAATTTTACATTTAGGTAATGTATAAAAGTATAAAACCTTGTAGAGGTTTCCTGGTTTTTTTCATTTCTATGTGAAATCACACTGAAGAAGCAATGGTCTTAAAATAAAACTCTCAACTCTCAAATCATCTTTCAGAGTGATGACTGGATGAAGATTACTCCTTATAAACTTCAAAGCAGACAGCTTTAAAGAGTATTATTATATTATGGCCATGATCATTTGGAACTCATTTTGGAAACAGTGTGATGAATGCTTCTCAGGAATGATCATGTTTTCATGAACTGGTATACTCAGAACCGCCAAAAGTAGCAACTTAAACACGTGTTCACCTTTAAATTGCTATTATTACATTTGTAGTAAAACATAAGTGTCTTGTATCTTAATGACAATATCTTAAAGCAAAATGAAAGGGCTGTTCACCACCCATTCAAAGAAGAAATCATGAGCAAGTTTGCAGAAACCTATCTTCTTCAGTGTTTAAAATACTTTTAACACACTTCAGTAACATTTTGTGCATGAAGTCAGGGTAGAAAGGGTTTTATATTTTGGTTTTATCTTCTAAATTTGTTTTTTTTGCTTACTATTTTGGTTTGCATTGGTTTGTTGGTTATTTATGTTCTTTTTTTTTCCTTACTATACATCAAATTTAACACTACAATTAGAAAATGCCACTTTCTGAAGTGCACAAATACTAAAATAACTTAGAAGGATGTCAGCAGGTTGTTAAGTACAGGGATGGTAATATGCAAATGTGATAGATAACATTCTCAGCTGTTGCAAGTTCATAATTTCATGATTTTGAAGGAGCCAGCAAATTAGCTATTTACATGAATTAGGAGTTATATATCACAGATGTTCTATGTAACAATTTTAACAGTATTATAGCAATATTATATACAGTCTACTAATTGCTGGCAGTTTAACCAGTCTGTTAATTATAACAGTAATCATTAACTGCACATAGATACTGGTTGCCACTGTGTTCAACCTTAACCTTTTAAAAGTGGGGAAAATATCAGCACCAGCTACATGGACCAAAATTGTATGTGCAGTCAGACTATTTCTTGGCTTACATAAGACCACATTTTGTTCATCACTGTCATGCTTAGAATTGCTGACAAAAAACTGTGCTAAGAGTCGCAATCACCCTAAGTGATAGGTAAGCCTGAGTAGTTCTAAAACTGCTCTGGTTGTTGATGTTTTAAATTCAGAATCTAAGATCCCACGTTAGGAAAGCTTTCACTAACTTGGGAGTTTGTTGTCATATCTCTCATTTTCCCAAGATTTTTTAGCTGAAGGTCAATTTTCTGTCTCAGTACACTAGAACAAAACCCTGATTTATTTCCCTGAAGTTTGGCAATAAAACAAAGCTGATAAGATTAAGTGTTTCTCCAGATTATGGTCACAAAGATAAATAAAAACAATAAATAACATAAACAGTCCAAGATTTCTTGAAGAATATACCAAAAGAGATGATGTTGCTAAAAAAAGCTTTTCTTAAGACTTCAAAAACATTGAGCAGATTGCAGTTTTTCAAAATAATCACTTTTAGAAATCAGCTCCCAGGGTGAAAAATAAAATGCTGAAAGATAATATACTGTGAATATGCTGGGAAAAATTCATGTAGTGAGTGATCAAATGAAGACTACCAATTACCTGCAGAGTGCGTTTCTTACAGTTATAGAGGAAAAAAAATTGGAAATTATTAGTCAGGAAGTGAAACAGAAAACCAGAAGAAGGAACAAGGAGTGAAACAGAGTACAATCACAAGACTAATTTAAAATATAAACATTTCTTGGATTGCTGAGTGTAAGCATATTTCAAACCCAAGCATCCTGACATCTCTTAAAATACTGCTATCTTGGATCGGTTTCATTTCACATGTGTATAGTAGTTAATGAATAACATTTAGAGTGCTAATGGTATACTAATGGATTCCATTGAAAGTATGTTGACCTTATTTGAAGAGCAATTAAATAGTTGATAAATGAATTGCATACTATGTAATATCGAATTCCTTTCTGCATATGTAAGAGATAGTTAAATAATTGTTTATCATATCACTTTCCTTCATATTGATCTAGTTCAAAGTGAAGCATTTAGAAAAAACAGAAATGGTATTCACTGAGCAAATAATCGAGAGAGTTCTAGTTCTGGTGGTTTCTTGTGGTTTGTTTTCTCATTGGAAACTGAAGAAAAATAGGGAAGAGAAAAAAACAAGAGGACAAACAAACCCAACCCCCAAAATCAAGCAAGCAAGCAAGCAAGGAAAACTCTCCCCAAAACCCCATCTAATTTGTGCTTAGCTGTACTCTGGTATCAGGAAATTCAAGGAAATGCGTATGAGCAAGTGGAACAAGTGAAGATTAAATTTCTGTCCATGCTGTTATTTAACTAGATATGTCACAGGTTTGTAGGCTCATATAGTTTTCCTACTGCAATAAAACATGTATAACACAAAGAAAATATATTACCAGATAAAAAAGTCTATTGTGACATTCCCAATTTTTTTTTCATATATATTATCAAACTATTACTAAGGTAGTGATCTCTACTAGGTTAGGAAAAGATTTAACTACTGTTCACTAACTGTTCAGTTTAAGTATCATATGAGTTTTTAGTCATTTTAATCAGGAAAAACCCAACTGATGTATACGCAAGTTAAGATGATTTCTACATTCAAGAAGTAAGTGGTATAGTATTCATGACAGTTTCCAAATGGAAAAAATAATACTACATTGACCAAAAGGATTACGGCTTTTTCCTCAAATGTAGCAAATAATCATTTTTTTAAAGTCACATAATTCACTTTTTATTTTACAAGCAAAATTGAATTTCATTTTAATTTCTGAAGGAATAGTGTTCGGTGGAATATTGTTCCAAGAAATCCGCCAATTTTCAATTGCATGGTGTCTGAATACATCACCTATTAACTCTCTGGGCTGCCAGGATCAAAACCATGCAGGGACTCTGGCTCAGAAGCTCCAAGCTTACTGTCCCCAAATCCCAGGTTTCCATTCCAAATGTCAAATGGTACTTGGTACCACTGAATCTGGAGATCTGAAAATCCTTGTGGGGATCCAAGAGTTTCTTGTCAGTAGCATTCAGGCATTTTAATCCTAACTAGAAATTTAGGGGTTGTCTCTTAAAAATCATAGAACAAAGCCAAAGAATTTAGATTTTAAGGTGGTTTCACTAAGAATATTTCTATGCAAACCAGTTTGAATTACCATTTAATGAAATGTTTGCCTTCCATAATTCACTTTTTTTAAAAATAGGTCAGTTCTTTTTTCTTTTAAATAACTTTTTAATTTCGCATGCAATGAAAATATTGAGTTATATTGTTTCTGGTCGGAATGCATAAACAGATTTATTTGCAATCAGTGAAGTGTGTAACAAAGTAGAGTCTTTACTACTGGTAAAGTTGAAAGACACCTTTAACAAGAATAAAAAGCTTCTCAAATATTTAGCAATTAAATAATTCAATATCAATGCACTAATTTTATGAGGAGACTTCACTATGCGTAAACAAATTGGAGTTTTGCCTCCTAAACCTATAAATTTTCCTTAAAAATTTGTTGTCAACATCAGGTCAAATTTGATTCTTTTATTGGAACTAGCATGTAAAACTAGTCTTTCGTCTGAGGACAGACTTTGATCAGTCTAAAAAACCTTAAACTTGACATTCTGTGACAAGAAAATATACTTTTTAAAATGTGTTATAGATTCATAGAGAAGTTCATGAGTGTTTCAGAGGCTTAGATACAGCTTTAGTCTTCAAGTAAGAGGTCTTTCACGTTTCAGAAATCTGCAATCAGCTCATACTTGATGGATTGATTGAAAAGAACCAGAAAAGGCTGATGGAGCAACAGACAGAATTTTTATAAGCCTACGGTTCATTAACCTGGCAATTGTATTTTAGCTGAATTAATAGAAGAAGGAAGCAAGGCATTAATAAATGTATGTACATGCATTGCGAACTTCGTTCAACCAAAATAAACCCCCCAAAATATAACACTGAGTTTTTAACTGATTCTTCACTAGGGGGAAGCCAGTGTCTTCTGTGATGCCAAGAAAGGAGAAATAGTATCCGTCAGTCATTAAAATGGAAGGCATATAGCACGGGGGCTGTCTGGAGATGAAATTGGATTTCTCTGTCTGGACTCTTCAGATTCCTTTTCATTCTACAAAGCAAATTGCTTTGCCGTAACCTTGCATTAAACAGGAAAGGATTCATCTGGCACAGGTAGTGCTAAAAGCTTATTAAGAACCATGCAGTGTATCTGCCACTGAACCCTATACATTGGAATACCAGCTCTTGTAAAACGCTGGATTCATTTTCCAAATATTTTATACAGATTTAACTCTGCTCATTTACTGCTCTTTTATTTTCTCTGCTGTAGAATTCTTCGCCCTATTGCTTTTAAATTTCTTTTATTTCCTTCACTTTTTCTATTTTATTGACAGCTGCTATATTTTTACTGCAGGAAAAAAAGACAGTAACTGCAAATTACTGCATTTAAAATAGAACATTGCAAAAGAAATTGAAGCTATTTCAAGCCTGCTTTTTGCTATACAGTTATCTAATAAACTGAACCCCTCTATCATTATACATAACTGCACTGTCATTTTATCTATTCAAGGGTAACAGCTGACACATTATTAATAACAATTACTACCATATACGTGAATTCAAAATGCAAGAGAATATATCCATTAATGATCTTTATCAAGTAGAAGTGCTCACACTATTTTCTCTTCAGCTCTTTTTCTAAAATAATTTATCTATATCTTTCTCTTTTCACATTATAAGGGCTATCATTGTTGTTACTCTTTACTAGTTCAGTGCTCTAACTGGGCTGTCTTCCAGCATGTTAATTTCAAGTGATGACAAAACATTTTATTGCTTCTTAACTCAAGATCTCAAGATGTTTCCTAGAGTTCACCTGTGGTATGCAGGAAGAAAAGAGGAACTCCATAATGACATTTAGTACAGATAATCAAAATCTGTGGCTTTCAAAAGATAATTCCTGTGTGGGCTGTTCAAGAGAATATTTTTTTCACTGAAAACAGATTTTATGCCCTTTTTATAGTGTGAAAAGACATATAACTCTCATAATTTAAAATCTAGGAAAATTTAGATTTTATGCCGCTAAGATATCTTGAAAGTACAAACATACTCCATGTATGTGTTTAACTACCTTGTAAAAATAAAATATGTATTTTAATACTTTAGGATTTTTTTTTAAATCACTTATAATGTTGAAATTTGTCTTTTTCTTATTCTAAAATGTATTTTAAAATGTCTTATGATGAAGATATCTCCAAGAAGTAACTATTTTAATATTTTCTTCAGCTGAATCTTTTAAACAGATACTATTCATCCACTTAAAAGTATGTCACATTAGCTTTTTGAATTTTGAATATTTCCAGTGGGCAGACAGTAAGAAACAAAACAGTATTTTTTTTTCTTCCTATGAGCAATGATCCAGCTCTTTCCAGGTCTTATTTGACCTAATACAAAACTGTGAGAAGAAAGACTTCATATTTTTCATCTTTGAGCATATTTCACCACTATAATTTACAGTCCCATCATCTGTGACCTGCAGTCTTTATTTGGATTTCAGATTTTCTTCTATGTTAATAATTAAAATATTGAAGAAGACTGAGAATTACCCTCAGAAAACCAAATGAAGAAAGTTGATATTTCCCAGTAAGGTGTTATGGTTTGTAGCCTGACACTATTACAGCCTCTAATCCACTTCCATGTGTCCCAGATTTATTTTGTTTAGTCCTTGGTTTTGCCTTTAACCCATTTATTATCTTGTTATAATTCAAGAACCTTGTAGAAGTTGAAGAACATCTCAAAAATGCTCTTATCTTTATCAGCTGGATTTGAAATCTTGTCAAAGAACAGCACCATCTTTTTCAGAACTCTTCCACAGGGCTCAAGATGCCCTGATGATTCCAGCTGGAGTGAGGTTGCTTGCACCGATCCTGCCAAACAGCAGGCAATCAACAGCCCATCGTTGAAACAGGCCATGCAGCAGAAATGTGCTCAGCTGCTGCTTCCTACCCACTTCCTAATGCTTAGGGCATCCCACAGCCAAAGACAACCAGCATGAAAATAATTAAATCTGAGTATGTGATAAGCCTCATGAGAAACCTGGAGACAACACGGCATGAGCCCTACTCAAAAAGCACCTGGGGTGAGAGACAGAAAGAAGAAAAAAGGTTGAAAAAAATGTTGAAAGATTAAGTTTCAATATTAAAGACTTAATGTATAATGTACCTTTATACCATCTGGATGTTCATCTCTGCATTTTCTGTACTAATAATACCTAAATAAAGGGAAACTTTCTATTCAAGAGTTCAAAAAAGGGCCATGCTGAAAAACAAAGCCTTTACTGTATTTCACAGAAAAATCACATATTTTTACACCAAATCTGTCATGACATATATGACATATATGTCATAACATATACAGAATGACTGTAGAGAGAGATAATATCTCCTATTAAACTAAAATATATAGCTAAAGCAAACAGACACACAAACAGGACACATAAGCCTTTCTACTGAATGAAGTGTAGGCAACGAAAATGTATGTTGGAACATACTGAGCAACTGCTTCTGCCAACACACCAGAGTATGGAGAGTGGGCTGGGACCACTGACAATCCACTGGCTTGCAATCAGAACACAGAGGAGGTATTTGCTCTGATCTACAGAGAGGAAAGTGCTTCCAGTCTCTGTATTAATGTGTGGCCTCTGTGCAAGAAACTGTGCAATTTTGGGACTACAACCTGACAATATTTTTCTATTTTATATTTACATTAAAAGTTGATATGAGAAAATTATTCCCTGTATATAAAGACTCTTTAAGACTATCAGTACTAATAGTACCGATGATATAATAACATCTTTTCTTACGTGGATGTAATTGATGGATAAATCACACTCCTTCAACACACATCTTGTGTCTGTGGTCGACAGTCTTCCCTAGTTTTATGCATCATTATGGATAATATTTCACTGCTCTCAGCAGTTGTGCATGGCAGTCATGGAGAGTATAGAAACATCTCTATGTGAGACTCCAGAACCAAGTGAAATAGTGACTCAAAGAGGACACATCTTCTTTGGGAATCCTGTATGTGTCATAAGGAGTTAAAGGACCATCCAAAAACTTTGCCAACCTTTTGGCAGAGTTCACTCCCTCTATGCCCTTAAAAGAAAATCACACAAGCTACTACAATGTTTCCCGTTTACTATCTGATGGACATGTTACGGAGGCCTAACTCCTGTCAGAAATCTCCGTAGGTGGGAGCCTCTCCTATCATGGCTTTATCTTTTCTAGATGGTAAACTTGGTTTTCAAGTACATTTCAGAGAAGTTCCATGGCTTTGGACAGAGACCAATTTGGCAAGAGATTTCTGCAGATCTAATACAAAGTGAAAAAATATCAGCTCTTTGAGGTCATTGCCAGCTGGCTGAACTGGTAACAACCTTTTGGTCACAGGAGAAAACATCCTTGAGCCAGGTGGGTTGAGATCAGAAGGGCACAAAGGCCATCTTACACATCCCATCCTAAGCTGCATTTTGTAGACCTGAGAAAAATGTAGCTGACAGCTAAGAAATTCATGGATTTCTTACTATCTTAGCCAAAATGAGGCCACAGTTTTGGGAGGGCTGTGAGAATCCCACTGCAAAGTTTTATTTACATAATTTACAAGGTGCCTTCCTTGCAAGTGCAGCCTAAGGATGATGACTCAGCTTGGGACAGATGTGAGAGTCCTGGAAACAAAGAGCTTTTCCAGAAAAAAGGGCATGTGGAATATTCCTAGCATATGTTTCACGAAACTACAAGGTCTACATGTTTGCTTCAGTGGTGGGTAAATGAGGAAAATAAAGTGGGAAGGGTGGGAAAGAAAAATGGAGCTCTGTGAAGGCGCTAAAACAAAGCCTCAGGCAAAGAAACCTGGGAGTCCTTGTTGCCATTCTTGTTCTTTTCTCAACATGCTTGCATACCATCTGTCCTCAAGGAAATTGTTTATCTTAATCTCAAAAAGTTAATGGAAATCCTAACCACAGAGATGGTACTTGAGAAGGGAAGCAGACTGTAAGGCGTATTTCTGGCTGAGCAGGTGTCAATACTGTCACTCTTCTGAGAGAGTGAACTGAAGTCTGTATTAAATGCTCTGCTCAAGCGATCCTGCTGAATTGCAAAGGTTCAACAACCCTAAGCTATGCACTGGAGAAAGAGTAGTTAGTTTACTCAATTAATTCTTAGCAATTATTCTAGAGTGTATCCACCTTTCAAAGACATTGGTTACTAAGCATATGAATGAAGCATAGGTAAGACCTTTTGTGAGACTTACAATTAAAAATACAGGGTGTTGTCTGTTTTGGAAAAAATCTAGTATTGGAAAAAATTGTAGAGTATTTGAATCTCCAGGGTTAGTGTTACTGGTATGCTACTACTGCTTCCACCTGTGCTTCGTGTGGTACTGGTCAAGTTATCAATCACCTAGCTGATATGTTATTTTGATATTATTTCCACTCCTTTCTTGACCACAGCTTCCTTATACACTTAATTTTTCTTCACACACCAAAACTCTAGCAGCATTTTATACACCACTGGCAAGACACTTCATACTATTTTTTTTTCCTGAAAAATATTTGTACCAGAAAATGTATATATTTTAATGTAATTTATTGCCTGCTAAAAGATGATTTTTTTCTAAAAGGATGATAAAGAATCAGTCAAACAGATCTTTCTGACACATAAATTAATATGAACATGTGTTAGAAATAAGTAGGCATCTTGGTAAGAAAAATAATAAGCAGCATTTTTATCTGATCGAAACTTGAACAAACAATGGGCTGAATTAAATTTCTCTTAGTGAATTGAACTTCAAAGAGTTTATGGTGAGTAAGAACTGTTTTATGACTGACTAATTAACGAGAATTGAGAGTGAAAATATATCACTGTTCTCAGAGTAATCCTGCTGGGAAACTTTCAATTAACTAAGCCTTGCAAACATGCTCTTTTAATTGATAGTGGGTAGGCTGAATCTTGTATGAGGCATTATTTTAAAGTGGTATTGCCTAGGAGTGAAGCAATTTACGGAGTGCTCAACAGAAATTATATAGATCTGTCCTTTGCACAGGGGAACAACAGATCCAAAGGCGAAGATATCTAATCTGACTGAACTTTTTGGAGCATAACCTGATAGAATATTTAAAGCAGCTATAACATAGATAGCGTTAAAACTACCCAGAAATTTTTAAAGGAACTAATTTTATGAGGTCCAGTGGTCCTGAAAAAAAGAGGGTTTGAGTATTAGCAAGGCAAGATGACAACAGTATTTATAGTTGACTTGTGTAAGAGAAGATGACTTGTTTAAGGATAGATGAGCATCACACCAGGAGAGAGGAGGGACAGCAGATCATGTTACTCATTTCTGAGTGTTGAATATTGACCATAATAATCTGAACATTGCACTCCATCACCTATATGTTTGCACAGAATGCAGCCAGAAGTTTTGGCTTGTGTGTGTTTATAAAATCGACAATGTTTTTTTGCAGGTTTTTTTCCCCCAAGGTGTGAGTGTGTAGAAAACAACTTCCAGATTTCCAGCGGCCTAAAACACAGCATGTTTATAGCCTTCTTTTAATAAAGACGTCTGGGAACTTGAAAATACCACTCAGCTGGAAAGCATTCCCCCTAAGCCAAAGCTGTATCTACCAATGAGATAATCAACCAGTCCGATATCACAGATCATACAAAGGAATGTTTGCCAGTGCACAGGTCTACTGTTCAAATCCTTTTGTGCTGGTGTTTCTTATAGCTCAGAAGATTTTTTTATTGACTTGTGTGATGTCAGTTTTCCAAAACATTTTTGACATTCAATATAAGGACAGTATCCAAATGTCAGTCATAATATTTTCAGAAGATGACAGAAATCTTTTTCTTACCAGAGAGTTACTAATTGGCAGAGGGTGTTCTGTCCTTGCAGATATAAGTCCCAAGCAAGATAATCTGGTGACAAGACCTCTGGAAATTCATAGACAAGATGTAGTTGAACTGAAATACAGAGTAACGGTTTTGAAATACATTAAAACAATTTAACCCTTGGGATGGCAGAGGTAAAATGTGAGATTTTTCTATTCACTGATCAAGAATTTAGACCACTTTAACCTTATCCCAATTGAGAGAAATACATACCACACTGGGCATGTCAATTAGTGAAAAACTCGGGTTTTCAGTTTAGTAATTGTAACACCACTTTGACAGTGACTTACTTTTAACTGAACCCTCTCTTCTCAGTTGTTACCTGTTCGCATGAAGGAGAAATTGGACAAGAAATTATAAAAAATATTGAAATCTTCATGTACAAGATATATTATGCAATCGCATAAAATTTCTTTATTTATTATATTTCTAGGTTTTGGTGTTTCATTTACAGTTTGGATTTAAATTATTTAGGATAAAAATGCAAAAAATTCAGTTGCCGAGATTTAATGTCAAACAGAAATTGTCCATACAAAATGGTACTTTTTTGACTAGTTTTGAAATCAGTAGATGAGAAAAATAAAAAAAACTCGTTTATTTAAAGTGATTAATGCGGAATGTTCAGAACAGACTTTCTAAACTCACGAGATAAAACCTGTGTTCTGGGGTTGAAATCTTTTTGCTTCTTAGTTACCCCTGTCCCTCCTGATGGTTGATAATATTATCTTCCTTGTCATTAGTTTTTATAGCCTATATATATTTTCTGATTCCTTCTTTCTGTTATCTCAAATACAGGGTCCATGTCCATATCTTGCACTACATTGTTTTTAAGATCAGACCCCCTTATTTTGATACACATTTCTAAAAGCGTGCCCAGTAGAGAGGTTTCATCTAGACGAGATGAACAGATGAATGTGTTATAGACTGATAGCAAATACTTGGGTGTCATTCAGGCTTTTGAAAAGCCAGAAACCAAAGTCAGATGGTGTAAAGGTGGAGCGATAATGTTGCACAAAATCACCAAGCTCTCTTCTGGTGGCACTAAGAAACTCAGTTTCAAAGATACCAACCCTAGTAAAACTGCATTCTTTTGCTTAGTAACCCAGTCTGTAACTATTACAACATTATAAACTGCTTTGGGCTCTTATTGAGCTGGAGTCTTTCAAAGGTCTACCTTTCCAAAGGGCAAAGAGATAAAGTTTCCACTAGCCAGTCATGAACTTTTGAGTTTTCAAAGTAAGAAAACAAGACTTAAGCTCAACTTTTGTTTACAACCACAATCTTTTTACACAAATGGTAGGGTTTTTCTGAATCTTGTGTGGAAATATGTGCAGATAAAAAAGAGTTAGTCCTCTTGTAACTATGCAAGAGAATTATAGAGACTAGGGTTCTATTTTGTTTTACATCACATCTGGATTGTCATTAATGAATTAATTTATCTAGTATATTTCATTCTTTTAAGGGATGCAAATGGTCTATAATTTCTTGACTCAAAGCATACTATAATCAATGACAGTTTTAAATAAACGGAGGTGATTTTACTCACTTATGTTTTGATAAGAGGTCATTCGACTCACTTATTAAAAAACACACTGACTACATGAGGTGATGAATCCTAAAAATATCTAGATAAGATATAGATACCTTATTCAAGTTGGAATTTTTAAGAAGTTGAAAGTTCATCTCATACAGAGTGAAATTTTAGAGTCCAGATCATCCTTTGATTCAGAAGAACTGGGACACAAGTTCTGTGTTAGGAATAGAGTGAGAGCGATCCATCCATACTGGTCTGAAAGTCCTGTAGAAACCAGAAAGTTCAAAATGAGTGGCAAAAAATCCTCCACTCAAAACCAACTACTCCATTTTTACTTAAAAAGATGTAATAATATTTTTGAAATTAGGGAGGTAGTCGGTCGTGTTGTGTTTTGAGTTTAAAGCAAAGTGAGATCTGGTTGGGCAGGACTTCTTTTGGCAGCGGTGAATTGCCAAAAATTGTTTCAGTTGTATATGTGATCACAGAAACACAGTTTTCTGGCTTTAAGCAACAAAACAGCAATTGCAATTATGAATGCTGTTTCTGCTTCAAAGTCTTAAGGAGGCTGGGATCTAGGAGGTAATCAAAGATGGAAAGGACTGGTGATTCTCCATCTCATTTCTAGTTGATTGAATGCAAGGATTTGGTAATATCTTCCTTCCTTTCTTTTCTAGTGGCCCTACCCTTGTGCATTTCTATTTGCTTGAGAAACTGCCAGATGCAATGTTTTTCTTCATTTTTTCTAGTCCTAGGAAAAACATGATTCATGATTCTCTCTTTTCCCTTCCCATCATATATCTTTTAACAGACCCTTGATCTATTCAAGATCTCCTACGACCTTCTATTTATCTTATTTTTTTACCTGTTTCTCTGAGTCATTAATATATGCATTCCTAGAAATTTGATCACCAGAAATCTTCTCTGTGTTGCTTTTGGACCACTGCCTTTTACATTTATTAACTAAAACTAATTGGACGAAAACTTCTTGATTTTGGACCACATTTGCTCTTTCTTTGGCTTTGTCCATTTTGTTGCTTTCAAAGAAAGCAAAGTGTTCATTTTGTTCCTTTCATGCAGAAGAAAAGGAGATAAAAAGGGAGGCACTCCAAACCTTCAGATGGATGTCACAAAAAAGTGCCAACTTTTGAAAGAAAGGATCTAAAATATTTTTGGAACACAATCTATGGCAGAATATTTAGTGGTAAATGCTGAGAATTATCACTCAAAGGAAAATCTGATTATCCTGAAATTTACAGATTAATAATATTACTGAACATCGACAAGTGCATGGCAAATTAGCAATAAATGAACAATAAAAACTGCAATTTATATTAGAGATTTTGTCCTTAAGACAATCATATCTATTGTTTATGCATATGGTATTTGTAGAGATGATTTTTTCATAGTCAAAAGAATTGTATTCCTATTAAAAAGAAACATTAGGAATTAATTACCGCAGGGAAGAAACTGAGAAGACATAGAATTTTATTATGCACACTCTTTAAATACATGTTTATTTTGTTATGCACAAAAAATGCTATAGGATCACCTAAATTATATTGTGAATCTACTAACTCTTTGCTAGTCACTCTAATAATTCCTGGTAAGGGCAGTGTTAGTTAATAATTTCTGTGTGAGGAGAAAGTACATTTGGAAGAGCCTAAGGAAGAGGAGAGAAGAAATTAATACTTTGTCCTCCCTTTGTGTAAAAATGACTCTTCACATTGCATTCCCCTAGCCCCAGTATGAAGAATCCACATTTTTTTTCTCATTTACAGAATTAATATAAAGGCTGGATATAGTTCCACGTAGAGGAACCAATTATATCATAATTTCTTTAATGCTGGCTTCAGCAGTGGAGAAAAGTAGAGACATTCTAGACATAGAATTCTTGTGTTCATGTTCCCTTCTGGACACAAATTTCCACATCTGCTTTACATTCCACCAGGACTGTTTTCATAGCTGTTTAAAGTAGATTGCTGAAATTATCTGGATTAAAAGCAGTCCCGAGGGATAGTTAGCATATAGTAGAAATGCTATAGGATCCAGATATCTTGTAATTTAAGGATTTAAAGCCTGTGCATAGTTTTCCGAAATCACTATACCAATCTTCTCTTTATGATTTTTATAATATTCAGTTGGCCTCTTCCTAACTGTGTATTTGAATATGGTGTTCTGAATTCAGTGGAAGAGCATCATGGTGTAGAAGTCATCCCCCGAAAAGCAGCATAGGATAGCTCAAAATTAGCAGGTGTTTTACACACATATGGTCTCCTGACCCCTATGTAGCACGAGGAAAGCAGGTCGAGGTTTTGTGCAGGTAGTTGAGCCAATGCATTTCACAAGCCTAGCACGAAGGATCAGGCTAATCCCCTGGCTGCCCTAGAAGGTGTTCCTTGGTGTTAACAACAGTAGGATAGCACACAGACTCAGGGCAGTGCATCTGCCACTGCACCGCAGGTCACAGGCTCAGGGTTATGCTGAACTTCTTGAAAACTCTGCCTTGCAGTGTTGTCTACTTGGGTGGCTACATGGCTACAATTTGAACGAATATTTTAGCTTGTTATTCAGTCTACATAAAGAAACTCACTATTACCTCCTTCTAAACTGAGAAATACAGTTATCTTGTTTACATAGCTGCCAAAGCTAATTCCCTATGGATCTAGCTTTCCCTATGGACCTTATTCTCCATTCTGTTGCTATGTACTCTGCTACAGTGTAACTTTAGGATAAGGCAAGTGTTAATGCTCTTTTTAAGGAGTTCTGGTTACATTTCTTGTTCTTTTAAAAACAAAGATGAATACAGCATCTAAAAAGCACAGAAAACTACCGGATTAGAAGGTTTAGCTTTGTATGTGTATTTGTGTGTGTGTGTGTGTAGTTACTCTTCTTAAATGACTGAAAGAATGATCTTTAATTTCACACTAAATCAAAATGAATTGGAAATGTAGAAAAGAGAGATTTTCATAATATGAGAAGCACTGACATCAAAGCAAAATTCTAGATACTCCAAATTTCAGCCATTATTGGTCCTGTTCATATTATAGCTAAACGACTTCTCCTACCTAACAAAAAGATATCGACAAGATTAGAATGGAAATAATCCAGTTTGATTTTTTTATCTTTTCTAATCTGTTATCAAACAGATAACAGATCTGTATCCTTACAATCTAATCTGTATATCAAACAAGCATGACAGATAGCTAACCTAGGTTCAGCAATGTCAAAGGAAAAGTTCAATTTTAAGTGAATGAATGTGTGATCAGAATTTATGTCCTTCACTGTGATTAACAAATTTTTTTTTGGGGGGGGGGAAGAATGATATAGATAAAATAATTTTATAATTTCAAATTAGTTGAGAAGCTCCATGGGAATGAACTTGATTTTGTCTTTTACTTTAAGCTGTCTTGCTTATTTTGGCTGGTAACCTCACTTTTGTCAGCATTAATAGCACCTAACACATGAACATTGGCATATGCTATTATTCTACCTCTGTGCCAAAGTGTGAAGAAAATACCGAAAATGTCCAAGCAATAATCACATATTTTACACATTCATAGTGTTGATACTTAAATAGCATTGAACTGATTATACTAGGTCTGGCTGGGTTGACATTCTTCACAGCAGCCCATATGGTGCTGTGCTTTGCATTTATGACTACAGCACTGCTGGTATCTCACCAGTCTTGCTTATTAGTTAGCAGTCCTCACACAGACTTTATGCTTCCTTTTTCTGATTCTGCACACGGGGATGCCACCACTGCCTAGAGAGTGGAGGGATGGAGGGAAGAAACAGCCTGGAAAGCTGGGATAAGGAAGAGGGTTGGGAGGTGGGGAATTGCCTTACAAAGTGGCTGTTGCTTGGAGGCTGACTGGCCATTTATCTGCTTGTGAGAGATGGTGAATGACTGCTTTTGCAAGTGCTTTTTCTCTCTTTTCTTTGCTTAGTATACAGTCTTTATCTGAATCCATGGGTTTTCTTACTTTTACTTTTCCTATTCTTTACCCCATCCCATTGCAGGCAGGGGTGTGTTGGGCATTGAGTGAGTGACTGTGTGTGTTTAATTTCCGGCCCAGGTAAACCCACCACACTGATCTGTATTACATTCTGTGTTAATTTTGTCATTCTAAGCAGTCATATTAAAATTAAATTAGTACACAGAATGCTTGCACAATGGAAGCAACAAGATACAACCTGAAAGTATCTGAAATATTGAAGTAAATATTCCTAAACTCACTTCAAAACAAAGCTCTGTTCATTATAATACTCAGAGCTGGTCTGGTTTTAGCAAGAACAAAACAAGGGATAAATCAATCTCATCTCTTGAAAGTAGCTCTTCTTTTTAAACTCTAGATAGTCTCATGTATGAAATACCTAACTGAATCAAAGGTAATAATGTGCAGTGGAATAGGTATTTTAGTGTTACTCAAATCCTAATATTGTCAGGTTTACTGTGATTTCACTTATGTCTTAGCAGAGGACTTAATTCTAAACACTTAATTTATACATATCTGGCATCTTTGGGGATGATATCAGTGTAATATTAAAAAACAGAAAAAAGAGAAGCCTTTAAATTTGTTACAAAATTGTTTCTATAATTTTAATTTCTACCATTACTCCAATAAAAATAAACTATACCTTTTAATTTACAGGTCAACCCAGAAAATACCAAGGTTCTATATTTACTCATGCTGTGTTAAATACATTAGTCAATATGAGAAATATTTTTATGCCAGATGTTTCTCTTGGGTTTATTTAAATGCTGACTTAAAGATAAATAGCAAACAATCAATAGCAATTTAGAGGTATTTCTTTGATTGCTGATAAACCCAATCCAATATTCATAATGTTGAAATCTCAAAACTCCACTTTCAATAGCATATTCACTAACGTGTTGACTCTTTTTTATGCTGAAAAGAATTATTCAGAAGTAAACTGCCTTTTAGAATCTTGCAGCCTAAATCTTTGAAAGGATTAGGAACTACTATGATTGTATTAGAAACTTTTTAAAAATCAAAATAAACTATGATATTTCTAGACAAGCCTGGAAACCTGAATCATGTTCTTAAAAGGGTCATAATTATATTCATGTTAGGCCAAGAAACTGAACCAGAAAGGCAAGACTAAAGGATATCCAGTTCTCCAGTCTTCTGACATCTTTCATAGTAGATTTAAAATTTTGCTTGCTGATCTCTTTTTGGCTTGAAACCCACCCACAACTTATTCCAACATTTATTTAATGCAGGAAGGAGAGCGAAGGGCATTTCTTGATCACGAATCTTGGATGAATCAGTCACACAAAAGTACCTCTGGGCTATCTGTCTTGCTAGCCTCTCAGGCTGACAAAGCAAGGGCTGATTTGTAAACCATTTATAAGATTTTGTTGAAAAACAGTAAAGACAAAATAGATGCTTGGAGCTCCTCAAAAGCTCAAGGCCAGCTAAGTCATGCAGATAATCATATTCTGGTTAACAAACATTTAACCAGAATTATTTCCCAAACAACTGGATACTGCTATGTGCAAACCTGATGCATTGTTCAGACTACTTGGAAACAAGTAATACATCACCTTTCCAGGGTCAACATCACATCCCAAATCACTGAGGAGTCATACATCTCTAATCAATGCTGGCAACAATTCCTTAAGTTTTGAGTTATCAGCTCTCTGGGATTTCTGTCAGTTGCAAACCAGAAACTAATGCAATGATCTCTTCACTAATATCCCAAAGACTTTGTATATCTCCCACAGTGATTCTGTTCAACTGTAGGTTATTCCTGAAGGCTGAGATCCATTTGATTAAAACTGGTCAAGAAGGCCTAAAGATCTTCCTGCATTATAGGAAATTTTTTGCTAAATTCATTAAGTAATGCTTCTGCTCTAATCAGCACTGGCAAAAATACACAATAAAATACTTCTGCTTCAGGAAACAAATATCAGAAAGTTGTTTATCAACTGTGGGCATCTTTGGAGAATAATGTAGGAAATATGATCAATGAGGGAAGACCGAAGAATTTGCAGCTCAAAATCCATAGAAAATGAAAGAACATTCAACAGCTGTACTCAAATTTTTGTGCCAGCCATCCCCCAGTGGCAGAAATAATTGTTCCCCTTGTTTACTGAACAGACAAAATCTTGCTAAGCAGAGATAATAAACTAGGTAGGGGATTTACAAAGCAATTTCAAATATTAGAATTTTTCTAAAGTTGAAAATAACTAATTCTTGGTATAGTTCTGCCTCTATTCTTAATGTAAGTATTAACCAGGCAAGTGCTTGCATGTATGACCCCTTGAGGTTTCTTTTAAACTTATTTTCTAACTGTTGTAGTAGTAAAAATGGATTAAGGCTCTCTTTCAGGAGCTTCTAAATTGGAGTTTCATGATAAAAAGAAACTATTTAAATATTATCCTTTTCTCTGAAGTCAACTACAGCCTAATGATACCAGTAACAGCTGTAATTTCCATGGCTCAAAGAGAACCAAAACAGGAGAAAATAGTTTCTCATTTAAGTATTTTCTAATATTGCTAGTTCTGTTTTTTAGACAGAACTCTGCTTTCTGTACTACTTAATACATAATTTGGCAGTATCCTTCTTTGTCATGATAACTGAAGATACTGTTTAGCTAAACTAGGAAACCAATCCTTATTGTGCAACATTTTTATGAGCAGGCCATATACAGCAGAAAGAAAAGGGAAAAAGCAAGCAGACGACTAAAAGGGCAAAAGAATAGTTAATAGGATTGATAATAATTTATATGGCCTTACTCTCAAGAAAATACTTTGAAAATATCTTAAAGCTGAGCAGCTTTTACCCTTGGGCTGAAGAAAAGAAAGTTCGGATGGTCTAAATCAGCATTTTCATTTGGGTCAGAAGTGCATTCCCAAATGTACCCACATAGCATCCCTTGGTTGCTATCACTGAATAGCGTTGGAACATGCAAACTCAATTTGTCTCAGGTGTAACTGAACCATTTCTGTACTCTGCATATCACTGATCTGTGCTGCTGTACCTAATGGTTTTTCAGTTCAGGGGCCTAAATTAGAGCTGGTCAAAGTTAAATATAATGTGCATATAACAGATTTGGGATTCTCAAGAGCATTTTACTCAGCAAATTGGCCCTTATTTCTCCATACTGCTTTCACATATCGATGCACATCCAGAATCCATCCTTAGGAGGTATAGTTTGGCGTGGTGGACTCCACCATGGTTATGGTGGATCAACATTCCTCTGCTGATCCTTTTTCTTGCCTTTAGCTCACCTCTTGATACATGCCATGCAGAGCCCAGTGTGTCCATGATCAAACAGCATCATGTTCTTCATCCTCAGGCAGGGTGAAAAAAAGTGGGGAAGCAGCAAACCCACAGGCTCTGAGAGAAAAATTAGCTGCTTTTTTTTTGCCTTTTTTTTTTTTTAATTCGGAAAAGCCAAAAGAAAAAGTAAAGCAGAACACAACCTTCCATTTCTTCCAGTGTTAGTGATCCTGTGTCATTATATATGGCAGCCTCGGGGACCTGTCAGCACTATATTCCAACTCCAGTAGTGCTGATGATGTCAAGAAGCTAATGCTTCATGGGGTCACAGTCCTCCATTGTGTTGCCTTTGGGATGGAAAACGCTACCAGCATTTGAGTATTGGGAAAAGCATCCTGTAAATCCTTCATTAAAAGCAGGAATGTACCAGCTTTTATATATATATATGTATACGTAGAAATATATATATAGAAGATAATTTAAATTATATCTCAACATAGTAACTTTATTAAGAATTGATATAATTTTATTTGATCCATAACCTCAGAAATAATATTCTTTCATAAGGATTTCCTCCCTCTTTCCCTCCTACTTTTCTATCTTTCCTCCTCTCTCATTATTCATTTCCTGTGTTCTTTACCTCCTTGCTCACAATAATATGACAATTTTTCTCACAAAAATAAGAGTCTTTATTGTTTTAATTTCTGTAATGGGCTATCAAGCAAACATTGAACTTTCTGAATGTGCTTGTGTTCACTAGCAGGTTCAGAAATGCTGAACATCCCAGAGAAGACTTGATCAAATACAGTCAAACTGAATGCAAATCTGAATAGTTTAGTCTATGAGTAGTTAGGCTGTAGATCTCAAATATCCAAAGTTCAGTTACTATTTAATTTACTTCAATTTTTGTCATTTTGGGTGTGTTTGATTGTTGGAGGGGGGTGGATTTTTGCTGTCTGGGTTTTTTTTTCCAAAAGAAGAATGGAAGCAAAAAAAATGATCTGATTGCACTGTTCAGACAGGAGTGGGGAGAAAAATAGAAAAAAGAAAATGAGTTCTCCTTTAAATTCCATGAAAGCTTTTATCACTTGCAAAGCTTGTCTCTCATAATTACATACTCATTTTCTGAGAGCCATAATACTCTTCTCAGCAGACAGCTGAAAGCATTGTAGATGACACAAACTGTTTGCTTTTATTAAACCCAACATAGATCGTCCGGCCTCTGATACTACACATTTGTTTATCAGCCTTAAAATGCCAAATGATTTTTTATTGGTCTTATTTGTCTTAAAGAAATGTTGTAGTTGAACTTGTATTATGACCTCTTTGTTGAATTAGCTTGAACTATATATCTATGTTGAAAAATAGTATTCTTTTTAGCTCAGAGGTAACTGTTTTTCCTAGAAAAATAGAAAATAGTTTCATATAAAGCTGCAAAAGTACAAAAAAACCCTCCAAACCTTAGTATCATACATTACATCAAAGAATTCAAAATATTTCCATCATCAAAACTGCTGCTGAAGGTGATAAACACTGGAACTTCTGAGGAATGTACTAAACTGTATTTGATGGACTGGGATTTCTAATTGTTCTTTGGAGCAAAGGTCTGACTTTTATTTATATAGATTTACTGCTTAGAACAACTGGGCCCCAAACCCAAGCTGTGTATTCCAAAAGCTAGAATTTCTGGTTAAAAAAATTTAAAATATAGGTGAAAAATAGAAGACTAAGTGTAAAAGGTATGGCTCTGTGCATAATTTATGTAGTGGTGTGTTGTGTTTATGTGGCAAGGCCTTGCTAGCAGAGGGGGCTGCAGCGGCGGCTTCTGTGGGAAAATAAACACAAGAAGCTGCTCTCACGTCACCCAAAGCCATTTTCAGGTAGCTCCAAGACTGACCTGCTGCTGCCCAAAGTGAGCCTACCAGTGGTATTGGTAGTGCCCCTGTGGTGGCATAAATAAAAAGGGCAAAAAGTCTTGCACAACAGGATCTGGAAAAGACGAGTGGGAAAATGTAAGAGAAACAATTCTGCAGACATCATAGTGAAAAAGAAAAGGGAGGAAGTGCTCTAGATGCTGGAGTTTCCCTGTGTTCCAGGGAGAAGACCATGGTGACGGAGGTTATCTCCCTGCAACCCATCAAGGTGCATGTTGGAGCAGATATGCACCTGCAGCCCATGGAGAACCCTATGCTAGAGCAGATGGATGTGCTTGGAAAGAAGCTGCAGCATGTGGGGAGACCATACTGGAGCAGGCGCCCGGCAGGAACTAGCCTGGAGGAGGAATTTCTGCAGAAGCAGGTTTTCTGTCAGGGCCTGTGACCCCCATGGGTCCCCACAGAGTTAGCAGTTTGTTCCTGAACTACTGCACCCCATGGAAAAGACCCACACTAGTGAAATTATTGAAGTATTGTATCCTGTGAGAGGGACTCCTCATTGGTGCAGGGGTGGAGCAGGAGGAGGAAGGAGCGACAGAAATGAATCTCCACGAAACACCTGCAATCCCTATTCTCTGTTTCTGTACACTGCTCAGGGGAAGGATGAAGAAGTGTTGGGAGTGAAGCTGAGTTTGGGAAGAAGGGAATGTTAGAGGGAAAGTGTTTGTAGATTGTTTTTGTCTCTCTTTATCCTACTCTGTTACAACTAATTAGTAATATATTCAATTAATTTCCCCAAGTCAACTTTGCCTTTCCCACGACAGTAATAGGTAAACGATCATCCTGAATTTGTCTCAACCTATGAACTTTTCCTTGTACTTTCTCCCCATCTCCTGATGAGAAGGTGTGAAAATGCAGCTTGATGGATGCAGCCAGGCAAGTTTAACACACCACAGGCAGAAAGGTTTCCAATTCTCTATTTGCTATATGCTGCTGTCAATTAAAAATGTAAACTTCTTCAGAAGGTTTACCAGAAGCTTCCAGAGCATGGGATAGATTGCCTTTAAGAAGTCCCCACATTCCTTACTGCGAAAAAAAGCCCAAACCTCAAAGCAAAACAAAACATGAACTTTAATAATTTATTTTTATTCCTTCTTCTCTAGCATCATGTTAAAGTATTACTTTCCACCTGGAAACTCTTTGAGGTTTAATCCAGTGAATGACAGGCAATGAAATGGGGGAGAAAGAGCTGAAACTGAAGGACATGCTAAAGTAAGAAAGAAAAGCATTTTAAGATTGTGTCATTCTAGAAAAAGGCGGAAAAAAATGAAGTTCTTACGTTTTGATTTGAAAACAAATTGAAAAAAAACTCTGTTTAGAGAAACAGGGGAATGGAATTGCTGGGAAATAAGATGAACAAGTGTGAGGGAAACACATATAACCTTGCATAAGCATGAAACATTAAGACTCTAAGACTGATGAGAGACGGAGCAGGTGGAGAGGAGGTGAATAGGCCAGGTAAGCCAATCATTTTAGTATCAGAATTTATTAAGATTTTATAGTCTGTGATCACATTTATGAATTTAAAATTTGGTAACTATTATGATTTTTTAAAACAGCATTATGATGATACAATGATAAATAACAGGAGTGTCTCCAGAAAAATAGAAAAGAATAGTTTAAATGACATTGACATTTGATTTCTTGGCTTTAAACACCTGAACACTGCAAAGTCTTGCAGAAAAGGAAATTTGGTATTACATATCATAAACTTGAAGAAGAGGAAGCATGTAAACTATTCATGCTAAAATACAACCTCATCAAACAATTTTCATATATGTACAGGGATTTGGAATAAAAAAAAGAAATCCACTATCTTTTAGATTTTATTGCAGAGAAAAGTTTCAAGTAGATGCATAAATAATGAATTAAATTATTTTGTTGTCAAAGATCAGGAGATCAAGAATTATAATATTTTTTATAAAGTATTTGTATTTGTTCTATATTAATATGTTCCTTATGAGTGTTCAATGTATGATGCTTTCATGAAGCACACTAGGCAGTCTCTACTACAAGTAGAGATGAAAGATGATCCATCTCAAGATAATTTTGCAAAAATATTTATTTGTAAGACTTAAACTTTCTGCCTTTCCAGGAAATTTTATCTCTATGATGGTTACAACATCCCTCCTAGATTGTCTTTCTCGTCATTCCTACGCAGCTGCATAGTGACTAAATATGCTTAAGGAAGTGCCACTCTTCTCTGGTTCAGAGCCCTGCCCTTGGCAGTTGAAGCTTCCTTCATGCAGATGGCCATCCTTCATGCTGATCCCATTCCAAATGTGATGTGTATTAGACTGGTTAACAAACCAGATGTAATCTGTCCCTGGGATTTTCACATAGATTATATTGGCTACATTGGAGCAGTGGTAACAGAAAAAATGTCCCTAAGAAAAACTCAAGATGGAAATAACACTGTTATGTGGGTTGAAAGGTTTTCATTGCAGATTTTCAAGAAAAATCATGCGGATTTGGAGAGGCAAGGGGAAGGTATTTGTGTTAGAGGAAAACATTTTTTTCATTAATGAGCTGAAAAATGAAATATCCTAGCTAAATACCAAATTCTGTACAAATTTTGTGAAAGCTGTAGGTTTTCTTCCTGTTTTCTTTGCTCCCAGAACTTTAGCTGGACTGTTTTTCTCATAATACAGAACTGCCAAGGAAGCTTAAAAATCCTCTCTTGACAAGTTTAGTTAGAACTATTGCTGACAAAACATGTGTTTGTAAAAAAATTTGTGAAACTTGGTGAGAATTTTTTTTCTAAATCAGGAAAAGGTCAGGAATTGAGAATCCACATCTCCATCAGTGGTGAAATAGTGCTGTAAGTGGACAAAATTTGGAAAGTTGTTTGCTTTTCTTTGGCTAGATGTTTGTCAGGAGCTGAAGATATTTGTTGTTTAGCATCAGTGTGAACTTTCATTAACAGCTTTCAATGCATTTTAGCCTTTTAAATAATTGCTTTCATAGTTTCTGATTTCTGTGGAAGACTACAATCTCTGCAGAGCTCACTTGCTTCTGATGCTGCTTTTTCTGTTAACCATGAAATACATAGTCAAACTATGCAATCCTAACCATTTAGTTCTGATGCTGCTCCAGCTAATGAAATATCTGAGCATGCTTGGGCATCTCCTACTAACAGGGAAAGGTGTATTTCCCTTCAATACCACCTGCAGACCTATACAGTCACAGTTAATGAATAGCTATGTTTGTCACTATGCAGCAGTTTCTTATTTCTTCTTTGCTTCACAACTTCCATCTCAGAAGATAGGTTATATTTCTTTTGGCTGTTTATTTTAGTGGCTGTCATTAAGTGCTTTGGTAGCTTCCTTAGGCTCTGCCTGTAATCACTGAAGAAAGGTTTCTCCAGAGTTGAATGTGAGCATTTGTGTCAGCTGCTGTTCAAAATGCACTGGGTGAACCCTCTTCACTTTACTGTGGAAACTGAGTGGGATGAATACCCTGGAGAATAAAATGTTGTTATCAGTCTGTTATTAAGCAATTTGCCTCAAGTTTGTTCCACCATCCCATCTTGAAAATCAGTTTGGAGGTTTGGGTTTTTTCTTGCTTTTGTTTTTGTCTCCCGGCTAGCTCTTCTGCTTCTTTTGGTATTTCTGCTTCCTTGCAAGATGATTTGTCTGATCACATTTTTTCTTTAGCTTATATTCTATGCTGGTAAACCCATTTTGAGACTACCTTTGTCATAACAGTATGAGAACTGCTATGGAAAATGTCCATAACAGCTATGTCACAAAGCAAGCAGAATCGTGGACCTGATGCTAGTCACAGCCTCGGTCAATATTGCTTTCTGGGAATACCTCACGATCTTAGATATAAAACAGAGAAGCACTAGCAAGAAGATCTAATTACCTTCGGGTTGGGTTTAATTTTTTTTGGGATGGGACACTGGGAAGACTAATTCCAATTTAATCTGATTCCTGTAATACTGAATATTATTGTTTAGATCCTAAAGGGTAGGATGCCATCCAGATAGATCTAGACAGGTTCAAGAAGTGTGCTTATGGGAATCTCATGCAGTTTAACAAGACCAAGTTCAAGGTGCTGCCCCTGGGTTGGGATAAGCCCTGGTATCAACACGGGCTGGGGGATGAACAGATGGAGAGCAGCCCTGCAAGAAGGTCTTGGGGGTGCTGGTGGGTGAGAGGCAATGACCCAGCCACGTGCACTCCCAGCCCAGAAACCAAACGTGTCCTGGGCTGCATCCAAACCAGTGTGGGCAGCAGGGCGAGGGAGGGGATTCTGTCCCTCTGCGCTGCTCTGGTGAGACCCCACCTGCAGTGCTGCATCCTTCCTGTACTGGGGGTACCAGCATGGACTTGTTGGTCCAGGGAAGTCCACGAAGGTGATCAGAGGGATGGAGCAGCTCTTCTATGAGGATAGGCTGAGAGAACTGGGATTGTTCAGGCTGGAAAGGAGTAGGCTTCAGGGTGACCTAACTGGGGCCTCCCAGTGTGTGAAGAGAACTTAGAGAAAAGATGAGCCTAGAATAGTTAAATGGGCATGTAGTGACAGGACAAGGGGAATGGCTTTAAATTGAAAGAGAGTGGGTTTATAATAGATATTAGGAAAAAATCCTTTATTGTGAGGGTAATGAGGCACTGGACTGTGTTCAAGGCCAGGCTGGGTGAGGCTCTGGGCAACCTAGTCTAGTTGACAGTGACCCTGCCACTAGATGATCTTCAAGGTCCCTTTTCAAATCCCAACCCAAACCATCCCAAAATAATAACTCCTCACACTTAAAGTTATCCATTCTGAATGTAAACGGTTCTTGAAAGACATACTGGCTACAAAAAATAGAATTGCCAAAATAGAATGAAATAGAATGAAACCACTGTTTGATTGAATGGTATATTCCAGACAACAATATATGTTAAAAATGCAGTCCATAACTGAAAAGGTATTTAATCATGTAAATCTTCTTAGGCATATGATAAATATCAGTAATGTCACTCAAAAGATCCAAATCTATATATGTCTAGACTTCATACTGTGCTTTGGAACTGCACAGAAAAAATATTTCTTTTTCATTCAGCGAAATATCAGCAATTCTATATCAATGATTCTTTCTTTATTATTATTCAAAGTAGTCTCTTATTTGAGTGCCATGGGATTCTGGTCATAATTTCTGATTTTCTGTGTTACTACTTTTCCTATATTAAGGTTATTCCCTGTATATTTTCTAGGAAAATATAATTTACTGTTTGTTACTATGTTTCATATTTCCATATGTTCAGTCCAGATTATTGTATTTGTGTCTAGCAAAAATCAAATTTATTAGAAAGGGAGATTTTGCCAGGTATTTCACATCAAATTTGACACTAAACCAAATTTGTTTACTATTCTCTCCTCAGTTTCCTGCTTTTTTCTTTCCTTGTTCATTTTCCATCTCTTTTTGTTTCTTTGCATCTTAGAAGGTCTGATATGTTTTTCAATATACACTCCAATGGTTTTGGTTAATCATATGAATCTTAAAATAAAAAGGAAAGAGAAATAATTTGGGGTTTTTTTATAAATCACTGATAGTCACTCTTAGACCACTTCTATAGGTTGTTCAAATGTACCAAAATTAGTGGAAGTTTTTATAATACTTATGTATGTTGCTTATAGAGGAAAATTTTGCCCAGTATTATCTCGGAGGTTATAGTGCCCTCTAGTGCTACAGTTCTAATTTTTTTTTCCCCCGCTTGTTCTAAACTTGTAGAAGACAAACAAAATTAATACTCAGGGATCTAAACAGTGTCCAGGAAGGACAGGGGGTACAGTAATAATCATGTGGCATAGTTATTCAAAACCACATGAGTGCTTATGAATTTAAGAGGCACTTTCCCACATGCTGCTTTCGGATGACAAAGGCCTTGGCACATTTACTGTTACACAACTGTATGCAATGTCTAGGAAGCAGCAGTCTCTATGAGAGAGGTTGAGAGGTATCTGACAAACCTGAGAAAATGATTTGGCATATTCTTTTTGGCACCCCAGTATCTGGGAGGGAAAATATTGCAACATTCTCAGTACCACAAACATTGCTTTGAATTGTTGCAGCATGATGTCTGAAGGATGAGTTCAACAAGCATTTTAGAACATTTTGTGTTAGCATCAGAGGTGGGGGGGAAGCAAAGATGGACTACGACAGATTAGAACAACATGGGAAGGAAATAGACTCACCGTGAAAGCAGAAAAAGAAAATGTCTTTAAAAGGAAGAGAGTTAAAATTCTGTTATTTACTGCCTTAGGATTAACAGATTTTATGCAGTGAATGAAAAAGAAAGAAGGCCCATTTAGTCACATTTTCTGTTTATGCACTGAGTTAGTGGTGCAAATCCTTCTTGTTACATACAGCCTTTGTAAATTTTGTCAAACTCTACTATGTTGAACATTACATATATGCCTTCCTTTGGACTTTATATCACCATCAGTTAGCACAATAGCTTTGCACTGTGGTACTTCTAAAATTTCTCATTTTATAGTTAAACAACTTTGCAGAGAGTTTTGAAGGATGATGATGATTATTATTATTAATAATCTTTCTTAATTTTCATTTATATTAGGATATTATTGTTGGAATTTTCATCTTCTTCCCTAACTCTATTATTAATTTTCCTAAAATTATTCACAGTTATTCAATTGATTCTCTGAGTGCTTCTGTTTAGTTAGACTTTCTTTTTGACTGGAAACATTTTGGTGATGGGTATACACTTAAGATAAATAAATTATATTTCTCTTAGCCCAGAGGTTTCAGCTTTCTTTTGTTTGCCAGCACAAGGAGAAAAGTCTTACATTCACCTTTTTAGCAGTGATATTTTTGATGAATAACAGTTCAAAGGTTTGGAACTTCTGAATGTAGATTTTCAGGTCTCACGAATCAGTAGCGTTGCTTGGTTTATATAGACAGCTTAAAATCAGAATTTACTTAGTTTAAGATTATTTCAAGCTGGGTTTTATCAAGAAACTTATGAGGAAATTTACCTAATATTCGATATGTTTTGTGTCCTGTGTATTTCTGTGATTCTGCACATGAGGTCTTCAGCATGACTAGGAGCTGGCTATCCAAATGTTATTAGTGAACAGGAGAAAAAGGAAAATTTTTTAAAAAAGGAAAGGAAAGGAAAGGAAAGGAAAGGAAAGGAAAGGAAAGGAAAGGAAAGGAAAGGAAAGGAAAGGAAAGGAAAGGAAAGGAAAGGAAAGGAAAGGAAAGGAACCTCCTAACCCACCCCTGCTATATTTACACTGGTCTACTTTATCCTGTTTGATCCGTACAGAATGGAAGGGGCCAGGTACTGAACTGGGTCAAATTGCTTTAAAGTTCAGTAGCTCAGCAGACATACACAACCAATACAAAGTTCACTTTCTACAAAACCTTCTAGCTGTATAAAGCCTACAGTTCCAAACCAGTGCATGTAGTTTTACACCGTCCCCTTCCTGGAAGCAAGGACTGTAACTGCTCTGTGTGACAATAACTAGACTTGTGTAAACTAGTGTACATGGCATCAGCACCTACTTTTAAGGTATGCAGTAGTTTTCTGTCTTGTTGGCAAAGCTGTATTAAAGACCTCCTTTGAACTCATCACTCAGTAGAGGGTTGATGAAAATGTCTCTTGTTTATGTGCATTTCTTTCTAAGATTTATTTTCAGTTCTTCATTGTTCCTACTTTGTGGTATCTAATTTAACGCACTAGAGCTTCCCTGAGTACCATCTGATGGATTTCATTGCTGCTTTTGCAAGACAGTGTGCCAAAAAAAGCATCTGGTTTTAAATGACAGTGAATTAAGCCAACTCTCTGATCTGAGTCCTGGGAGGCTAGAACATACAGCAGACAAGCCCTTTCCTTTTATGCATGTAGTGCAAAAGACACCTCTGTTTATTATTTGCTTTAGAAAAGCTATCAAAGTGTAAACAGAAAGTGTAATAAAATAATTAAAAATATAAAAAAAGCAACGAAATATCTAAATGTCACAAAAGCTCTTAATAACCCAGTGGTGACAGGAACCATTTGTGGTAATACCAGGAAGTACTGTACCATGTACTTAAGCAACAGCTCAGTTTCCATGAGGCAGCAATGGTAATAGCACACTGTAATTTGTCTCACCCATGTCATATTTACACGCTGCTAAAGTAGCAAAATACTTGAGCCCCCGATGTGTAGAATCTGGAAGGTGCCTGTAAGGCCAGGTGAATTTTACCTTATAGCTTAAAATCAAGTCTTGGATAAGTTTATTCAGTATATAAAAGGCTTTGTGAGCATAGATTTGCAACTCTGCACATCTTGCCTCCCCGTATGGCTGTTTGCAATGCTCCACAAGGGGATTCGAAGCTGGTTTTGCTCTCAATGTTTCAGACACTTCTCAGGGAATCTTGAAGGAATCAGCACAGTGGGGTAATCTTATCCTAGGACCAAAGTTAAGGTCTTTTCTTTTTTTCTTTCTCCTCCCTTCCTCTGCTAGTGGAAAACTAGAAAGAGAATGAGTTGGATTTGTGATGGAAATTCAGTTTTGGAGGCTGCAAATATTACTTTGAGAAGCACTGCATTAAAAAGAATATGACATGTGAGGCAAGGCTGAGATCACAATTTTTTGGAAAATATATTCTGGTGATTGTGGTAGAGAGATTTTCAAGTGAAAATCTAGAATAACTGTTCTGAAATGGGCAACAAAAATAAATAAATAGGGTAATAAATACAGCAGGCTTTGCTTGAATGTGCCACTACCACTGGCAAAGAGAGAAACAAACAGATTTTTCAAAAGGTTAGTTTCCTTATAACTCTGATTTATATAAGCACTTGAGTCTATCATAATGTTTTGAAAAACTTTGTGGTCTTGTGCAGTTGAGTAGGTGCATTACTCTGAAAGAGATCATGAAGCTTGTAAGAAGACTTTACAATATCCATTATCATAAAGGAAATTTTTCATTGGTAAATGTGTACTATAGGACATAAGAAGTTCCCCAATAGGCTGAAAAATATAAAAAATATTCTACTTTTACAAAACAAACCAACCAAAGCAAACAGCCAAACAAGAAAATAAACGAAAAACCAAAAACACCCCACTACTACGAGAAAACCTCAAATTTTTAGCTATTTGTAAGATATATATAGGTAACAGTATTACAGGTATTACAATAAACACTTCAGTTTAGGTAAACATGTCCCAGGCACTCACTTTGTGGTGGGTTGAACCTGGCTGGATGCCAGGTACCCACCAAAGCCACTTTATCACTCCCCTCTGCAATTGGGCAGGGAAGAAACAAAAGGCTCATGAGCTGAGATAAGGACAAGGAGAGATCATTCACTGATAACTGTCATGGGAAAAAAAGACTTGATTTGGGGAAATTAATTGAATTTATTACCAAAGAAAATTAGAGCAGGATAATGAGAGCTAAAAGAAATTTTAAAAACCCAACTTCCTCCCACCCTTCTCTCCTTCTTAGGCCCTACTTTCTCCCGCAGCAGTGCAGGGAGACAGGGAATGGGGGTTGCAGTCAGTTCATTACATATTGTTTCTGCTTTTGGTCAGGGAGAGGAGTTCTTCTCCTGCTCCAGCATGGGGACCCTACCACAGCAGACAGTCCCCCATGAACTTCTCTAACTTGATTCCTCCCCACGGGCTTCAGTTCTTCATGAACTGCTCTGGTGTGGGTCTCTTTCCACAGGCTGCAGTCCTCCAAGAACAAGCTGCTCCAATGTGGGTCCCCCACAGTGTCCCAAGTCCAACCAGGAAACCTGCTGCAGCGTGGGCTCCTCTCTCTAAGGGTCTGCAGGACCCTGCTTCAGCATGGGCTTCCTGTGGTCACAGCCCCCTTCAGGCATTCACCTGCTCTGTCATGGGTCTCCTCCATGGGCTGCAGGGGCACAGCTGCTTCACCATGGTCTGCACCACAGCTCTGGTGCCTGGAGCTCCTCTTCCCCCTCCTTCTTCACTGACCTTAGTGTCTGCAGAGTTGTTTCTCTTGCACATTTTCACTCCTCTCTTCTTGGAGCACAGTTAAATCTGTGAAAGAACATTTTTTGTCCTTCTTAAATATCACAGAGGCCTTATTACCTTCTCTGATGGGCTTGGCCTTGGCCAGCAGTGGGTCAGTCCTAGAGCTGGCTGACATGGGGTAAGCCAGACATGGGGTAAGCTTCTGGCAGTTTCTCACAGCAGCCACCCCTGTAGCCTCCCACACACCAAAATCTGGTCATACAAACCCAATACACACTTCAAATGTAAATTAAGCAAGAATTTTTTAAGATTAGTAACAAAATTATACTGCTTTTTTTTCATTCTCCCACTACCTCTATGTACATGGAAAGATTGTCCATAGTAAAGAAATAGCATTTTAAAGAAAATACTTTCAGTTTGAGAATATGTATATAGTCCTGCTGAGCAGCACAGTTGTTTAGAATCTTCCTCCAGATTTATGTGTTCTACAGACTGGAAGGGTAATGGACTTATATGATCCTTCTAGTTTTTAAATTTGTGAGTCAAAACTCTGTGGGAGACAATGACTAGCTCTGCATTGAATGCTGTGGGTTTAGTGACATCCAACAGTGTATTTATGAAATGACTCCACTAAAGTCATTATGTAAAGCCCACATGAGATAGATCTGCACATCTTAAAGTGTTATGTTTCATTATTCTATTTTCCGTTTTATTATTCTAGTTTTATGCAGACTACTTTTTGACAAGAAAATCCATACAGCCCTCTTTAAGTACTTTGCTCCATACTCTATAATAGAGAAAATGAGAACAAGTGGAAGTAACAATCAGGCATTTATGCCAATTCAGAGTGGCTAAGATACTAAAATCAGTAGCTTGCTGACCAGGATACAGAGAAACCAATTTGTCCAAAATTCTAAGTATTCCAGCTTTATTTATACTGCTTTGATTGCGTTGTGCAGATTCATTGGTAGTTTGTGCTGTGGTACATTTCCCAACTCCATGAAGAAACTTTTTCACCTAGCTAGACTAATGGACCAGTAAATATTGTTAATGACTGTTCTACATTCTCCACTGCAAAGCAACTGAAACATACTAGTTAATATGAAAAATAAAGATTAAAACCACAAACAATAAATCATTTGCTTGAACCTTTTGCCAATCTATAAATGCTTTCTTCGTGCTGCTTTAAAAAGAAATCTGAGGCCAGAAGCTTTTCCAATCAGTGTTCAAGCTTTTCCCACATTTGTTCAATTTTTGACTTTGGCTATTGGGCATTTTTCTAGGCTTAACTTTTTGTAAAACTTTGGTAATTTATTGACAGAAGGAGTTAATGAAATATGTACTTTGCAGTCAGAAGTGTGGATTTTCCTAGGACTATATGCATATGAGCACAAAGCCACAATAAGACGTAAGTGATCTGTCTGATGACTATTATCAGTACTTGAATATCAGGTTCTCAATATAAACCATGCAAGACTTTGTTTGCTCTGTCCCTGTTTCCTAATTTCTGAGAAAGGTTGAAGGCAGGATGGGACTGACTGGGTGGATGAGAAGTCTTGCAATACACACTCAGATTTGCCGGGCAATTCAAGACAGACATTTCCCTTGGGTATAGGGGTTCTGCATTCCTTCAAACTATTCACATCATCCCAGAGGGTAGAGTAGCCCTCTGAGAGGAACAAAGAAACATTGTTTCCTGATAAAATTAAATGTAAAAGTAATCTGAGATTCTGAAGACAAAAACTTCTTACACCGTAATCTGAGTATAATATGTATCTATATGCTTTTGCCTCTGTAGTCTTGAGGCAAGCAGATATATGTCATACTTCAATGTGAAAAAAAGCCCCATTTCAATAAATGATAGTTGTTTCCTAAATTTGTCTGGGCATAGAAACTACCAAATCAAACAAACTTTTCAGCTCAGATATTTCTACCATCTGTCTCTGTTAAGCTTTGAAAAACACAATATTAATTTCATTGTCTCTGTCCTTCAGGCTGTGTAAATAGAACAATATTTTGGCTATGCATGTTATTTTTGTAGTGCTACATAATAGTTCGTAGCGGGGATGTAAATCAATCACAATGCAACAAGAGGTCAGCAATGGAAGCCTCGGAAAGGCAAGAAACTTGTTCTGTGCTGACTTGCTCTGTTCCCTACTAACATAGAGGCAAATACAGAAAAGAGGAAAAGCAAAGTTGAAAATTATATTATGTAGAGTGTCTAAATAACTCTCCTTTGTCTTTGGTAAATTTCAGTTAAACTTTTTTTTTATTATCTTTTAATTATCCTAATAGAGAGAGGACACTAGATGTTGTTGCAGGGTAATTGTCTAAAATCAAAGCAGGAAATCTCAGTAAGTAACTTTTGACATGTTTTAGAAGAAGGATAAGAACTAGTGGTGGGTTAAATTTGCCTGTCTACCAGGTGCTCACCAAGCCACTCTATCACTCCCCCTCCTTAACAGGGAAGAAGATATAATAAAAATCTCGTAATTTGAGATAAGGACATGCGGATAATTTGCCTATTAATGTCATGGGCAAAACAGACTTAGGGAAGATGAATTTAATTTACTGCCAAGTGTAGCAGAGTACGGTAAGGGGAAATAGGAAAAACTCTGAAAACACGTTCCTTCTACCCATCCCTTCTTCTCAGACTCAGCTTTGCTATGAATACTTCCACCTCCTCCCCTCCATCAGTGTAGGGAGACAGGCAATGACGGTTGCAGTCAGTTCATAATAATTCACCTCCCCCGTATTTTCCTCTGCATGTTCCCCTCTTCCATCATAGGTTCCCTCTCACTGAATACAGTTCTTCAGTAACTTCTCTCATGTGGGTTCTTTCCACAGGATGCAGTCTTTCAGGAACACTGCTCCAGCATAAGTTCCCAAAAAGGTCACAGTCCTGCCAGGAGACTCCGTGCCCCAGCATGGTCTCTCCACATGCTGCAACTGCTTTCAGCTGACATCTGCCTACTCCGTCTGGCATGTGGTCCTCCACGGGCTGCGGTTGGATGTCTGCTCCATCGTGGACAGCCATGGGCTACACAAAGTCAGCCTGTATCACCATGATCTTCTCTACAGGTTTGCTCCGGCAGCTGAAGCACCTCCTTTCCCTCTTCTTCACTGACCTTGCTGTCTGCAGAGTTTTCCTCTTACATTTTCTCACTCCTCTTTCCCAGAAGCTGTTGTGCAGCATTTTTTAGCCTTTCTTAAATATGTTACTACGGAATTGGTTCCAATACCTACAAACACATAAAAAAGCATACACACCTGTCGAGATCCGGGGGGTGTTCTGGTGGAATGCTACGATCTCCCCGAACCGACTTCAACAGAAAGTCGCTCAGCAGCCACTGCATTCACACAGACACACACACAAGCTCCAGATAACTTCTTCGACAAGCCGACGGCAAAGAGGCAGGAAGGGTCTTTGTGTGGAATTTCACGGCACAGGTTTATTCAAGCCCCATGTGTGACGGGACCAAGCACAAAAAACCTTGGAGAATTTTCAGTTTATATATGTGGGCGGGAAAGCATCAGGGACAGGGACGGTACATAGGCGGGATTAGCGTACAGGAGCCACTGGGAAAATCTGAGTGAGTGGCAGGGAACAAGGTCCAATGGGAGAGTGAGGAAGGGAGAACTTGACAATGAAGGAGCAGACAAGGTACAAGGGGGCGGAGAGGCAAACTGGGGAAGCAGAACCGGGATACATTTCCATAACAGAACAGGGCATTCTGGGGGAGGATTTTTTAGTCGCTTTAACCTGAGGAGCTCTCTCGGGGTCTGTCCCCTTCACTGGCTCCCACACACACTCACAAAAACCAGTCCTTTGTAGGGCAAGTTGTATGTGATAGATTCCTTTTGTTTGTTCAGCACAGTGAAGTGGATCTTTCAAACTCAAAACTTTTTCTCACAAATGGATATTTTAAACTCCAAATTGTCTAGAATTCTCTGAATAAAATTTTCTTCTTCATTTACGCTCTGGAAAGATTAAATGTTATCCAACATATGACTCTTTCAACCCAGTCAGAAACCCCAGCACTATTTGTGTATTCTGACACTTAAAATCTTCATGCTACTAATATCCTATTCCTTTTTATTACCACTAATATTTTTCCTGAATTAAGTATTTATCCTAAATTATACCAGTTCAAAGAAGCTCATAGAAATTTTGTTATCTTCTAATATGGAAGTGTTGAGTGACTGAAAAATATTACTTTCACTAAAAATAGACTTGTAAATTTCTTCTAACAGTCAATTTACTCTTAGAACAGTTTACACTTTTTTTTTTTGAAAGTCATTTATNAGGAAGGGAGAACTTGACAATGAAGGAGCAGACAAGGTACAAGGGGGCGGAGAGGCAAACTGGGGAAGCAGAACCGGGATACATTTCCATAACAGAACAGGGCATTCTGGGGGAGGATTTTTTAGTCGCTTTAACCTGAGGAGCTCTCTCGGGGTCTGTCCCCTTCACTGGCTCCCACACACACTCACAAAAACCAGTCCTTTGTAGGGCAAGTTGTATGTGATAGATTCCTTTTGTTTGTTCAGCACAGTGAAGTGGATCTTTCAAACTCAAAACTTTTTCTCACAAATGGATATTTTAAACTCCAAATTGTCTAGAATTCTCTGAATAAAATTTTCTTCTTCATTTACGCTCTGGAAAGATTAAATGTTATCCAACATATGACTCTTTCAACCCAGTCAGAAACCCCAGCACTATTTGTGTATTCTGACACTTAAAATCTTCATGCTACTAATATCCTATTCCTTTTTATTACCACTAATATTTTTCCTGAATTAAGTATTTATCCTAAATTATACCAGTTCAAAGAAGCTCATAGAAATTTTGTTATCTTCTAATATGGAAGTGTTGAGTGACTGAAAAATATTACTTTCACTAAAAATAGACTTGTAAATTTCTTCTAACAGTCAATTTACTCTTAGAACAGTTTACACTTTTTTTTTTTGAAAGTCATTTATCTGTACTAAAGATAGCCTTACTGATCTCTCATGATACTCTAAGTCTACAGAACCAAAAAAAAGAATGATGATACAAATATGCAGAGGAGGAAAAGAAAATCAATGGTTAAATAAATTAGTTTACATAACTATTATGCTTTCCTGAAACCCAGCCAGCTAGGAGAGGTCTTCAAAAGTCACCATTACCTACCATTTGTGGGTTTGTATCCCCACGACAGAGTATTCAGGGATTAGATGATAAATCACCATGTTATCGGATTTGGTAGTGCAGGGCGAGAGCAAGGAAGAAGGTGTCTGAAGCCCCAGGGGTGAATTTCTACTCAACAGATATTCTGTTCAGGAAGGAAGATGTATGTTCTGAATCTACATTCATTTCAGGGAAAAACAAGCCTAAGGACAGGGCTTGTCAAAAGAATATGTTCCATCCCCTGAGGAGATGTGTGAAAAATCTTGAGAGTTAGCTTAATTTGACAACCTTCTAAACTGATGAGAGCGCAGGAAAAATATAAAGCCAAGCAACACATTACTAGATATAAGAGCATGTAGTAGCTATTGTCCTATATTATTGCTAAATAGAACAACTGTTTTTCTTTTTTTTCTTTAATTAGGATTTCTTTTGCAACACTTATATTGGCATATATCTAATGATAAGTGATTTAGGGGGACACTGGTAAAATTCAATCTTTCACATTCTTTAGGCATCAGAAATCCTCAAATGGAGAATGGCCACAAAATGAGCATTCTATAGAAGTTAACAGTATTTTTCTATAAATTTCTAGGCAAGTGCATCTTCACATCTGGGTGCAGGGATAAAGAGACATGAAGGGGAAAATACTGCTCAATCTTTTCTGGTTTTTTATTTGTTTGAGTTTTTTTTGTGGGATTTTTTTTGGTTTTAGAGTGAGGGGGTTGGCTGATTGGTTTGGTTTGATTTGGTTTGTTTATTTGGTTTTTGAGTAATTGAAGTACAATATAACTCTAGTAATCGAACAAAAGCAGAAGATCATGGAACCAATACATCCTAATTTTATCAAAACCAGCAAAATTTAAGTTATGTCAGCACCACTATAAAGGATCTAATAAGAATGGAATTTAATCATTCAAGAACACAGGCAGACACCAGGAAACAGGAAATATATAAAACACGAAAGATGTAGAAAAAAATACCTTCCATCCATGCCCTGATTTCTATTTTTCTAAGATCTCACAGAACTTCAGTTACTATGGTCTGAAAGAAAGCTCTGCTGTCTTTTTTTCTGACTCTTAACTGGTGGCAAAATCTCTCCTATAGAAATCTACTCCTTCCTTGAAGAAACTCACTAATGTCTAGACAGTAGATTCTGTGGAAAAAAAAATTATTATGTTTCTCCCCCTGTAATTTTACTGTCTTTAGAGATTTTTCTCTATCTCTGCTTCAAAAGTGAAGCTGGTGAACTATTCCTCTCTTGTATTAAGTTAGAACAGATTGAACTACAAATTCTTTCATTTCCAGTCATTTTCACAAGTTATTTCAGAAATCACTTAGAGCAGAATTCAATATAGTTACACTTGTTTAATTGAAATATTCCTGTATTAATAAATTCAGTTTTTCTATAAAGCTTATTTTTCAGCAAAACTAAATCATTGTTTTTAAATTAGTAAAGAAAACTTTTTGTAAGATGCAAATTATTAGTATGAAACACAATAAAGTCCTAAACTGGATACATCACAATAAAAATTTATTAAGCTAAGCAGAGGCAAGGATTTCTAAAAAATCTGCTAACTATGTTAATATTTGTATTTTTCTTTTGATATTTGAGCTCTAGAGTTTTAAAATATGTCTGCCATATGTCTTTTTTCAAAAGAATTCAAAAAGAATCTGAAAGCTGAAATTCCCACGCTATAACATCTCTCCTGATGGTAATGTGCTAATAGAAAACACTAAAAGAATCCTGTTATGAACAATGACATAACATGTTGAATACTTTTTTAGCTGTTTTAAAACTATCCTTAATCAGTAACAATACTTGGTACAAAATTGTAAGGCCTTGTTTCACAGTAATATATAACACAGTGGAGATCGTGCTGGAAATTACAGTGTGGTGTCCTACTGAGAGACTGAAGTAGTGAAACTGTCTTGAAAGACTCATAACAGAGACTGATGATCCGAGAGAGAGTTTTATGCTATGGAGGGAATATGAATAAATGCTGTTGCCTGTTGAAGCAAGGACAGAAAAGTCTGATCCAAGATATTTTTGCTAGTCCCACGTTAATAAAATCATTCTGAGTAGCCTACATAAAATATAATGTCTGATAAAAAGCATGGCTAAAAGTTGCCTTTTAGGACATTTTCATCCTGTACTAAGATGCTCATAAAGCTCTGAGATCTAATTATCTGGATATTACTATACAGTGGGTCTTTGGAAGTTCATCCATTCATTCTGCCAGATCCTATCAACTTTGACATTATTTTCTGCAATCTGGGTAGGCCCATGAAAAAGACCACCCACTTATCCCGTACAGGTCAAAGAACAAGTTTCTGAGAAATCCTAACTACTGCTGATAACTCATCAAGTATAACTGATTTACCTAAACCCAAATTTTAATATTCCACCTGTATTACCACATTCCTTAACTCATGTAAATTAAGGAAACATTCGATGACAAAATGTTTATAACCGTATTATTCATTTATTCACCTTTCATATTTTTGTATTCGCACATGTAAACACCTGAAGGATAGAACTATAAATAAAATGACATACGACTTCAAGAAAGATCACAAATTATGTCACTTTCCGATTTGCCTTTTAGGTTGTATGGTTGCTGGTGGGAGGGGAGGGAGTTGGCATCCAGGGAAGTAACTTTGCTTATCCTGAATGATGGCTATATCTCAGTGCATCCTTCTAACTCAAAGGCACTTTTGCTGCACTATAGCAAGTATTTGGGAGGAAAAAAATTATTTCGTAAAAGATTAGTCACAGCTATAATTCAGAAGTATATGGGTTATATGTTTTCAATTACTGGAGGGCTTAGTTATCAAATCATTCTTCTTGGCTTTGCTGAGAAATGTTTTATGATGCTTCTTTGTTTCCAGCTGATAAACTAGCAGCTTCTTGTGGCTGCAGGAAAGATTCCAATGACTACTTCATTTGTATTAAACCATTTGTCATGGAGAGTTAATGGATTAGACTTTTTTTCTGCCTGTGTGTAAATTTAATACATACTGTTTAAGAAATGCACTAAAACCAAAAGTATTTATGCAAAATAATAGCAAATAATTTTAAAAATATAGATGTGTTAGGAAAAAAATAACTGCAGTGGTATCAATTGTATCTAGTAACTCACTAAAAATATTTCTAATATGAATATACGAGTCATTTTCATTTTTTTGTTTCCCTTTGGAAAATATTATTTGTATGCGTGTTTCTTCATTTTTATTAGACGGGCAGAATTCCAGAACAATTAATATCAAGAAGACTTTTTCTTTCTTTTTTGGGGGGGTTTTTGCCAAGATTAATATAAATTCTTTTAAGAAATATCAAGGCATATAGCAAATATTTTATTTTAAAATGCTTCTCTGTAGAGGGTATTCTAAACCAATATTTCAGAGCATGGGTCCAGTTAATCACAGATGTATACTTGTAAAGGATGTACCAAGGACCTATGATCAACTGAAGCTTGATTCTAATGAATCAAAAAGACTTTATATTAGATGCATCACTCCATCACATCAGAAAATTCAAAGTATCGTAAGTATAATCTTTCTATTTATAAAAGTAGGAATCTTTAAAAACTCTCAGAATGAAGATTTAAGGGTTGCATTTCCTCATATAAGAAAATAATACATATTTCATGAAAAATGGAAAACAATCACTAAAACAAATGAAATTAAACTACAGTTAAATGTTTAGCTGATTGAAGATAATGAGGTGAAACAAATAATACCATGGAGCTGATAAAGTAAAAGTATCTTCTCCATGGAACAGCTAGGAAAAAAGATTACTTCTTTTTGCATGGCAAATTATTCATTGTCTCCCTTGAGTCCTGCAGCAAACCAATGGACTGTAATGAATGGCCATTATACGTACCTATTATATATAAAAAATATAAAAAGTTAATTGATTTTATTTCCAAAAGGCTTCACGACAGTTGTGCAGTACAGAATGTATAATTAATGAAGAACATGCTGATGTGAGTTCAGCAAAATCTGGAAAAACATCTCTGCAATATCTTAAGAACTTGACAAATATCATCAAATATAAACATTCCAACTAACCTGAAATTTGAGCATTATTACCTCATCCTTCTCCATATTACCATGAGAAACACAATCATAGTTATTAAGAATAAAAAATAAAAAATGCACCTTTCATTCAACAAGACTGCATTTTCAATTCTAAGTTGTAATTAATAATGGGGCTAAAATACTCGCGGCCATGTTGGATTTTTCATCATGAAAAAGGACATTTGTAACTGTCTTTTCTTTCATTGTCCCAAAGCTACATTTGTAACATCCAAAACCATCTCTAGCAGCTTTTAGGATTTCAGTAAAACACTTAACAACGTTACTGAAAATTAATCCTGAAATGACAGCGTTATACTTGCCTCCAACTATACGCATCATGTGGAGTATACATAGTGCTTAAACTCTGTGCAGCACATATAGTGACTGGAGGCAGAGAAGACACTCTTCCTTGAGACTGTTTCTCTACACAAAGTTCTACGGCCTCTTTTTTCCCCTACCTCCAAAGCAAATAAATCTATATGAAGATTTATAGAAGCGCCAAATTCAGTGCTTCTATAAATAGATTCAGAGTCATTAATTATACAACCTGTCAGGATCTGTGTCCCCAACTCTGCAGCAGGTAGATAATAAGCTACCCTAATGCAGCAAGTAAGTCTTGGTGGACACACCCTAGAAAAAAAGCAGTGAGTTTTTAATTAGATTTCTATAGCCATATCAGAACTCCCTCATGGAGGCAGAAGTACCTCATTACCAAACATAGGCATTCTGCTAGGCATTCATGTTGGTGTTTTTCTATAGAATTAGCCACTAACCTCCTTGTTGAATCTTACTGTATGTCCAGTCTGTGCTCTGCCACATGACGCCGTGACTGCAGAACAGAGACCGTCCCCACAACCACCAATGGCTGTTGCCGAAACCTATGAAAGAGTCACATGATGGGCCAGATGTTGAATCTTGAGATTTATACAGGTGTTAGCTTTTCTTCTCCATTTTTTTCCTCTCCTTTTAAGCAGCAACATGAAATACATCATTAAATATTTCCTTTCCTACTTGTGGTTTGGCCACAAGAGCTAGTGAACAGATGTGTCACCTCCATCCTGGTCTGTACAGTGAGCTACCAGTATGCTCTACAGGTAACTGTTAGGTACCTGTTTAACAGGTGGTACCATTCTGAATAAATATACACAATCGTGAAAGGTTTGCTTAGAGTAGTTTCAATCACATTCATATGGGAAGATTTGAGGTTCAGATATAAAAAGTCAGCGTAATAAGCCATGATTCTAAATTACAGTATTATACAAAATGTAACAGTGCCATGTGTTATTTAAGCTCAAAATGTAAATGAAAAATTTTGTGCCATGTAACCCCTGATGGAGGATCTCCCTGTCAGAATTCATATATGAATCCAAAGACCTCATTTGAAACATTTATTTAAGCAGCACAAATGCATTAACAAACTGAATCAGCCTAATACCATAATGTAATAAGTAGTTTGACCCCTTTCAAGATTGATTATTTCCAGAAAGTTCCTTTCCATCTTCTGTATGTTGGCAGAGTATCAGCATCTAAAAACGCAGCACAGAGTGATCTCTGTTTCATATTTTGAAGCATTTCATTACAGCAAACGCAGAAGTTCTCAACTGGATCAAATTATGATTTGTATTGTTGAAAGCCAGTTAGACACTGAGCAAATTCTTTCCCTAAACAAGGCAAGAAAATGAAGAAGTTCTAGAAACTGCAGTTATATTACAGAACTCTCTGCTGGCTACTGAATAGCTGTGAGAGCACTGGTTCAGCATTTTGGATGCACACTTTATCTCACAGAGAAGGGATACAAGCCAAGTGCTGGAAATTCATCAAAGCCTATGTCAAGAGAAGAACATATTGCATGACACTGAAGAATAGATGGCTAGGCTTTTGGATAATGGTCAATTAACTTTTTCCACAGCAGTTAGAACAGGAAGGGAAAACGTACGGAACCTGTCATAATTGGTAACTTCTGTATGACACATGCAACAGGTATTTCAGACATAGTTCTGCTATTCTTCTAGAGAGTCAAAATATTAAGCTGGTTTAACACAAATAAATGGTTATTTTGCAATTTAGCAGAAGCAGAAATGTTTCAATAGGATGTGACTGTTGCAGTGTTTCATACATTCTCCCTCACTGCTAAAAGAAAGTATTTGAAAACCAGAAAGTGTGACTGACCTTAAAAAATAGGCTGGTATTGACCACTGTATTAGGTTTTATAATCTGTCAGAAATTCAGAAATTAAGTTGTTTGTGAAGAGTGAGATTTTGAGATTATTGGTAACTTTGTTTATACATGAGTTGCATGCTAAAACCTGGTTTCCTGACAATATCGTAAGAATGATGATTGCATTGCTGACCCTTGTTTTTTGCTTATGGCTCTAACTTTCAGTTTTTTAGCTTAGAACAACAGTACTGCTTCTAATGGGTCACAAAATACTCATGAATATTTATACAGATTCTTATGAGCAACCAAACACTCTGTGAGCATAAGACTATGAGCAGTTAAAGATAGAGGTTGTGATTCCTCCCACCCTTTTCACAGACACAATAAAACTTCCAACCCATCAAGAAGCAGATGAAAAAGATTTTTGTGAGTATATTATATAATAAAAATGGAGTTTTCTGTTCATAAACTATTTTCAAGCCAATTCTGATTAAAAACTTTCATTTTGTTCTGTACAGATGCTTGGAATAAATGGCCTAAAGTGATTTCAATTGGGTATTAATTGTTTACTTCAGCTGATAAGTATTAAATATTTATTATCTCTGATAAATCACTGAAACATCAGGTATATATATATACACCAAATAGCTGGTAGCAATGCAACCACTGCTCATGGCAACTCATTGTCAGCATTTCACTAATCATTTCAAAGAAGCAAGTACACTTTTCTTTGATTGTATAAAAAAGAATGTGCTGGTTTGATGGTGTTTTTTTCTTTAACACTGTAATAGTCCATTCGAAGACATTAAAAAGAATACAAAACTATAAAGCAAATCTGGTCCTAATCTTATTTTATATGCTTAAAAATTCTATCTGAAGACACAACCCAAACTGAAAATGATAAAAATCTGTTTGTTCCAGCTATGAGGAAAGACAGTCTGAGACACCAAAGTAAAATCTCATGTTTTTGTTAGCATGCAGCCAAAATCAAGTTGTGCACTCAGGTCCCAGAACATTGCATGTCCACACTGCTCAGTGAGGTGTCAAGCTGAAATATGAAGTTAAGAGCCCAAAAGCAAGATAGTGCTATCAGCGCAATGCTGGTACGGCTGCACAGCACTGGTAACATTGTCTCCAGCCCTCCAATTATCTCATTCAAAGCTGTATCTGGCCGTGGTGTGACAATATGTTAAACTGTCTGCATGGTTTCTGGTGACAGATCAAAAAAAGTATGGCTAAATGATGTAGAGTGCCAGTCCAGATTGCTTCTATTCTGCTGTTTTCAGATATGTTCAAGCACCCTGATGAATTAAGTTTTTATCAGCAACTTCATGCCAAATGAAGCTTCGTCTGTTCTCCTGCATGGAACAGAAAAACCCCATAAAAGTTGGCATAAATTTGAAATAAAGTATTCTGGCTAATTTGACAAAATAAAAGTGTTTGCCCAAGCCCATTTAGAGCAAATTGGTTCTCCATTTCTTCCTGTAGCACACAGGTCTGATGGGGGACACATGGTCTGTTTAATGTGTAATATAGACATACAGAAAACAACAGCAAACCAAAACCACAGAGAACTGCATGCTTCCTTCCCTCCTTAGAATCCAGTGGACTGCTTACAACTGCCCTCTATTGATGTTACACATATCAGGAAAGAGAAACCGCGATCACATTACACTGAGCAATGACTAACATGACTGATAAGAGAATAATAAACACAAGTGTTTATAACAGCTTCTAAATTGCCAGCATCTGGGTCTTTTCTCCACTACTTAGTATTTAATGTTTTGTATTTCCTACCTTGAAAACAAGTGAGGATTTAACAATCTCATATTTCATTACTTTTTTTTTGCATTTACTTTCAATTAGTTATGAATTGTGAACAAATGATTAAATATGCATAGTCTTTTCATGAATGATACATAAGAACTAAATGTGTCAGATAAGCTGTTCCTAAAAATATTTTGCTCATCTCCAAGCAAACAAACAACAGATATAATAAAAAATTAGTTTGGGTTTTTTCTTTTACTAAAATATTATTAGAAATGTAGTTAGAGAGTTGTAAAGGTTTTTTTGGCAAGTATCCTTTAACATCTTGAGGATTTCACTTCTCATGTGTGGAGTTACTAGGCTGGTAAGGAGAGGTAAGTAAATGTAGTCAGACCAAGGCAGTCACAATCCTTAAAGCGGAGCTTTGCCCTGTTAACTAGCCCAAAAATAAAAATACAAATAATTAAAAAAGGATTGGAAGTTTCTCGTTTATTGTCTCTCAATGAATTCCATACTACCTCTGCTCAGTTCTCAGTTTAAATGTAAAAAAGCTGTGGTATTTCCCTCTAACTGTTCCATTCTCAAACTCATCCTAGACTCTGAAAGTGAAGCTGCCTTTTCTCTGGCTCACACATCTCCTACAAAGACCCTGAAATCTGACTGTTAGGAATTTGGTTGATGAGGTGCCAGCTGGAACCAAGCCTGGTTCATTCCCTGAGAGATGTATTGGTTCTGCAGAGCAACAAAAGGCAAATGTAATACCAAATTTCTCTAGCAAAGAGGCTGAATATATCAACAGATTAAGTATCGTGTGTCTCAGAAGACCTCTGTTACCTTCATGACTCTGCTGCTCTGGGTTGCTTAGTCACCTTGGACAAATCGCTCCATTTGTCTTTGCTGTCTTTACTACATCCATAAAAAGAAATAGGCTGTCAAGAAGATGATCTAAAATAGGGCAAAGACTGCATAATGATTACTCGATGTAAAGATAGTCAGGAAAGAGACAACTACATGCAACCTAGCCTTCTTTTAAATTAAAAAACATGAATACAAATACTTGAGAATAGAATAAGTCTGAATGTATTTCTTATAAATAACACACCAACTCCCACTGGGAAAAAAGGAACACTTAAATAGATAGTCATCCTGACATGAACCCAATTAACATAGAGACACTGAGAACAGGTAATATATAAAGTCATTAACAGTTATCTACCATTTTAAAAGACATTATTGTAGCAGCTACTAGAGCAAACCACAATCACTGACATTTTATATTCTATAGAAAGTTATTTGATGATGTCATTAAGACTGTAAAACTTCCTAGTTGGAACTGATTTAAAATCAGACAAAAGATTAAATTGAGGAGAAAAAAAGCCAACTTATCCAAATTTAGAAAAAAAAGAAAAGAAAACAAAAGAAGAAAAAGGAAAAAAAGATATGGAATTGAAAACTAAAGAAGGCAAATGCTTGCTGGTAGGCTTGCGCACTTGACAGTAATGTTTATACACTTGTAGCACACACTACGCTAATTCATAAAAAACTTCTTCTTGCCTCACCAAGTAAGAACAGACAAAAAAAATTTCAGTTTCCTTGTACTTAGATGTCTTATACCTTTCTTCATCATGTGATTAAAAGAAATTACATATAAACTCTCTGCTAAAATCTTTGAACCAATAAATTTCTAATTTTCTTCATAACTTGGGGTAATTTTGTGTTGTCCACTGTGGTTCCTGTAAGACACCAAACACTTGCCAGATAAGAGAAGACATGATGAGACCAAAAAGTATAATTCCAGGACCTGGAATTTTTTTAATATTACTTTGATACAGAAAGAAAAACTTTGTTTGCAATGGAGATTTTACAAAGTTGCAGGTTTCTTGTGCAGAGAAAACTAAAACCCCAGTTGGGAGCATCTGTTCATGAATGTTGAAGAACGGAATACATATTTATTTAAATATGTGAACACATATTTATTTATTTTATTTAAAGTTTTCCAAGTGCAGGATAACATATTTTTGAGGCTTCATTTACATGTTCAATACAGAAGCTCCCAAAGATGGCCTTTTATTAAAAATATGATTCTAGTATACTCCAAAAGGAATGAAATAACTTGGAAAAAAGCTGCCCTTCATTACTCTAGCATATCATTTGGCTCATACAAAGGAAGATTCTTCCTCATTTTAGTTCTATGCCATTTCATCAAAGGTGACAAAATAGGGAGCAAGTATCATGTAGTCTGAAAGAGGAAATGTGTATTTCAGGATATAACAGCCTGCGTGTTTTCCTTGGCTGGTCCAACCTAACGATTGACATTACTTCATTACTCACCAGTGAATTTAATTTACAAAGGGCAGAAACTTTCTGCTGTCTGGAAAAGATTGAATAAGAATTAAAATGTTAATGAAAAGCAAGAGATTTGGTTTCTTCCAGGTTTTTGTTTGTTTTTTTTTTTTATGTAGAAGATCCAAACAACTTTCATAATGTCCTTTTGTTTTACAACAATTCATTCTTATTCTCAGCTCCTGGCTGATTGAAGTACTAGTTTTCTGTTTACTTTTGTTTTCACCATGCTGCTGAGCTTCTGTAAGTTTCTAATACTTCTGCCAGGGATTACACCTCAACCCTACTTGGCAATTTGTTAAGCCATTGAAGATGCGCGTGAAAAGTTACCAATTTACTTTTAAAAGAAACTGTTGGAAATAGCTGGATAGAGCGTAAAACAAAATCCTCTATTTCTCTCTGGGAATAATCTGCTCTCACATATGCAGAACTTTACAGCTACTTTTTGCTAGTAATTATTCAACTACTTCTTTCCTGTCTTAATCTTACTCTTTCACTTCTGATTTCTTACCAACTCAGCAGAAGTGATTTCTTCAGAGAAGCTATAAAATTATAATCCATTATTATAATGCCTTGTAAAGAGATCATAAGGATAAATGTTTATTCATATTCCCCATTAATATCTTGACCAAAAAAAAAGAAAGACAGCTATGAATTCTTTAGATGCTCCTCTGTGACACAGAGATTGCAAAGTCATTACATAATAATAAGTAGCCTATATCACTATAACAGCAACAGAGATATTGTTACAAAGGTCATTTTATATCACTCTTACTCTGCCATACCTGTCAAGATCTCAGTACGTCTCTCATTTGACACATGAAGAACACTTAAAGTAGGGTGGTGAAATATGAAAGGAAGTGTCTGTGCTGTTCAAAATTGAACCAAACATGTCTTTACCCCAAGGAGACAAGTGTGTAAGTGCCTGGGTGAAAGCCAGTGCATTGAAAAGGTCAGCATTTCTGAGGAAACAAATGTCTTTGACAGAAGTTTAGGCTTGGCTTGTGAGTGAAAAAAGCAGAAAATACTCATGATTTATTTTAAAGTGTATCTACACTGAAAACAAAAATACTTAGGATCAGCAGTCTGAGCTAGGAGAAGTATGTCTGACAAGCATATATTGCACAGAACAGCTCCTTGCAGGTCTATTCAGATTTAAAAACAATGCAGCTTCATTTGAAGAAAATGCACCTGAGCTAAAACAACCTGCCTTTGCAGGACAGACATATACTAGTCATCCAGCTAACTCATTCAGCCACACCTGACCCATTCCAGGCACGAGAGAGGAACATAAATACTCATTTCTACATTTCCTTGGCTAGTCCAAGCAGAATAATCTTAGATTGCCCTGCACCTACTGGTGTAGGTACAATCTTAGAAGAATGTTCTCAAGTTCCTTGCTCTCTGTGAAGCTTTGTAAAGTAGTTGGAAAATTGGTCTGGAGTGGTTACACTCTCCAGTTAAGTCTTTTTTTCTATGGTATTGCTGTGACATACCAGGGAAAAGGAACATCTCCCCTGTGGGAGTGAAGAAAGATGCTGCAGAATGTAAATTGCCTTCTCAGGCCAAGAACATGGGCAGAAACCGGGAACTGCTCTAGGCTTTTCACAGGACTCTGCTCTAAAAATGAAAATTACCATATGCATAAATGGTTGTAAAAATGAAATTTAAGGAAAATAATATATTAAAAAGCATATCTGAAGACTTACAAAGAAAGCTGGGATGAGTTTTAAAAAGTAATTATACTGTACTTGTTGAGTAAGTCTGAATTCGCAAGGTGACTAATAGCAGATACTTGCTATTAGCATAGCAGTTTAAATAACAAACTGCAGTACATTTTCTGCTGTCCTTTTTTAGCATAAGCAATACAGTTTACAAAAAAAATTATACCAAGAAATTAGTAGTGTTATTGCAAAGCTGAACATCACAATAATACATATTTTAAATGAAGTAGTTTCCTTATAATGACTTTCAGCCTTTTATCATTACTTCCAATAAGTCAGAGGCTCAGAAACAAAGTACACTCTGGGGGCAATCAGGCACAAACATGGCATTTTTTCTTTAGCTAAATACAATCTCTGGCTGCCTCCTTGCTACCTTTGAGATATAAATCCTCGCAAGGCCTCAGTCAGATGCAGCAATGTTCCAATAAATCAATCCAGTGGGATGCCTGCTCTGATTATCCTAATTCATCTTCAGTGCAAGCTGCTAATATATGCAGGTAATAACAAACCAGTAGGGAGTATTAAAGAAAATCTAGCTTTTATATAATTAGACGTTTGCTATAAAGAACTGCAGAGTTATATAATCATCCTAGTAGACACAAACGAAGCTTTACTTTGTCTGCTACTGAAGCCTGGGTAATTTGTCATCCATTTTTGTAATCCACTGCTTTCAATAGATTTATTCCTTTGCACTGCTGACTATATGTGAAGATATCAATAATCAAAGCTTATAGAATTCAAACAACTATGATAAGCTTTAAGCATATTCAGGCCTGTCTTTCTAGGTAGGTGTAACTGGTGAGAGGATCAAATTTGCTGATATTATTTATTCTAGCTGCTTAGATGGAGAAAGCTATAATAGCAGAAGCCATTTATGTGATATAAATATCCTAATGAATATGCAGTTGCTTCCAGGAAAACATTTCGTAAGAGCTGGGTCCCTAACCAGTATTGCCACACTGACAAGCATTTCTAGTTCAAATGTGGTCACAGTCTTAGCCACTACACTTTCTCCAGAAAAATACAATTTTCAGGGGAAAATGAACACCCAGCGTGTGAAATGCCAGTAGTAAGAGTATTAAAACTCCTGAGTAATTAAGGGAAATGAGTGAAAAATGCCTCTATGGTTAGAAGAGATCAGCTCTCCTGCTACGTCTGAGAAACTGAAAACTTTCAAGAAATAAATAATAAAATATGCTTCCCTGAAAAACTGAGATTTTTTTTGAGAGATGTTCATCACTATAGATTGTGAGGAATAGGTGCCAAAAATCATTATTTTGTAAGAGAAAATCCCCCTTTAGGGCATATATATCTGCAGAGAGGTGAATTCAAACAGCTTCCAGATTTTTGAATCCCAAAACAAATGTATCCCAAAAGGAGAAATTTTATATACCTTCCTCCCATTGATTCCAACATCGTGTAACACAAGTTACTACGTTCAATAAATATTTTCACTGTTTTACAGACTATCACAGCATTATTAAAATTATTTTGATTCAGGCTAATCATGATCTGGTTCTCCTTTATGCTACCATCTACGGGAGTGCAAATATAGGCAAGATTTACTGGCATAATAAGTAACCTTAGCGAGGAAAGTAGTCCTCCCACAACTAACCTGCAGTGTAAGACAGTGTATAGTGTGTCATCTACATTTATTTAGAGGATAAATTTGCTATTTACTATTAGTACTGTAGGCTCTGAAAATAAATTTTTAAAAATTGCCTTTTTCTTTTTGCCTTTTTTTTTTTTTGTCGGCTTCTTCAGCAGCGGTCTGCCTTTATCTGTTCTTTGGTATCACATCTCAGGAGATTTACTCCTAATGTGCTACCATCCAACTAGAGTGAACAAAAAGACGCTAGTGATCACTTAAAGTAATAGCAAAATCCATATTTAGTCACATTTGGACACTGAGAATATAGTGAGCAATAAAAATAGAATTATTTAAAAATATAAAAAGCTTTTCCTTAGTGCACCCAATGCATTTTCTATTCCATAGTTAAAATATTTATGTTGCTGTTCATCAGCTGGATTCTTCTTTGAACTTGAGTACCTGATTGTCTTTTGGGTCTCAAGCACCTGTAATTGAACCTCATTGCATTCTTTTTCTCAATTTAATGCAGACAGAATAATCGCTTACATATCTCAATGACAGAACACTATAAAATGACAACATTTATGAGAGGGAGCATATTGGATTTCATGGTAATGACTGAAAAACACTGCTCTTTAATTGTCTCTAGTAGCTGTTTTTCATCACTTGCAGAAGACCTAAAATCAATGGATATTTTTATGAAACGTAAAAATGTGTCAAATGAATATATGCATGCAGTGTAACAGCTATGATAACACTAATATGTCTCTTGCATTAAGCTATGCAGCAAACCCTCTAGAAATTGCCAGATGCATCACAATTCCTGACAGAAAATCCACAGGAGAATAGTCAGTTTTACTAATTTGTTTTTTTTTTCTTTTTCTTTGCTGATACCATATCAGACTCCAACTGTCAAAACTTTTAGTAGCAAAAAGAATGCAAAGATAATATGAGAAAAAAATCTGCTTTGTAATATCCTTTACCTTCTAAATCAACAAAGACAGAAATTTATAAATTATCTCTGATTTTGTTGGCTTCTGCCTGATCAGATGGAACAGCCCAGAACAGAATAGGGAAAAGATTAAAGACATAGGAATTAAGAATTAGAGTTTCGCAGCGCTGTTGTCTCTGTGTTGAAAATGTATCTGTATGCTCATGTAAGGAAGTCAAATAGACATATATACCTATTTATCTCTGTGTTGATGGAGTTCGTTCAATACGAAGCCATAAATACTTGTTTGTGCATAATCACTTTGTAAAAATAAGATGTAAGCTCTTAGTGTTTAACCTAATTCTGTGTTTTCGTAATGTAACATAGATGGCAAATTTGCTAGCTCTATATAGAACTAAAATCTGTCTTCTCATATCAGAAGAGACTTAAAGAAGAGCAAAATTGTTTTCTCATTTTTAAAACATACGTGTTAAATTACAATTATGGATGCATAAATATGTGACCAATCAATAAAAAATATGGCAAACCTTCAGAAAATTTTGCTAATTTATTCAAGAAATTGTAGTTTATATTACTTCCTATTATACCTTACTACATGCACATCCTTACTATAAAAACACTGCAGGATATTTTATAAAAGAACAAAGATACTTTTATGCTGTAGGGCTGTCTTTTAATTTACTTTTCTTTAAGATTTCTGGGGAAACTTTCACTTACAAAAGAGAAGGACATACTGCTTGCTAATACAATTTTAGTGAAAATAATTTTTCAAAGCAATTGCATTACACATTTTTAACCTAAGATTGTGAAGTAGCACACACAAGCTTTCATTTCAAGACACAATAGCCCCTCATTGCTCTTTATTTCATGGTATAGTATGTATAAATCAACATCAGGCAGGGGGATGCTCATTGCATCTCTTCTTACTGCTTCTTTGTTTTCCAGAGATCTGAGCTAAGATTACATGGCTGCACCACATCAGAGCAAACTTTGAACAGGGACAACTAAATCCCTGAGGGTTGTTAGGAGGTTGCAAAGGCTGAGTACAGAGAAAAATATTTCAGGACAGCAAGATCCTGCTTCACGCAGGGCCCTGAGAAAGACCATGGCCTAGAGAGAAAAAGCAAGAAATTTGTTTGAGATGTCATTGAGATATGCTAGCGGCAGTCCAAACTGGTGGTTGTAAGCAACTGGTTCAGATGAAGGATATTTATTAAAACCGGAGTGTGACTCTAAGTCCAGGAGATTTTGAGTAATAGCATTTGACTGCTGGAAAAAAAATTACCCTGCAGATTTCTGGCTAAATATTCCCCATGGGCAGTTTCCATGATGTGCTACTGTTGTAATGTATAAGAAGTATACTTCCATCAGCTTCCACCGCTTCTCTCTATAGATCATGAATCCTGACAGGACTATAACTCCAACAACACAATTGCTGTGTTTGCTGAACTGCTGAAGACTGCCACAGATATCTCCAGATACGACACCTTAGCAGAAGTGTTGTTTACAATTAAAAGCCAGCATACAGAGGAAGGTGCGTGTGAACTACAGCTCTCCTGAGAAACAAGAAATCAATCCCAATCAAGTTGTTGTCTGAGAAGTAGGTTTTTGTTACAGTTTTGAATAAATAAGAGTAATTTTTATGAAACATATCTATTTTAAACAAGTCTTCAATTCCTTCATAAAACGTCTTTCTTCTTCCTATTACACAAGCTTAATAAACACATACGTCCCCTACACAAAATATTGCTTTCCTTTAGAAGACATTTTAAGAGCTGATTTATCAGGTGATTCTTAAAATAAATAACAACTTCTTTAATTGCTGCCTATTATTATAGCTAAAAATTTTACCTCTGTTTAAAATGTAACAGAACATTGATATACGTAAGGTGAGGCAGAACTGTGGTTATTCCTATGCCAGGGAAGAAATCACAGTAGGTTGGCATAGTGTGAAGACAACCTGGTAAATATCTGCAGGACCTGTCAAGCTTTGCCTTTGCAACAGTACTGCATGTTTGTGAAAATTTTTCAGAATAGAATGAAGAATAGGATCATAGAATTGAATCATATAATGGTTAGTGTTGGAAGTGTGCTTAAAGATCACAGAATCATAGAATTATTTATGTTGGAAAAGACTTCTAAGATCACTGAGTTCAACCATCAAACTAACCCTGCCAAGTCCACCATTAAACCATGTCCCATCTTGTTCCCTCCCTCCCTCCACTATGGGCAGAGACAACTTCCACTAGACTAGGCTGCCCAGGGTCCCATCCAGCCTGTCCTTAAGCACCTCCCAAGATGGGGAGAAACCCATTCCAGTGTCTCATCACCTTCACAGGAAAGAATTTCTTCCTTATAGCTTATCTAAAACTAACCTCAGTCAGTTTGAATCCATTCCCCCTCTCCTATCACTGCATGATCTTTTAAAGAGCACTCTTCAGCTCTCTTGTAGGCCCCCTTTGGGTACTGGAAGGTCTTTCCAGAGCCTTCTCCAGGCTGAATAGATCAAGCAGCAGTTTGTAAAGCAGAGAAGAGTGAGAAAAGTATCATAGCTGTTCTGCATCCTCCAGTGTGACTTCTGTAGGTTTATAAATGCAACTAGACCCAAGTAACATGCTAGGTGAAATCAAGGCTCTGAATTGTTAACTATTTCCATTTCTTTAAGTCATTATGCTCTAACTGTGTTTGTTCTAGATTTAACTATGGTTGAGTGTCTCATACTAGGGTTAATTTCCTAGCATTTAAAATTCTTTGTGACACTGTTTTCATCTTCTCTTTTTAGTTGTCTGAATTTTGTATTGAATATTTTCACAATTTGGACAATAAAGAAGAACAAAGCAAGCTGTTATCTTCCTCAGCGAGACTGACAGGACTCATCAAGGCAATTATTGAGTAGTGTAGTCAATATATAGCTTAATTTCTGATTTCTGTAAGTCTAACTCACATTAATATTAATCATTTAAGTACTGTCAAAATTCAGTGTATTACTATTAGGTAAACTTCATTCAGTTTCAAGATAACTCGAAACTATCTTTTGGAAGAAGAGATAAACACTGAAAGAATTAAAATACTAGAATTATATGACTTTCTTTTTTCGCATGGGGGAAGAGTCATGACTAATATCATCTAAACACTGTTTTAATTTGCCTTGCTGAACTTGAACCACTCATTTTAATAATTCCATGAAGAATGACTGCGCCTCAAGCTGAAATGGCCTTGAAAATGCCACTTAAAACAATTCAGATGTTTCTGAGAACAAGATCAGAGAAGAAAAATCTATTGTTCTGCCCTTACCAAAAGCATCAATGCAATTGTTTTAGAAGATATTGTACCATCTCTCTGAAACCATGTTTCAGAGCATGAACTGGAACTTCAGCCCTATTTTAATGAAAAAACCTAAAATTTGAATTAATTGTCTGTCTCTGAAAATATCTCTGGATCTTCTCAGATTTTTAATATAAATGAGTAGACTTTGACAGTTGAACACCCAAACTAAGAATTTACACTTTTTTTAAGGTCCATTCCAGATCATAAGATACAAACAATCATATATATAAAATTCTTCCTCTTATTTTCAAGTGGCTATTATGGCTCCAGAAACAAAAAATGTGAGCTCTGAATGTAAGTAAAGAGTTGCACTATAATGTAAAGAAATATGACTTAAATTAAGAGATTCAAGGTAAGATTCCACAGGTTAAGAGTAACTATGGAGTTAACTGTCTTAAAGATCAATGAGTACTAAATGATAATTTTCCTTGCTTAGTGTCGTGGTTTACTTGATTTTGCTCATTGTAATACAGTAAAATATTAGCAGCATGCTATACATACATACAAACACATATATTTTAACATTTTTATTATTGGTTGAAAAATATAGAACAAGAATATCTTGCATCTTTATGGCAGAGAGATAAGCAACAACAGCTGTCTTATCTATACAAGCAAAGGAATGAGGTGAAAAGCAGATAATAGGAAGAAAGAAAGAAAACTTAATTTGGTTCTGTAATCTTTTCTCTTCAACATTTCTCTTGGAAATGAAGAGCAGATTTCATTTTTTGCACTAAAATATCAGTCATAAAATTTTGGCCCCAAACAAAAATCTTTTCTTTTGTTCTTCCACCTAACAAAACAGCAAGAAAGCACAGAAATTAACCAAATTTTAGTCTCTTAGTTAAAAAGAAACATTCTAATAGTCTGAAAATTAGGGTCACCAATTGAAAAAGCAGTTGATTTCCCTTAATTTTTACTGTTTCATCTAACTTTTATTCAGATTTAAAAGTGCTTGCCTTTCTTACCCATTTACTATTTTAATCCTCTATTTTTCTCTCTTTTTACTCTAGCCAAGCTTTCAGACAGAGGTAACTTTATAAAAAAAAAGGTTTAATTTTTTTCTCTGTATGATCCAGTCAGCATAGGTTTATGAAATGCAGTTTGCTGACCAAACTGATCTCATTCTATGACAAGTTGAGATTTGGATTTGATAGTCTTAAAGGTCTTTTCCAAACTAAATATTTCTATGATTCTATAATTCTGTGAAATCTTTAAAGATTTTGGCATTTTGCTAACTTCCTAATTTTTTTCCTATTCTTTTTCAACTTATTGTTCTATAATCAATTCATCATTTTGTTGTTTTAGTCACACTGTATTGTTATTCTACTAGATATAATAATTCTTCTTTAAAATCTTTTCTTGCTGTTTAATTTTCTAACAGAGCCACAATAGAATCAATACTTGAGGCATATTTGAAATTATATTAAAAACTGCAGTATTACATAGTCCATTCACCAGAAAAAAAAAATGATTAATGCTATTTAATTTCCTTTATATTTTCTAGTATTTTCTTTCTTTTGCTTTATTTTTGGAACATAAAACTTGGAGAGCTGCACAGAATGCACGATTCATAAGGCATATGATTTTTGTCACAGCAGGACCTATGCCTATTTAGGATTATGAACATGTGTCTTAATAGTGAGATATTCAGTGGAAAAACTTATTTCATGTGGTCTAATTTTCCATACGTCCTGCCCAAAGCATTTCAGACGTTTGACATTAAATTTTGTAGTTACTGATAAAATGGTCTTCCCTTGAACTTTCATCAGAAGGCTTTATAAAATCGAGATGCTAAAGGGGTAGTTATACAGCACTTCTTAATGTATCTTCATTTTCCTTGTCAGGTAAATGTGAAAGAATATGAGGACTATGAGCTGAATGACTTGGCAATCTGAACATAACGTTTATTAGGAAGTACAGAAATATCTGTTCTTTCACATTTATCTTTAGATATCCCTGATAAGAACAAAATGGTTCTTGTTATTCATGAGACCTAATCTGGCCCTCAAAAGACTGTAATGGCTACATCACTTTTTGTGTTGTATTTGCATACATTTAAGGTAGATTAAAAATCATTGTGGGCAAAATTATGTAGCCATATAGTCTGCTGAAAAAAGTTCTATCTGCTGTCACTATGCCAACAATATTTGTGATATGGACTCAGATCTATCAAGAGAAAATAAGTTTTACTACATTAATTAATCTTGCTGCTGATGACAATGATGAGAAGATGAAAAAACTCAAACTTTTGTCTTCTAATCCTTTGTCTATGTCAGTGGTAGACTTCAGTGTAATAGCAGTCCTTGCAGTGCAGATAATCCCTAGAGGAGCTTTCCACAGCTTCATGCATAGGCACATTATTTTTAATAATGAAACCATTGATTTCTAGCTTATAAGTACCATGTGCCTAGATCCACAGTTCTGCGAGGATGCATTTGAAATACATGAGATTCAAACTACTTGTGAGACAGTCAGACAGCTCTTTCAAGTGAATATAATTTAGTGGTAACTTTATTTACCTGAAAAATATATCAAGACAGATGTTAACAAAATAAATAGCATAGACAGCCACCATTTGTGTTACGTGTACTACCTGGGAGGAGCCACTGAAGCAAGGGCAATAGTATAACAGTTGAGTGTTGATTTGGGGGTTTCCCAAAATGCTATTTTACGTATCTCTTCATCTGTCTCTCACTCAGTCTATCATTTATAGAAATTCATTATTCACATTCCATCATTAAATTTAAACACTATTTAATTTACTAAATATAAAATGAATCCTTATTATAGTTACATCAGGCATAAGAACAGTTAGATCAAATGAGGGGATCCACTACGTAAAACTTTTAGGGCACAATTCATCTGATGAGCTTTGAATGTCAATTTTCAGAGATAACCAGACAACTCAATGTGCCTTTATCACTTCATTGACCATGGAGCCAGTCTTGAGTATTTGGCCTTGAAGTAGATCATTTACACCACAGAAAAGCACTGGGATTTATCTAGCTTGTTGTGGGTTTCTCACATGAATTTCTCATGAAACATCTGCAATTATCCTCTTAGATCTTTTTTAGTCTATGGAGATGTTGTCATTGTACTCAAATTAATCCACTATGCAAAGAATCTCACTTTAAAGTAGATGCCTACATTTAACCAAATTTAGCCTTAAAAACAATGTAGATATGTAAAAGTAGGTGAGATAAGTCCCACCAGGGGCTCACATCATTTTCTAACCTCATAGAACATTACATCAGGACACGGAGTAGTCAGTATCCTTATATCTGAAAGATGTGTAAGAAATATTTCTTCATTTCAATAACCAGCAGTTGTGCTCTGGAAGGGAAGAGATGTCCAGTCAACACAAAAATCCTGTCAGAACTTTTGAAATTATATGAGAATTTTATTTGTTCTGTAACAAATAAGCATTTAATTGTTTGAACTCACTAAAATCCTTTGCTAAAGATACGTTTTCACGTGTTGCAAAGAGTAAAACTCTGGATAATATTTCATCTTTCTCCTGATTAAAACAAAAAATATTGTCTTAGGACTGTAATGAAAAGGTGAGATCCTCTGATAAATACATTTCTACTAAATTACATTGATGAAAATATTTATATACTAATTTAGCAACTTTTAACAGTAGAAGCAGGTGTCATTTAAAGGAAGCTAGCACACAGAATCAACTAAGACTTTTTAAGTGCACTTTATTCCAGTGACGGTCATGACCAAGTCGAAAGCAATGGGAGTTCATTTACGGACAGATTTTTTCTTTCTTATACTGAAGACTAGGCTTACCCAAAAAAACCCCATAAATAATTATATCTGTTTCATGGCTTTCGCAGGATAAGATGGTGATAAAGATGCATGCCCTTTCTTATGCTGGTATAACAGAAGGAGCTTCTAGGTTAGCTCTACATAACACAGTGAGGAAAGAGAGCTTCTTTTCAAAGGAAAAAGGCAACATTTCAAAGCAGGCGCTGTGCCTTTCAGTGAGTTAGATTTTAGTGTCACTGGCGTAATACAATATGTATCTCAATGAGGCAGCTGTAGATCAGGTAGGATATTTCCTTAGAAAGACACTCATGTACTGTTGAGAAATTACCACTATTCCACCGTGGAAGGAAGGAAACAAGAAAGGGAGGAAGAGAGGGTTGGAGGAAGAGAGGGAGGGTTTGTCACAAACGAAATATTTTTATTTGTAATAAGACACATATTTTTCATATCTCTCAGAGAACCCAAGATACACCAGACTATTTTTGAGAAAAAAAGGTTCTCTCCTCCTTTTGTTTTTCAAGGAAAAAAATCCCACAGAGGATATTTTTAGTTTATCTTAACCTTTAGAGATGCTTACACTTCCTTAGTGACCCCACTTAACCAGCTTTCTAACTCATGTCTCGTCCTGATACCTCCTGCAAAAAGCAGTTGGCGGGTTCATTTGCACAGTAATAAATGCTGTCTCCCAGCCTGCAAGAAACTGATTGAAAGAGATTACCTCCCTACAGTGCTTGTTAGCTGTGATTGACATATCAATATGAGACACACTTTTATTTTCAACCCTGTCCACCCTCAATTTCAGACAGAAAGGCATTTTAAAGGCACTGAAAATAACTAATATAAATTCTTGCTGTAAAGATAGCTATGAGTTTTCATGTGTCTCAGCATTATAATTTTGCCTTCATTTATCTCACTTTTTTTTTCTAGAAGTCAGTATGAAATGGAGAAGCATGTCCTATTATTCCCAAGCTTGCTCCATCTTAAAGGATATTTTAACTGCCCTTTTAAAAAGAGCAAAGCTAGGGCTTGTTGTTGTCAGTTTTCTTTCAGTACACCAAGTTCAGAATCCAAGTATTGATCAGTAAACAAATGAAATACGTGAGACGGGATGATTACCCAATTCACTTTAGTATTGCTTGACAGATGACACTGATAAATATGCCAAACAGAACAAAGGTACAGGCAAGTACTCAGTTCAAAGTCTGTGTAATATGATGACCATATTTTATTTGGGAAATTTACTTAACACCTTCACTGACATAGCCTTACAATGAATGGTTGTCTTTCAGATAGCCCAGCTTGTTTACTAGCTAGCAACTATGCAGTGTATTTTGGAAGTAGGATTAGTAATCCTGGTGACACCACTGTATTATATAAACTACCATCCCCACAGCCAGAAAGAAGTCTGCACTTTCAGCTGAAATTTATTGACAATTTCAGCTTAAAGGCTAACCCAGAGAACGCTCCACTTCTGTGATACATTTCTACGAAGTGAGCTCTTTGCTCATTACCAATCTCTGATCCTGAAAACCCATTAACTACCAGCACTACACGGAAAAAAAGTGCCTTGAGTGCCTTGTAAAATGTTACAGGTGTAGTCATGTGAATCAGAGTTAACATTTAAAACAGCCAGAATACATGTGCAGGAGAAGCTGGGGAATTCCCACTTCACTCATCTTACACTTATGTACAAAGCGTAAGATCCAAACTTCTCACTCAGTTGCCACCTAATTCGAGACAAACTCCAGGTACTTCAGGTTTTTTCCCTTCTATTTTGAAAGCCAGCCGGCCCAGAATGGCTGTCACTCTTGAAAGAATTATTGATTTTCACAAGACCTCTGAAGGAAAAACTACTGGTCCCACTGGTGCTTTGTTTTATCTAGTGGTACAGTGCACAGCAAAGGTTTACCCCAGACTACCAAAGTGTGATCTTCTGTTTCCCAGGAGGTTTCCCTCAGGTCTCTGATAGAGGCTGTGCAGGGCAGAAAGCAGAGCAAAGTTTGAGTCCTGTGCTGGAATTATTCCTTTCTTAGAATAACTGGAGATCTGGTAGATCTTTCCTTGGAACATTCACCTACTTCACTCTAAGACCTGGTTTCTGTTCAGGGAAATGTTTATGTGACTTTTTCCAACCACTATTTAGTGGAAAATGCACAGTCCCTGAATTATGCCTGGAAAGCTCCCCAATAGCTGGAAGGCCAACCCCCAACCACTCATATATGAACTCTTGCTGCTTTTTTGTCCCTTCTCTCTGGTCTAGTGCAGAATAGATTTTTGACACATAGTGAAAGAGGTTCAACAAAAAGTGAAGTGGTCTCCTTTTATCTGCAGTCTAGTGGCCACATGACTCTCCCAGGGGGTGGGAGTTTGAGTACCCTCTGGCAGAAGAGGCATTGAGCTCAAGTGTGTCAGATAGTAAAAGAGTATTCAATCCAGTATCCCAAAAAACTACATTAAAGAAAACAACAGAACTTCCCTTTGTAGCTATACTTGGGGAAGGGGATTGATTAAAAAAAAAATATTTGCTTTGGTTCAGGTGACCATTATGAGAACTTGAATTTTGATTATGGAATGGAAGATGGTGGATAGATTATCACAATATAGTGACTACACACAGACACTCCTGCCTGGTGTGAGGTCTGCCTAAGGTGGAGTTAACTTCCCCCCCAGCACTGTGGCATTCCCTCACAGGGCTGTGCTGTGTTTGGATTCTACAAAGGTGTCGATAACACACCAGTGTTTGGCTACTGCTGAGCAGTGCTGACACACCACAGAGGCTGTCTCTCCAATATTCCTCCTCTCCAAAGCCCAGTAGGCTGGAATTGGGCAAGAAGCTGGGAGGGAATAGAGACAGAACAGAGACTGAGCAAAGGGATATTCCATACCATATGGCATCTGCTGAGCAATAAAAGCTAGGAGAAAGGAAGAGGAGAGAGCATTCATTATTTATGACACTAATCTTCCAGACCATCCGCTTCATACACTGAAGCAATACTTCCCAGGAAGAGGCAGGACATTGCCTGCAGATGGGAAGTAAATAATAAATCTTTTGTTTTCCTTTGCTTCTGTGTGTAACCTTTGCTTTTGCTTTATTAAACTGCCTTTATCTTGACCCTTGAGGGGTTTTTCCATCTTATTTTCTCCCCCCCTTCCCAGCTGAGAAGCATTGTGGGCACATGGCATCCAACCAAGATCAACCCACTACACCCTTCCCTCCTAAACACACAAACAGACAAACACCAAAAAAAGAGAGAGGAAGTGTGTGAGAAATTGAATTTACCTGCTACTCTTTTTCTTTAGAGTAAAAAATTGCAGAAAAAAAAAAAATCATTACTCAGACTGTAGGAAAAAATGAGTTAAAGAAACATTTTATTCAGCAGGAGACTATTTCATCAGGAGGCCAGAGAAAATCAAGTAGATGTTGACCCAGCTGCTGCTGAAGCCTGGAAGCTTTTTGAATATTTCCTACAATTACACAAATCTCATCTGAGGAACTACAGATTTGAAAGCAAGAGCTAAATCCTCTGAAAAATATTTCCCCAGAGGCATTTATTTCTAACGGAAATTATTCTTTCAGATGTTTGAGTTACTTTACTCCAGAGAAGTTTGGGTTTTTGCACAAACAAAATGCTGCAGAATAAAAAATGTTGCTAACCACAGGTAGTAGTTACTATTATTCCATAACCTTTCCACTTTTTTCAGGGTATTTATTTCCATGATGCTGAGGACTGATAAATTGTATTCCCTTTCTTAAGAAGTAGTAGAACTTCCGAAAAACCACCCTCACAGGGACTGAAGTTTTTCAGATACAGATGAAATAAATCTCCTTGCAAAAATAATTAAAATTCATCTGCACACAGCTGCTTGTGAGTGATTCTGTTTAGAAAGAACAGGTTTGTCTCTAGGGGAAAACAGGTCTCACAGGTTTGCTGCTCCTCATTAGATACTCTGCTCCACATCTGCAGCTCTTCTCTATTCTGGTATATGATTTATGTATATTCACCAATACTTTTTCTTAAGTAATTTAAAACATAACCATGGAATCATACTTGCCAAAAAGACTGTTACAGCATAATAAGGAAGACTGGAACACATTTTCTGAAAAATCAGTTAATGAAGAGTGAATGGGGATGTCTGCATGTAGATGCATCAGAAGGAATGGGATAGGTCTCAGGGCTTATTAACAGGAACAGGGCTTTCTGAATGGCCTCTGTTAATGGCTACCAGATCAGCCATCCGCTATCCATCACCAGGATTCCAGCAGGAGAAGGCATATCTGTAACTTGCATGTAGTCTCCATCGTAGGAGAAACCTTGGAGACATGAGGAGGACTTGACAGCTTATGTCCCTTTTCCACCATGTCATCACAATGGATCTGGGAGTTTGCACCCGAGTTAACCTCGAGGTACCTGGCTGCTGGACAGGCTCCTCGGGCTCTGCACATCCTGGTGGTTCTGAGTATGAGACTGGGAGAGAGTGAGGGTAACTGAGGGAAACTGCTTTGTTTCAGATTTTATTTTAAATAAATCACCTCACTCTCCTAATAACATCTGGCAGGGATATTTCCTACGGGGCTGGTACATGGTGGCAATCGTATTTCCTACAAAATCTGTGGCACGTAACTGTGCTAAGGCGTTACAAATCACAAACACAAGGAGGTTTCAAAAACCTTTTTGCTAGACAGACCACTTGACATCAGATTCTCAACTGTATGGGAGCAAATCCAGCTCCACAGAAAGGCGTGCAGACTTCTTCCAGGAAAAAAAGTGTTCCTTCCTGATAAACAGAAAACTAAAGGACAGTGAAATATGCAATTGGGAAAAATGCATTGGGAAAATAGAAATACTAAAGTAAAAGAATTATAATAACAGTTGAAGTATAGATAATTTTCTGTTTAACATTCATACACTTTCAACCAGTATTCTGAACAATTTTGTAATGTAATATAAGAATTTAAAAAAAACCCCAAACCTGCAAATAAGAGTTACAAGAGGAAGAGGTTACATGACAGAGAAAATGACACCTGTTAGGGAACCTGTGTCAGAGATTCTTATTCTTCTAGTTTCAAATCTTAACTCAACCCACAAAGATTTTGTCTATTCCTAAACAGAAGAGATTCCTTAGAAGCATAAGGATTTATTTTCCCAAGTTCCTCACTTACTTTGCCTGAAGATCTTTATACCAAAGATGTGCCAATTGTTATTTCTTTGGGGAAGTGATGGCTACAGAGTTTGGAGTTTTCCAAACCTAGCTGGCCAAATAAATAATATATTATTGAGAAATGCTGATCATCTTTAGTGCAAATGCTTCTTTGCAGTCTTTGAAGCATTTTTATTAAATTGATTAAGAGATGCTAATGTCAGATTTGTCACAGTGTAACAGGAATTTTTTTCTGTACAAAGCAAAACCCTTTTATAGAAAAACTCCAAGAACATATATTCATTCAATGTCTGAAACAAAATCAAGATGTTGTTCAGACTTTTTTATTTTCAGCTTCCATGAGTAAGAAATATTTTGAAAGACCTGTTAGGCTGCTACTAGGGTTTGAATATTTTTTTTTTTGAGGCTCCAGCCACATTGCCAGTAGAGCATTAAATCTCAAATAATCTTTCTAATGCTGACATATAATATCTTCATTTTAAAATAATTATTAAGGACATGTAACACTCTAATTTTTAAAACCACTTAGCATACATACTAGGCACTAAAAAGGAAAAATCAGAATATACTCAGGAGACAGGTTTCTTCCAGGCCATCTGGAAAGCCTAATCCATACCAATGCTTCTCTCTCACAAGGCAGCAAACAGTGAAAGGAAGAATAACTCTGATATGATAGAATAGATTTTAAGTTCCTTCCACCATTTTATTTCCTAGTGAATGTTTTCTTCAGTGTAATTCAGGCTATAATGTATTATAAAGGTATCTGACACAGATTTGCGAAGAATATTAGGTCCTAAAAAATATTAGTCCAGCATGGCCCAAAGAAATGGGAGTGAGTCCTTGGGAACAGAGAAAGAAGATGATTTAATCATCTAAGAGCAACTTTGTGGCGTTCTTCAGATTAAAAAGTCTGGGGACAGAACCACCCCTACCTAATGAATACATACATATCTTAACACTGTAAAAGTTAGTAAGTTTTAGGAAGATTCAAGAATCCTTAAACAACCTGCTCATTGAAGGTAGGTGAGACAGTAAGATCAAAATCAAATTCTTGTTATAGCCAGACAGACAAATATTGCTGGACTGTTTTTGTTGGTAGGTTGGTTGGTTTCTCTATTGCCATTGTCTTTTTTTTCTTTTTTCCTGTTTATTCAGATTCTGAATTTCTCCCAGGAATAATTATTATCACTTTTATTGTAATTGAATTAACTTTCTGAGTCTTAATAAAATTTATTTTTTTTAGGTGTAAGTTAAAGCAACTTCATAAACATATATAAAACCTCTGAGAATTTTTCAGAATATTTTAACTAGTCTTGTCACTCGTGTTTCTGTCATGAGAATAATCTTGACCTCTCATTTGGACATCTGAAAAAAAAGAGTATTTGAAAAGGCTTTTCTAGGAATGCTGCTTGTTAGCTAATAAACACAGCAGCAAAATTAATAATAGAAACAAAAAGTCATGCAGTCATTGAAAAGGCCTAAAGACAGTTATTCTTCTGATTACCTGACACTGAAAAGAAATGTTTATAGCAGAGTAAAGAATGAAAAATAAATAATTTTCATTATGTTTTCCTTAGCTGAAAGATAGGCTTACTCAACCAAGGGCATGAAATTTAAAATTGCAAAGAAAATCTGCCAATGTATATTTTATTCAGATTCCTGAAATTTCAGAATGTTTTTTAGTAATGATGGAGTCTCAGGTCTGCACTAACTCTGAAAGGATGTCTGCTATAATTAAATCTTGCATGTTGTGGGATTTCTTAAACCAAGGCCATGAAATAGATAGATACATACATATGTAAAATGCAGAAGGGGCAAAGAGATCATAGTGACATAGGTGTCACAGGTTTATATTTTTACATCAGGGAATGGAGAAGAGATGTCAATTTTGAGTGATCTGGATGTTTCTAAAAATTTTAGTTTTAATTTAGTTATGTTAAAATGAAGTCTTCTGTATCAGCTAACTCATTATTTTCCCCCTCATTTTCTAGCACATTTCCTTATTAATCAATGACAAATTACAGTCCTCCAATGAAGGAGTTGAATGATTGTGGAAACCTATTATTTCAATAGTAGTTTGAGAAAAGGGAATAAATATTTGCCTTTAGTTGATTAACCAGCTATCTATATAAGTCACTGGTTTGGCAAATACTTACTGAGTTCTCACAAAATTACCCAAAAGAACATGTTAGTCCAGGAATTTCCTTCCTGGTTCTTAAATGATGTAACATAGAATCGTAGAGTCATCAAGATTGGAAAAGACCTCCACAGTCATCAAATCCAATATGAAGTCCTCTTCACAAACATTACTACCCTATAATAATATATTTATGATATATTTATGATAGACTTATTATATATTTATGATATTAATGATATATATATATTTGTATTGCTTTACCTGGTGAAATTTTGGGACATGAGGAGGGTTTTTTCATTATCTTGGTTTTAGGATTTAAAATGTTTGGTGTGAAGCATATAATTCTCCTTCCCTCCCTCTGTCTCTTTTTCCTTCCTTCCTTCCTTCCTTCCTTCCTTCCTTCCTTCCTTCCTTCCTTCCTTCCTTCCTTCCT